>JACDJE010000178.1:1058923-1091250 GCA_016647715.1 Pavo muticus
GGGACGAGGGCTACAGAGCATGCAGAACGGGTGCACGTGGGGTGCGTGTACCCCACGCACTCATCCAGGGACACAGCAAGCACTTCGTTCTCATGCGAGCACCGGCTCACACGTGACACGTTAGAGATCTGCAGACAAACACGTCTGCAGAGCGGGGTGCAGGGAGACACGATGCCTTGCAGCCACACACATGCCATCTTGCCTCAGCCCGTCGCACCACGTGGAGGTGACGTCTGCATCCAGACACTGGCATAAGTATTGCCAGGGCAGGATGCTTACGTGCTTCACCCACACGTGGAGATGGGGATGTGGTTATTTTCTGTATGCGTGCGGCCATTACTTCCCTTTGCCATCCCAGCACAAACACAGCACAGGGAGGTGCTCCTTGTGCAAATGCATATCCTCTGTAGCCACACTCAAGCATCAGCCACAGTGCTGGCCAGTGCCACAGCACAGCTGCATGGAAGGAAATCACAGGTGGGTGTGATACAGTCCATAGCAATGCCTGTAGAGCAATACAGGCACACATATCCCCTTATCCCACTGCCTGCAGCCTGCTTAATGGTTCTCTTAGCAACCTGCATGCTTCCAGGGGCTCCAGCAGCCCTTTGCCTCCCAAAAGCAGCCAAGAGCTGCCAGCAGCACTAAGGACATCTCTTGAAGGTGCTCCATGCCCTGCTGGGGTGTGCACCAGGAAATCCCATAACCCCTGCACGCCAAGATCAGTGCATAGGAGCTCAGTACTGCCCCAGTCCGGGCTGAGGTCAGGAGGCTCTGTGTCCCTAACAACACAAAGTCACTCTTTTCCATGATGAATGAGGGCAACAGCACTGTGCAAAGGGACCATAGGCCCCACGCCCTGGGAAGAAAAACAGAGCAAAGCACACCTGCATGCTGCCCTCAGCACAGGGCCAGGCTCTGCCATAGGGATGGGGCTCACCTGCCTACAGCAGCGCACCGCAGACCTTCTCCAGCAAGAGGGGGAAGCAGCAGGCTGCAGCCGGCTGTCCATGTGCCAGCTGCTCTCAGGAGATGCTCTTGTGTCAGCAGAGAGGGAGGAATGGCAGCTGACAAAAGTTAGAGGCAGGCAATCAGCCCCAGGAGGGCTCTGATTGCTGTGCTCCGTGCATCTGTGTTTTACAGCTCCATTGCCCAGGCAGGAGGAAGGGGCAGGAGCTGTGTGCACACGAGTGTGCCTGTGCGTGCAAAGGGACTCAAGCTGCTCTCATCACAATGTGTGACAGTGTTTCTGCATTAGGATTCAGGCTTCCTCCTTCTGCACCGGGAAACTGCAGACCTACAAGACTCAGCCCTTACATTGCACTTCCTAATTCTTGGCTGGCTAATTGCAGTCACGCAGGAGAGCTGGGTGCTTTCAGAGCCTCACTTTTCAAGGAGGGAGCCGTGCAACCCCAAATGCCCGCAGTGACAATTTTAGAGCATGCCAAAGCTATTCCAAAGACTGCAGCACTCCACGTTGGCTTGGGAGGGAAGGTCTCCCAGCAGGGTTGAGCTCCTGAGCCAGCTCCCTTGCACTGATGCGAAAGCAGGTGGGATATGTGCATCCACGAAGCCATCCCACACCGCAGCATTGTCCCCGCATCTCTGGTGCTGGAGCATCAGCGTAATGCGATGTGACGCCCTCCTCCACACTCTGTTATAAATATCACGTGTCACCGTAACCAGCTCTGACACCCCCCGGGGGTGTTTCCTCATGCTCCCAGCCCAGATGCGGGCACGTGCCGATCCCGCAGCGTGCGCCGTCCCCAGCGGTGCGGGGCTGCCCGAGTCCCATCACCTTCCCACCAACAGCAGCAGGACGGGGTTGTGCAGGGTGAGCCGTCTGCAGCCCTGCCTTCACGTCTGGCTCTCCAAGAAAGCACTTTGCTAGACTGCAGAGCTCTCCTTTCTTCTCCCGTAAGCAGAAAGCTGCTCTGTGGTTTGTTACTCCAGTCACCATTCCTGACGCTGGTAGATCCTGATTTCCCTTTTATTTCCATTGAAGGACTGTCAGATGGATATTACCTCTGCATGCCATAAGCTCTTCTCTGGTTTCTTTGCAGACGAGCTTTGAGAAGTTCCCCTTGGGACACGGTTCGTAGGTATAATCATAGAATCACCTAAGCTGGAAAAGACCACTAAGCTCCCCAAACCCAGCCCATCCCCACCATGCCCACTGGCCACATCCCTCAGTGCCACATCTCCACGTTTCCTGCACACCTGCAGGGATGGTGACCCCACCACCTCCTGGGCACTCTGTTCCAGTGCCTGACCACACTCTGGGAGAAGAAATTTTTCCAGATATTCAACCTGAACCTCCCCTGGCACAATTTCAGGCCATTACTTCCCGTCCTAAAGGTAGGTACCTCCAACAGGGTTGCATAGAAAGGCCCTCACCTGTACCCTGCCATGGGAACACAGACAACAGAGATGCTATTCCCATCCAAGCCAAGGGCAAACCCAGCTGTCCTCACAGCAGGACTGCTCACACCGAGTCAGTCCTATGAGCTCAAGCCCTTTGAAAGCCTGAGAATGCCCTGCCAAGTCTGTGCAGTGCTCCTGCCATCCTGCTCCCCAGTGGAAGTGCCCTGTCCTACGCTCACCAGCTCTGAGCTGAGCTGCAGACACGCTGCAGTGCATCACTTTCACTTCTTCTTGGCTCTGCACTTCCCACCTTCCACTGGGCCTGGGGGCCTGCTCTGGTCCTGCTGGGAGCCTCCATCTCTATGGGAGCACTGAATCTGCCCTCACGCCATCAGCACTGCTCCACAGGATAAATCACAGTGACAGAAACCCTCCACGGCTCCTTTGCCATTTATCACCAACCCAACCCCTGCTGCTCTGAGGTCTGTAGATGCCCAGAGGTGTGACAGGTTCAGGAGGGTGAAAGCAATTGTTTTTCTTGCGGATTTTAAAGCAAGGCTTTGGGGACTGCTGCTATGAAGGGGCATTTTGCTGGCAAGGTAGCTGATGTGAGCACGGAAGCGATGGAAAAAAAATGTATTAAAAAAAAAGGCTGTGTTACCCTGAATGGTTGTGGTAAAGCTCAGGGAGAAAAAAAGAAAAGAAGGAAAAAACCCAAAAAAGCTGTGACCTTCCCACAGCGCTGGAAAGCCTCTCTCCCCGCCCGCTCTCCCAACCCGCTCCGGTTTTGATCTCATCTCTCCTGCAGTATCTCAGCACAGCACCTCTGCTGAGCAGCAGCAGCAGCAGCGAGGTGAGGCAGCACAGCAGAGCTCCTCGGTTATTAATGGGCAGCAGCCTGCCCAGCCCCTGCCTCACACACAGGGCTCCGTCAGTGTACACCCAGAGAGCTCTGCAGAGCCAGGGCTGTCCTGCAGCCTCCCCCGGGGGCTTTGGCACAGCACCTGATAAAGATGTCTGCAGCGCATCTGACATGCAGCCATCGTGCTGTTTACAAGAGGTCTGTCACTGACAAGTGCCTTCTGCACAGAAGCCGTTTCCTCCCCAGGCAGAGAGCAGAGGACATCCTAAATTAGCTCCTGAGGATGGAGGTATTCCAACAGAGCCAGGCACAAGCTAAGCTAAGCTGCAGGCTGCGTGGAGCCGTGCCCTGCTAGGAGTTTATCTCACTCTCATTTCTGATTCCTTTCTTTCTTTGCCTTACTGACCTTGCGTTTTACCCAGAAGACCAGCTGGAAAGAGGGCAAAATTATGGAAGGGAGGGATGGGAGACAGAGAGGCTGAGGGAATGCATTGGAAACCACCCAAAAGCAGGAAACATCACAGAGCAGCCCTATGGGAGCAGATAGCCCATCTGCTGGGCTCCCCCTGGCCCTTCTGTGGGGGGATCAGAGCGGGGTGCTGAGGGGTTCATTTCCCTCATTGCCACTTCAACCTCCCGTAAATGCAATTTCTCGGTGCCACACCTGTGACGTCAGCAGATCACTGCCTTAAAGAAGACAGAGTGGCAGCATGCAAAGGGAATGTGAATGCAGCAGGGAAGCTGGGGCCATTGCTCAGCTCTGGGTGCTGCAGGGCAGGGGGTGCTGTGCCAGCCCCTTCCCCCCTCCCCGCCACCCCCGCAGTGATACAGCATCCTGTGCATCACCATCATCCTGCAGATGGGCCGGGAAGCATCTCCTTGGAGGCTGACTCAGCTCTATGGACATTTGGGATCAGTGGAGAATACCTCCAGCAGGCTTTTAACAGCCCGGCTTCATCAGCTCTGCTTTTCCCCATAAAAGCTGACGTTCCTCTTGTTTTCTTGGCCCGGAGGAACAGCATTTTGTGCATGTTCAACACCTGCTTCCCTAGCAGCACTGCTATGCAGGTGATCACCTATAAGGATGCTCCCCCAGCCCATTTGGGGCTGACCCCCTCTTTGCTGCCCTGCCTCCCCCCACGCCGTCATAGCCTGGCTGCCACACAGTGAAGCTAACACGGGGTGACATCTGGCTTCCAGCACGCCACGCACGGGGGACGAGACCAGCTGAGGCTGCTCCCTGCATCCTGCCCTGTTCAGCACCAGCCAGTCACTTCTGCCTTCAAAGAGCTTTGTCAGGGTGATGGAGGGGTTTGCCAATGCATCTACAGGCAGCCTGGCAAGGGCACTGTATGCTTCTTTCTCCCTGGAGAGGAACGACTCACTCAGCAGTAGCAGGCTGGGTCTGAATAGGATCCCACCAAGCCAGGACTAGGGGAGATTCAGGGCTACCAGGAGCTAAAAGTCTTCTCCATACTAGAGACTGGCTGCACAGCCCTTGCTTGTGCACAGCAAGAAAACCAAACCCCTACAGCAATCAAGGCTGCTGCAAGGAAGCTGGCTGAAAGCTTCTGCCCTCCTGCAAAAAACCTTCATCCCAACCCTGCAGGATGCTCTGCCCCCACCCCCCGTCTGCAAAAGGCACAGAGGCAGGGCCGCTTCCATTTGCGGCCATCCCAGTGCTGATAAAATGCCCCTCACCACAACAACAAAGAGAAGCTCCTGAAACAAACCTACCCACCCCCCCACCTCCAAACCATGCTTCACTCGGACTGATTGCTCAGGAAAGTTCCTAATGACATCCCATGGACACTTTGGAGGCGACCCACCCCCGAGCACGATGCGATGGCTCAGCGAGCGGATGGCCTCGTTTGTACTGATTTATGTTACAGAGCCAGATCCAGCCTCATCAGCCCGGCTTGACCTAGTTTCTCTCTTGCATAGGTCAATAACAACACAGCAAACGGAGCTAATCAGACACTGAGGCTGCACAGTTAATCTGGGCTGTTCCAAACTTGCAGGAACAATGCAAACTCCGCTGTCATGGAGAAAGAGGGAATAAATCTCTCCCTAAAAAGTCAGCCGGGATTGCACAAAGAACACGCCGCAGACAATGCCTGAGATGAGCTGTTCTCTTCTGCTGGTTTTTTTTCCTCGCTTCCTTTTTGGTCTGTCTGCATCTGGTAGATGCTGCACGGCTCTCCTTCCCCTGGAAGCAGAGAGGATTGGTCCTTCCTCTCCACCGGGGTTATAAGCAATCTCCAAAAGGGCACGAAGTCAGACAAAAAAAAAGAAAACAGGCCAAAAAAAAAAAAAGAAAAGCAAATGTGCACAGCTGGCTTTAGAGCATCCCCATAAATCCTGGGTAAATGCCAGGCTGCCTCCGTCATCAGCTACATGGGACGAGGGCTACAGAGCATGCAGAACGGGTGCACGTGGGGTGCGTGTACCCCACACACTCATCCAGGGACACAGCAAGCACTTCGTTCTCATGCGAGCACCGGCTCACACGTGACACGTTAGAGATCTGCAGACAAACACGTCTGCAGAGCGGGGTGCAGGGAGACGCGATGCCTTGCAGCCACACACATGCCATCTTGCCTCAGCCCGTCGCACCACGTGGAGGTGACGTCTGCATCCAGGCACTGGCATAAGTATTGCCAGGGCAGGATGCTTACGTGCTTCACCCACACGTGGAGATGGGGATGTGGTTATTTTCTGTATGCGTGCGGCCATTACTTCCCTTTGCCATCCCAGCACAAACACAGCACAGGGAGGTGCTCCTTGTGCAAATGCATATCCTCTGTAGCCACACTCAAGCATCAGCCACAGTGCTGGCCAGTGCCACAGCACAGCTGCATGGAAGGAAATCACAGGTGGGTGTGATACAGTCCATAGCAATGCCTGTAGAGCAATACAGGCACACATATCCCCTTATCCCACTGCCTGCAGCCTGCTTAATGGTTCTCTTAGCAACCTGCATGCTTCCAGGGGCTCCAGCAGCCCTTTGCCTCCCAAAAGCAGCCAAGAGCTGCCAGCAGCACTAAGGACATCTCTTGAAGGTGCTCCATGCCCTGCTGGGGTGTGCACCAGGAAATCCCATAACCCCTGCACGCCAAGATCAGTGCATAGGAGCTCAGTACTGCCCCAGTCCGGGCTGAGGTCAGGAGGCTCTGTGTCCCTAACAACACAAAGTCACTCTTTTCCATGATGAATGAGGGCAACAGCACTGTGCAAAGGGACCATAGGCCCCACGCCCTGGGAAGAAAAACAGAGCAAAGCACACCTGCATGCTGCCCTCAGCACAGGGCCAGGCTCTGCCATTGGGATGGGGCTCACCTGCCTACAGCAGCGCACCGCAGACCTTCTCCAGCAAGAGGGGGAAGCAGCAGGCTGCAGCCGGCTGTCCATGTGCCAGCTGCTCTCAGGAGATGCTCTTGTGTCAGCAGAGAGGGAGGAATGGCAGCTGACAAAAGTTAGAGGCAGGCAATCAGCCCCAGGAGGGCTCTGATTGCTGTGCTCCGTGCATCTGTGTTTTACAGCTCCATTGCCCAGGCAGGAGGAAGGGGCAGGAGCTGTGTGCACACGAGTGTGCCTGTGCGTGCAAAGGGACTCAAGCTGCTCTCATCACAATGTGTGACAGTGTTTCTGCATTAGGATTCAGGCTTCCTCCTTCTGCACCGGGAAACTGCAGACCTTCAAGACTCAGCCCTTCCATTGCACTTCCTAATTCTTGGCTGGCTAATTGCAGTCACGCAGGAGAGCTGGGTGCTTTCAGAGCCTCACTTTTCAAGGAGGGAGCCGTGCAACCCCAAATGCCCGCAGTGACAATTTTAGAGCATGCCAAAGCTATTCCAAAGACTGCAGCACTCCACGTTGGCTTGGGAGGGAAGGTCTCCCAGCAGGGTTGAGCTCCTGAGCCAGCTCCCTTGCACTGATGCGAAAGCAGGTGGGATATGTGCATCCACGAAGCCATCCCACACCGCAGCATTGTCCCCGCATCTCTGGTGCTGGAGCATCAGCGTAATGCGATGTGACGCCCTCCTCCACACTCTGTTATAAATATCACGTGTCACCGTAACCAGCTCTGACACCCCCCGGGGGTGTTTCCTCATGCTCCCAGCCCAGATGCGGGCACGTGCCGATCCCGCAGCGTGCGCCGTCCCCGGTGGTGCGGGGCTGCCCGAGTCCCATCACCTTCCCACCAACAGCAGCAGGACGGGGTTGTGCAGGGTGAGCCGTCTGCAGCCCTGCCTTCACGTCTGGCTCTCCAAGAAAGCACTTTGCTAGACTGCAGAGCTCTCCTTTCTTCTCCCGTAAGCAGAAAGCTGCTCTGTGGTTTGTTACTCCAGTCACCATTCCTGACGCTGGTAGATCCTGATTTCCCTTTTATTTCCGTTGAAGGACTGTCAGATGGATATTACCTCTGCATGCCATAAGCTCTTCTCTGGTTTCTTTGCAGACGAGCTTTGAGAAGTTCCCCTTGGGACACGGTTCGTAGGTATAATCATAGAATCACCTAAGCTGGAAAGGACCACTAAGCTCCCCGAACCCAGCCCATCCCCACCATGCCCACTGGCCACATCCCTCAGTGCCACATCTCCACGTTTCCTGCACACCTGCAGGGATGGTGACCCCACCACCTCCTGGGCACTCTGTTCCAGTGCCTGACCACACTCTGGGAGAAGAAATTTTTCCAGATATTCAACCTGAACCTCCCCTGGCACAATTTCAGGCCATTACTTCCCGTCCTAAAGGTAGGTACCTCCATCAGGGTTGCATAGAAAGGCCCTCACCTGTACCCTGCCATGGGAACACAGACAACAGAGATGCTATTCCCATCCAAGCCAAGGGCAAACCCAGCTGTCCTCACAGCAGGACTGCTCACACCGAGTCAGTCCTATGAGCTCAAGCCCTTTGAAAGCCTGAGAATGCCCTGCCAAGTCTGTGCAGTGCTCCTGCCATCCTGCTCCCCAGTGGAAGTGCCCTGTCCTACGCTCACCAGCTCTGAGCTGAGCTGCAGACACGCTGCAGTGCATCACTTTCACTTCTTCTTGGCTCTGCACTTCCCACCTTCCACTGGGCCTGGGGGAGCTGCTCTGGTCCTGCTGGGAGCCTCCATCTCCATGGGAGCACTGAATCTGCCCTCACGCCATCAGCACTGCTCCACAGGATAAATCACAGTGACAGAAACCCTCCACGGCTCCTTTGCCATTTATCACCAACCCAACCCCTGCTGCTCTGAGGTCTGTAGATGCCCAGAGGTGTGACAGGTTCAGGAGGGTGACAGCCTTCCTGGGACCAGGTGACAGCCACCTTTACCCCAACACTCTCCCCATTGGATCCCTCTTCTTGCAAATATGTTAACAGGCTTGATGCCCAGGTATACCCTGCACTTGGAGATGTACCTTCAGCCGCATGGCCCAACTCCAGGCCGAGGAGGCTGTGTCAGTTCTGAGGCAGAAAAGCAAATTTCCTTTCCTGAGGTTCGACAGCTGATGGCCCCACAGCAAAAGGGGTTAAGAAATAATGGAGAAGGCAGAAGAAAGAGATGCCGGGAGGAACCTGGCTCTGAGATGTGGGGCTGTGATGGGCACAAAGCACTCAGGGAGGCTCTGAAGTGGTATCTGAGCAGCTCCCCTGGTTGATGTGTCAAGGAGCTGCCGATCGCCTTTCAAAGCTCCCCTTCTCGCTCGCTCCCTTTGTAATGGGTGGCTGTTTCTAATTATCTGTGGATGTTAAATGTTCCCTAATTCAATCAGAACGACTTGTTCACAGATGGCAAAGCCTTCATCTGCTCGGCTTTCAAGGCTTTCAACCGCGTCTCCGACTCAAGAGCCATTGATCCCTTCCATCCCGGAGCAGTCGGCTTCAGACATGCTGGAGGGGGTGTGGGGGCAACCTGGGGCTTCCTATTCCCCCAGCAGCCCACGGGCATCCTCCCCCCAACCCCAGGGCTCTGCACTGCTTATGGCATTGCCCACTGGTGCACGACTCCCTGTGCAGTGAGCTCTGCACAATCACAGCTCCATCTCCTCCACCAACTTGCTAAGGAGAAGCCGAGTCATTAACGTGCACACTGCACTCACTGGAGCAGTCCTTGGGCAGAAGCTTCGTGCAGAGCTCCACCGGGCAAAGTGCTCTGCAGTGATTAGGGAGAGCTTGTTAATGAGGCAGATTTTTAGTGACTAAAGGCAAGCGGAGAGAGAAGAGAGAGAGCTCTTCATCAAGTGCCATAATGTGGGCTTGGTGCAGCTGATCTTTGGCAGACATAAATCAGTTTGGTTCTCCCAGCTTTTATCAACAGAGGATCTGACCCACGGGATGGGTGAATGGTTGGAGGGCACAGCACCAATCACGCCGCAATAAAACTGCCCAGCTCTGGCCTGCTGCACATCTCTGAGCGTTTCACAGAGCTGCTGCAGAGCCGTGGAGGTTCTGCTCACATTTCCAGACTTGCCTTTTTCACACGGTCCCTGGTGGCTCAGCTGCTTCAAATCAGGGCGATCCCTTCAGAGCAGAGGAGGGGGTGCAGAGGGTCCCTGAGCGAAAGCAGCCAACCCCGCTGCTCTGATCTCGCTGGGCCATCCGCCTCCATAATGAGAATCAGCATCACCCTGTGGATACTGGCAGAATGGGACCAATTTACACAGTCTGAGGCTCTGTGGTGCATGTTTTGCCCTGCGTGAGAGATGAGAGGGCAGAGATGTGCTCTTAAAAGACCCAAAACGGCTTTACTGCACACAAAACATCCCCACGTGCAGAACAGTGAGCTTCCTGCTCTTCTCCTCCCTCTTCCAGTTCATCACCCTTCCCCATACCTTCATATGTTTCTCCCCAAGCAGGAGGACTGGACTTTCCAAAGCACACAGGCAGCTGCTATATGGCTTCCCTATGGCTTCCTGCTGGATCCAACCTCCATTCTCCATTACTATCCTCAGTGTCATCACTTCTAGCTCCAGCCTCCCTCCCCATGCTGAATTTGTGACATGAGTAGGGATGGATGGTTTTGGAGATGTCTCCTTCCCAGAGGGACACTGCAAAGGAAGGGAAAGAAGACAAAGAGCCTCTTGGTGCTGGGTGCTGCATGAGCATGAAGGCAAGAAGTAGAGGGATTGCAACCAGATCTTGCACTGGCTTCCACGTGTTTTCCAGGCATAGAGTCATGAAGGTTGGAAAAGACCACTAAGATCCCCAAGTCCAACCCCAATCCATCCCCACCGTGTCCCCAGTGTCACATCTCCATGTTCCTTGAACACCTCCAGGCATGGTGACCCCATGGGCAGCACGGGTATCTCCTTTTGGCAACCCTTCCAAATTGCTGCAATTAGCAGTAAAAACAAGGCATTTTCCTGGACACCATCTGATTCTTAATCAGTGCTTTGCACCTCCTGCCCATCCACCCATCCCGAGGATAGAGCCCACTCAGCCAAGCCCCTTCCCATACAGCCCTTCATCACCAGGGATTGATTTCCCACATGGACTGAAGAGGCCCCAGCCATTAATGAGTTCATTTTCCATCACTTAGATGTAGATGGATTCCCTCAGGAGCCTCAGGGTCACCAAAGTTTCATTAACAGACGCTGTAAAAGTATTTAAATGCATTAAAAAATTACTTGACAAATGGAGTGAGCCCATAGTACTACTCCTCTCAGATCATCCTGAAAGACAGAAGAAACCTTTGCGGCCCACAGAAGGGCAGAGAGCCCTTAGCAGCTCATCTCTGCTATCATCCATCTCAACACCTCAGCTCTGAAGAGGCCCAGCTTCCCATAATGCTCCAGAAAGAGACCATTTATGTCTTCCCTTTTCCAAGTTGACCACTTTCCAGCCACTAATTGCTTCTGGCCTCCAAACATTGCCGTTGTCTGGCGATAAACTGAGGCACGAGATGGCAAAGGCTCAGCCCTTGGTCTGTACTGAAGTGCTTGCATACATCAGCACGGCAGATATCATAGGCTGGTAGCTCTGCTGCAAAGTGAATTCTCATCCCAATAGCCCATATCAGGGCATGAAATTATATGCGAGCCCTATCTGGCCTTGAGCAGCACACAGAAGATTACACAGGGAAATATGTGTCAGAAATAGAGGCTGAACTCGAGAGTCTATTTCTGCAGCTGACAGATTTCTGCCTCGTTCCCACAGATCTGGAGGAGATGCGCTGCATTTCACTACCACGAACCTCCCCCCCCCCTCCTTGAGAGGGGGTTTGGGAGCCAGAAACATCACCAGATCTCCCCCAGAAACACAGCCACGCCAAGCCAGCCCTGCAGACGGTTTCCACCGCGAGCTCATTTATGTTGAGAACTCGAGCCACACAGTTTGAAAATTTGCAAACAAGAAATGTGATGTGACATTTTCCCTCCCTGCTTGGAAAGAGATGACTCATTAAGTCAGGCTTGCAGCTCTCGCTGGGTGCCCAGGATGGAAGGGTCCTGCAGCATTTCGAAGTACATTTGCTCGTTAACCCCGAGCACGAAGGGGTCTGTGGCACAGCAAGGAACCTCCCAGGAGCTCAGCACAAGGAAGGTGACCTCCTCCCTCCAGCATCTGCAGGGGGAAGCAGCTCGAGGAGGAGGAGAAGGATTGCTCCCTCCAAAGTTTCGGATGGGAGCTGGCCCACAAGGGGAGGTTTGTCCTCTGTGGGAGGAGAGGAATGTCACCGTGCTGCCCCACCGCAGCTGCTCCAGGCTGATGGAAACGTTTCCCTTGGAGTCCCTCCAAATTCACACCGCTGACTCCTCGGATTGCAGCAAAATTGGTCTGAATAGATACCAGCCAGGCCCAGCTTGGCATCTTACAAACCAGCCTGCAACCTGTCCACGTTCTGGAAAGCCCTGCTTGCCCACCCTGCGATGGTGGCAGGGCATTCATAGGGGACGTTCACAGCGTGCACAGCCTGGCAGCAGTCATCCCCCCCCGCTCACCAACGGGAGATTCATTAATGCCGACAAGGTAAACTCAGGCTGTATTATTCATCTCTCTATTTATCAAGTATTTATGCTGACAACCTAGAGGGCGATAAATCAGCAGCACTGGGATGTGTTGATTCCTGCGGCCGATGGTGATGCTGACAAGGCTGATGCCGGGGTGGAGGGGGGCAGAGGGCCCTGCTCACGGAGCAACAGCTCAGCTGTGACAGCTGGAAGCACACAGCCTGCTTGGAAAGGGGGGGAGAGGATAGTTTTTGCTGGATGTGCCTCAGGTGCAAATGGGGAAGCAGCTCGGGCAGCAGCAGTGTTTCCCATTCTATAACAAAGCAGGCACTTGCTTGGTGCACCATCCCATGTCCTGCCATAGCAGCATGCTGGCCCCACACACGGGCTGCTGCGTGCTCACTGCAGCCATTGTGCTCAGCTCCCTCTGCAGATCCCCACGCCTGAACTCGATTCACCCTGAATTTGCTGCAGGTGATGCATTGGAGCAGCTCCAGAGGTGCACGTGGATAGGGGGAGAAGCTGAGATCTGACCCCAGCAGCTCCTGTAGGGGACAGGGGGGTCACCCTGCTGATGGCAATGTGCCCCTTCACACTGCCTGCAGGGGCACAGCTTCACCTTCCAGCAGTAGCTGTGCTGCTGCAGCGTCACATTTACACTCTCATGCTATTGACTCGAGGGCCTCCAAATGAGACAGCCCCACATGCCTCTTGACTTCTCACCCTGTGATCCATAGAGCAGCTCCCGGCAGAGCTTACGCACGAAGAGAAGCCCATTTGTCCGACTACCGAATGCAAAAGGCTTATTTCCACTTGGAAATTACAGCAAGATCCAATCCTGATTCCAATCCAAAGCAGAGCATGTCGGTGAGTTTCCAGTTCAGGAGAAATCCTCTCTGTGGCTTTTCGCTCATGGCTGACCGCACAGCACCTCCTGCACTGCTCTGTCACACAGCTATTCTGGGCACTGGTCTGGGACTCGGTGTCCTGCCTTCCCCGCCACGCAGACACACAGCCAGGGCTCAGGGGAAGGCAGAGCCGTGGTGCTGTTCAATAAAGCATGCTGTATTCTGATACAGGTACTGCTGGGGCTGTGCGCTGTGTGCGAGCTGCGCCAGGGCTGCAGCATGCGTTGGTTTGGAGCAGAATGTGGAAGATGCATCAGCACTGGAGACAAAATGGGAAGAGAGGCCATTTCCCTTGCAGGACAATGCTGGGAACACGTGCCCTTGGAAGTGTTTATGTTGATTCCATGTTGTATTTCCCCTCTGTTTCCTTTCCCTGTGCTACTGCATCACAGCACTTCACCTTCCACTCAACACCTCTATGCACGGATATACACCCATGTAATCCCAAATGCAAGCCGGCACGCTTGCATGCGAGAAAAGCAGACCCTTCCCTTCCTTCCTGGATGCCGGGAAAGACAACAGCTCGTTCCAGCGAGCCGCCCTGCACAGCGAAGCGATGCTCCGGGCAGACGCACCCCGCGGACCCACCGTGCAGCGGAGCGGGGCTGCGCGTCCCCGCGGCCCGGGGGGCAGCTGGGCGGAGCGGCCCGGCCGACACTAGGTGGTGCTCGGCGGCAGCGCTTGGAGCAGCCCGGGGTCGATTCCCGGGGCTGTTTGCTGCTTCGTATCCCCGCGAGGTGCCGACCCACCCCGCCCCGATGCTGCGCCGCTCCGCCGTGCAGTGAGCGAGGTGGGGTTGGGGCGGAAAGGTGAGAAGGAAAGAGCGGAAAAGCTGCAGCAGGCAGTGGCTGGGGATCAGCGTGCACAAAACGTGTACTGCCACCCGAATTCAGCCCAGTTTGTGGCTGGTTGGATTGTGAAGCGCTTCCGAAGTGGGGGTTCTCCCAAGCCCCCCCCAGCTTGCATTGAAATCCCATAGCAGAACTCACCCTGCCTTCTGCAGGGCTGGGATTCCTAATCTCCGCGGGCTTCTTCACGTATAATGAGGATTATGGTTTAATTCCTGCCACACAAGGGGGTGCTGTGGGGATTAAGAGGGTTAGGGCGCTCACATAGCATTGCAGCAAGGCCATCATAAACCCTTCCAAAGAGGGAGACAGGAGAGAAAACCCACGAACCCACCACTGTTTGCAGGCTGCTTACAACTTGCATCAGCTTCCCTTAACTGGGAGGCAATTTCCTCGCCTGTTCAGCCTGAATTTCATCTCTCTGTGCAGAGGGCAGCAGGACAGGAGCACGGAACTGCCTTACAAACGGATGGTGCTTGCAGATCCACAGCAGCGTCCTCTCTCTGCACGTTTGCATGTTGGTGTAGCCATGCAGGAGGATATGAGAGAGCCTAGAAGTGAAGCCGAGCAGAGCATCAGCTCTGGAAGCCCTTTGCACTTCTGATCCCTCATTGCTGACTGCGCTGCAGACACATTATGTGCATTCACAGATGAAAAAGCAGAAATAAAACTGACGCTGGCTTTAAAATTCTGCTCAGCGCCGCTTTCTGCACCAATTCCAAATGTTTATAAACACACAAGTTAATGTAATCAGCACTGCAGCAAATACACACCGGGTGCGCGGCGGAGACGGGAGCGTCACACACACTCCTGGCTCAGGGTGACAGCCCTCTGCTGTGGGCTCCTGGTCAAACAAAAGCAGCTGAAAAAGAAAACCACACACAGAGGAATGTTTTAAAGAGCAATTTCTCCCTCCCCCCCTTTTTTTTTTTCCAATCCCCTTTGGTAATCATGGGCGTAAAAAATAATAGATGGTGGCTGTTCCTGCTGAGCCTTTCAGGGCACGGTGCGTGGGCATGCATGGAAAGCAGCCCCAGCTCAGGGCACAGCCCTACGTTGCTCCACACTGGGGGGATCAGGTGTGGAGAGATTCCTGCCCTCCACAGCAGAGCTGAGGTCTGCTGGGGGCCATGCATCAGCTCAGAGCCATAGTGCCCCAGCCCCAGAGCAGGTAGGAGCTGTGTCTGCAAAGATGTGGCCAAGCTGTCGTGCCCTGAATCTGCTCAGCCATGGAAGTGATGTGTGTGCCGTGTGGGGAGCGATGAGCATCATCCTGCAAAGGGAAACCCTTCCCAAAGGAGCTGTGTCACGCAGAGCCCACCCCAAACCCACCCTGCACGCCGTGCTCGACCGTGTCAGCCAGTGGGAAGGGGCTGGGGAGGTGCACGTGGAACGTCCTCTTGCAGCAGGTTGCTGTAGAGACGTTACCTCACATGTCAGCATCAGCAGAAAACTTGTGCTGGCGGAACAGCCGAAATGCTGGGTGAACAAAACAGAGCTCCATTACAAGCCAGCTTTTTTCTTTTCTTTCTTTCTTTTTTTTTTTTATAGCCAAATGTTGTTTCATGCTTTAATTGCGATTTTCAAGAAGTATATGAGCATGACAACTTACAGAAGGGCCGGCCAAGTTACTGCACCCTTTCTAGTATCTGTGCCTGAAACAGATTTCACAGGGGTGTAGGAAGGGCTGGTACAGCGCTTGGGTCCCTGCTTGGATGGCTGGCTGCCATCTGCAAGGAGACTCCCTGCGTGTCAGGAAGGGGTAAATATCACTGCTCTGCACTGTATTAGGAATAGGAAGGACAGGCGACCTTTGCAATGCCTGCACTGTAACTACAGCACGTAGGACACCTCCTGCTCCCATTCTTTGGCTGGGATGAACTTCAGAATCCTTCTGCCAGCAGGGTTAGAAGCGAGGAATGAGCTAACCCGGCTGATCCAGCCCAGCAGAAGGCAGCCCCATCAGCCACGCACACGGAGACCTCCCCAAATCAAAAACCCAAGCATGATGCAATTAAATGTGTTACACATTACGATCTTCCTCCCTTAGAAATAACAAGAACTGCCAAGGCGAAGTATTCAGCTCCTGCCTTTCCTGCTGCTGCAGAAGTCCCTTTGGGCTTCATGGAAATTTTGGACTCACAAAAAGCTTCAGAGCAGGGGCCCCATGGCACCGTGTAATAAATCTCAGAAGTTAACAGCCAGAACTGTGCCAAATGTGATGGGTTTTGCTTTGTGTAGGATCATGAAAATAATGCATTCTGGCTCTGTAAGTTGGGCCCGGTGCACCAAGGCCAACACTGCTGCTGCTGCTGCTGCTAATGGATTCATGTCTTTGTCTCAAGTGTTGGAGACCTGTGATGTAGGAGGCCAAGGCCCAAGGCTGTATGAGGCCTCCCCCTGTTCTTGAAGGGAAATGCTAATTGTACCCTAAATCTAGCAGTGGAGAGCCGCCTTGCTTGGATTGGCATTGCAGCAAAGCATGGCCTGAGCTCTGAGCAGAGGCTGTGCAATGCGGGGGGCTTGACTGCCAGGCAAGGAGACCTGCCCAGAGAAGGCATTTCTGATCAGAGGTATCTCTTTAAAAGGAGCCTGGAAAAGAAATAATGAGATTTTATGGATTAAAGGTGAAACTAGCCAGATAAACACTGCAAGGGCTGGAAAACCAACCGCTGAAACAACAGCTGCAAGGAAGCCCAGGGCTCTCCGTACCTTGCTTGTCCACCAGGACAAGAGCTGTGCACTCCAGGCTGCAGCTCTGTGTTGGAGGCACTGGGGCAGCTCAGCACCTGAGCTCTGTGAGCTCAGCACCCAGAGGGATCCCGCTGGCCTTCGAGTCAGCAAATCTATTAATCGAACCTCATTACTACGTCACAACTTCTGTTATTTCAGAACAAACCTTGTATCTGGCTAATCCGCTTTGTTACAGAGCTGCCCATCCTTGCCTTGAACAGGAATTAACTTCTAAGGGAATTAAAAGGAGGAGGCGACTGCCAAAGGGGTCCTTAGAGGTATCTGTCTATAGCTACCCCCCTCCCTCCCTTCCCCACCATGTGTGGTATCCTTCCCCACTGCTTCTGTCCTTTTCTGCTTGCCAGGCATTGATTTGTTCCCGTGTTGTTCTAATGGAGCTTGAAATCAACATGACTTTGTTGCTGGTCGTTGTCATTGTTGTTCACATCTTTGTTTGGGGTTCGGCATCCTCGTTGAGGCCGGAGCAGAGCAGGAGCTGCCATTTGCAGCCTAAATACCTCCTTAGCAAAAGATCCACAAAGGCAGCATCTGTGTCCACAAAATAAGGGCTGACACAATGCCCAGCAAAGCAGTGCCTCCCTCCTCCCGTGTGGCAGCCCTTGTGCTGCTGCTGAATCCCCTCGTTTATCGACGCGTCCAGAACAAGCTCCTTCTTTCATCAGGCCCCATGGAAACGCTATGTATCACTTCGGATCCGCACGCAAAGGAAATCTATCACTGAGTGCACGCTGAGATCCCATGCGATCGATGTGTAAGGTGTAAGAATGGCTAAATAGGTGGCTTTCAGCTGCCACTGAAATTCATACAGCCTCAACTCTTGGGTGCTTGAAGACCTCGGGGCGAAAGGATCCCCTCCCCAGAACAAAAGACAGCAGCCGGAGGGAAGGAAGGCGAAGGGAGGCGGGGGAGACGCTGGGTGCCCTGCTTACAGCACGGGGCTCCAGCGGACAGACACCGCGGGGCTCCGGCACTCCGAGCGGAGCAGGCAAAGAGTTAACGCAGCGCCCTGCCTCCTCCGAGCACTGACATCACGGGGAGGGGGAGAACGCCGCCGCCGCCGCCGCCCCGCCCGGGAGGAGTGTGTGCGTGTGTGCGATCGGGCGGCGGTGCCCTGCAACCCGGGCAGCCCCCCGCCCCGCGGCCNTAATGTATTTTGTAGGTTAGCATTAATTTGACTTGCTGAGTGGGTGGAATTTATGGATGTAATGCATTGCACTAGGCAAATAAAAACATCCTCCTTCAGTAATAAAGGCGAAGGCAGGCTCCATACTGGCAAGACAAGTATTATCTTCAAAGATTAACTTAATTAATATCCATCTGACTCCTGTGGCACAATGATGCAACACACTGCAAATGATCATTGCCAGGAAATATAGCTGTGGCATGTGACTTCAAGCTGATTTTTGTTGTTCTTATTTTTAATCTCTGCTCAGCATTTGTCTCATCTCCTTCGACATCATCCTTTTTTTCCCCTTTCCCTCCTTCTCCCTACCGGAGGAAGGCACCGCGCTGCCCAGCCGCCCAGAGGGGCCCCACCGAGCCCCGGGGACCCCGCGGATGTGCGAAGCTCTCCTCCGGCCGCCCTTCCTCCCGCCTCTGGGCGCACCGCCTCTTTATCCTCCTGCGCCTTTATTTTTATTTTTTAAGCAGACCTGAGCGGCATCACCAGGGGCGGGGAGGGTGGGGGGCTCAGCGACGCTGCCAGACCGTCCCTCGCCCATTTCTTCGAAGGAACTCTCATGGCTTCACAGCTGCAGACAAGTTGCCGTGCATCTTGGTGGACTATCGGAGTTTGCATCCTGGCGGCCGCGCTCTTTCCAGGTGAGCCGCTGCCGGCCGGCCCTCCCCACCCCTCCCTCCCCCCACCACGCCGGGATTGCGGGGCTCGGGGCTGCCCCCGGGGGGGTGGGGGGGGGTTCGGGGTGCGGGAAGCGCGGGGAAGGACGGGGACGGCTTTTTGGGGTGCGCCTCTGGAGCAGGTGTGGAAGCATCTGCCTGAGGGTGGGAGAGAGCCGGGGCCGGTTTCAGCCCGGAGAGGAACAACACGATCGTTTGTTTTGGAAGCAGCTGCAGGCAGTGGGCTCCGGAGTGCTGGGAGCTGAGGCGGTTTGTTTGCTCTTTGGATCGAGCAGCGTCTAGCGAGGCACAGCAGGCAGCCTTCCCGGGAAGGGACCCGGTGCTGGGGAGCGAGCACAGATGTTTCGGAAGGAGAGAAGGAGGTTTCAGCTGTCCCTGAAGAAATCCTTCCCCCCCCCCCCCCCCGCTCCCCACACACACACTTCCCACAGGCTCTTTGCAGGGGGGGGTTGGACTGCTGCCGCGTTTCAAACCTTCCTTTCGTTGCTTTTGTACTTGGCGTGCCTGATTCTGCTTCCTCGGAAAGGAGCAGATGGGCGAAGATGCGGATCGGCAGCTCCCCGGCTCGCTGGAGCCCTCCCGGCTCAGCGTCCCCACCGGGGCTCGGCGCTGCCCCGGGCTCTGGCACAGCTGTTGGCAGCGGTCGGGTGACCCACTTCGTGAAGTGCCCTGGGGGGATGGGGAGGGGGGTTCTTCTTCCGCTCCGGCGCCGAAGGGGTTAACGCCATCCGGGAGGGCTGTCCGAGGCGTTCATACGGAAGGGTGACCAGCAGTCTGGGTTTAACAGCGCTGGTGAATGAGCTAGGAAAGGAAAACGAAAGCCTTGCTTGCCTTTTCGGGGCAGGGCTGGAGGTGACCGGGTCAGGAGCGGTGGCGGCGGCCACATGTGCCACCCCTGGGCAGCGGTAAGGGACAGTGAGTGCCTGCGTGAGGCACGGTCTGCAGCCGGACAGCAGGACGTGCATGAAGGCAGGGTGGAATTGGAGTCCGTTCCTCCGCTCTTCGGGCTGGGGCGGCTTGCTGGATGAGCAGCCGGAATGGCTGCGCTGCGAGCTGTGGGTTGCAAGGGCTGAGATAGAGGGCTGGCCGGGAGCAAACGGCGTGGCCCGGGGTCCCTTGGTGCTTGCAAAGCCGGAGGTTGTATCGCCCAGCACGTGGGAAATGGGCAGTGCACGGGGGCTGCGTGGTCCAACTGAAGCGGGGGGAAAACAGAGGTGAGATGGGGGCAGGAGGTGGCTGGTCAAGAAACCAGGAAGAGTTCGTGAGAGGGGAAAGGTTAACAGTGAAGGGAATCCAGGTCTGGGTATGCCTCCGTATTCCCAGGACAAAGGGATCGGCTGTGCACTGCAAAAAGAGGAGGTGGAAGGGACAGCCTGGGGCTCCCTGTGCTCCCAGGCACAGCTCTGCTCCTGGCAAGGAGGCTTCCAGCTCCCCATGCAGCTCTCCTCCTGGGCAGGAACATCCCTGCAGCCCTGCGTGAGGCTCTGGGGGTGCAGCACTGCTGCTCCTTGTAACCCAGAAGGGTTTCATCCTCCTCCAGGGTTTCATCCTCCTCCAGTCCCTATGAGAATACACAGGCAGTGATTGAGGGCATTTCACCTTGCCCTGTCCCAGGAGACTCCTTTTCCCCACCAATTCTATTTTTGGCCATTCTGGAGGCTGTGCTGCCAGCAGTCAGTCTCCTCTTCTGCTGCTCTGCAGTAGCCCCATAGTTCCTCTTGCACTGTCCCACTGCGATAAGGCAGCAGTGCACCCAGCAGCGCCTTGCCATGCATAGGCAGCCCTGCAGGATCATCCTTCCTGACCCCACCAATGATCACTGAGTGCCCCACAGCCTGCGTGGCTTTTGGCTGAACCGCTGTCAGGGTGGATGCAGCACCTCTGCAGGAATGGCTGCTGCTCTGTTACGTATTTATTCATTCATCTTTTTCATTCATTCGTGGGCTTATTTGTGCTGTGGGTGCACCCAGAGCCGCACAGAGCACCACGGGCTGCCATGGGTGTGGGTGCTGTGCTGAGGCAGGTTGTTCCTTGGTGGGCAGTGCCCAAAGAAGCTGAGGGTGCATATAACAGAAGCTGAAGGTATATATATATATGTAACACACCATGCGTATGCTTTGTATGCAGACACTTGCTTGAAGAGGGGGGGGAACTTAGGATTCTCCATTATAAGTGAATTAGAAGCTGTGGATTTTTTATTGTATTGTTTTGGAAGATGCTGTTTGGTTCATGGCAGCTGATGGGAGGAAGGCAGGAGGCACTGCCCGCTCCTTGGAAAACCCTTCGTGGCCCATCTAATCAGTGCCATTTCATTCCGTTCCTATCCACGTACACTGCCTCCACCTTCTGACAATGTTAGCTTTCCTTCTGATAAGGAAATAAAAGTTCCCTGCTGTAAAACCCGTAACGAGGCCCTTACAGTGTCTTTAACACGATCAACTCAATCATCTGGAACGGATTGAGTGCAGGGCTCCATGCAGACCTGCTGCCAACCGGTGGCTCCGAGCTGTGAACGTGAATGGGGGCTGCTGGCAAGCCAGGAACCCCTCTCCCCAACTGCTTCCCTCTGCACGGGGACAAACTCCTGTCTGCTGTCCCCAGGCTACCTCTTGGGCCTCTCAACTTTCCTTGCGAGGTGCTTTGAGATCCTCAGCAGGGAGAGGTGCTCCCAGCTGTGATGTGGGGTTTTTCCATCGCAGTGTTGGCTGGGCGGCGGTGACCCGCGGGCGCTGGGTCAGGCTGGGCTGCAGCCGCAGGGAGGGATGCTTTGTGGGGAGCATCACTGCGTGCCACTGCAGGATCCGGTTCAGCTTGTGCTCTGCAGAGCTGCTTTCACATCCCAGAGCGGCTTCCAGAAGGCAAAAAGTTGTCGAAGTTTTGCTTGGTCTTTGAGTTGTTGGTTGGTGCTTTTTCTTTGCCCTACCTGAAGCTCAGAACCAGCGACGTCGGGCTATTTCAGGAAGCAAAAAGTGTCCTTTGCTGCTGTTTTCTCATTAAACCTCGCTCGCTGCTGCGGAACCGACCTGTCGGGTTCTAACCTGGCCTGAAGTGTGAGCTCGTGGCTGTGTCAGCATGGGTGAGGTGGCAGGAGCACGCTGAGCTCAGAACTGCAGTGATGCTCCCTGCAGAGCTCCCAGCCCAGAGCACACAGCCCTGTTTGCAGAGGGACATGGAGGAGCGTTGGCAACGAGCTGGTGGCTGACGAGCCTCCAACGGTGGCAGAGCCCAACGCATCTCTGGGCTGCAGCTGAGTTTGCAGGGAGGCTCCTGCAGGATCCTTTGGGCACCGTGCACAGCTGGGCTGAATCACAAAGGGAACCAGAAGAACCGGTTGATGTGAGCTGCTTCCCCCATGCCCTCTGCTTGTGCTGCTAAGGCTGGGGACAGCCCGTTCCCACCAGCAGCACCGCAGCGGAGATGGGGACAGCATCAGGGAAAAAGACCTTTGGGGAAGAGCAGAAGCTGTGAGCACTGCAGGGATGAGCTGCTGAGTCCTCGCATGAATGGACACAGTCCTCGGGAGCTCTGAGAAAAGGTTTGAGTCTTGCAACATCATTGCTTAAGGTTGCGGTGACTCTTGCTCAGGCTCTTGCTCAGGCTTTTTCCCAGGCTAGCTAGCATGGTGCAAAGTGCAGAAATCAATGGGAGAGGGACAAAGGTAACTCCAATGTGAGCAGCCCCCAGAGATGTTGCGTTCTCAAATCCATCAGATGAAATCAGGGCAGCTGCGATGCGGGGTGAGTTGGTGCTGCTGGAGCTGGGACCCACTTTGCACTTGAGACACCTCCAGCATTAATTACCAGAACTCAGCCATCCCAGCACAGAGAATTCAGGCTCCCAAGCCCAGGTGAATGATGTTTAACTAAAGCACAAACCTTCTCCTGATCCCTCCCTTTGTTTTCCTCCTGGCTGCTGTTGCAGTGCAGATATCCTCTTGGCCTTTCGGTTTTCACTGCTTCTCCCAGGGAAGGGTCAGCCCAGGTGAGGAATGTGCTGCACACAGATTTACCCTTGCAGCTGCTTCGCTCAGGGCTCCGTAGCAGGACAGAAACTCCTGCCCAAGCTGCTCCAATGCAGAAGTGCTGTCTGTGGGAGGAGAGTTCTGACCACTATGCTCTCCACCGTGCTGGGTTAAAGTCTGCATTCCCACCTTTGGTGCTGTCATGCACTTACAAAAGTGCAGTGTGAGTTTCAGGTGCAAAGGCCAGTGCTGGCAGCACCGAGTTGTGTTATATGTCCTGTGCTGCCATCCCTGCGTGTCCCGGCCTCCATGAGCACTTGTGTTGCCCACATGCTGTCCGTTTGCTGTTCCTCCCCATCCCCAGGGTTGATGCAGCACTTCCACAGCCCAGCACCATAAAGGCTGCGGCAGCTCTCTGCTCTGCAGCAATCCCGAGGCAGCAGCTCCTGGCATCCCCCTGCTGTGTGCGCATCCCAGGCTGCTCCTGCAGATGAGACACACGGCCAACATCTCCAGCCCCTTTGGCTTCTCCATGGCATGCTGGGGATGGCTGGGAGGAAAGGACCAACCCTGTGAGCCATCTCATCGCCATCCTCCTGTTCTGGAAAGGAAAGTGCTTCAGTGGGACTTGCCTCCCAGAAAGACACCGTGCAGCAGTGAGGGTTCCCATTTACCTTTCTGACTGCAGGAGACAGCAAAGTGACTCTGTCTGCTCCCAGCCATGCAGGAACATTACAGGACACACAAATCACATCCCTGCCTCGAAGCAGCGGCAGGTACCAGATGGGCCACCTGGCTGTGAGACAGAAGGTGCTCCCAAGCCTGGTTAGTCAAGGCTCTGCCTCCATCTCCCCTCTCAGCATTCTCTCTACCTGGGAAAACCCCATCACCAGACAGATCCCGAGTCTGTTTTCCCTTTCCCATGGAAGATCCTTTCCTCCCCCCCATGCTGCAGTGAGGCATCCGGAGGCAGGGCCAGGCGTGACAGCAGGGCCATGCAGCTCGCAGCTGGTGGCTGGCAGCCAGGGGATGCTCTGGGGACAGGCGAGCACAGCTCGGGGCACAAAGGCGCATCTGTGTGAGGCTGGCACCCAACACCCCATGGCCACCTGAGAGCAAAACCAGCCTTGTTCCTGGGCCTGGCAGCGGAGGGGATGTGGCCACAGCATGTAGAAACCGGGCCAGGTGCCCCTCTGGACCCAGAGGTGTGCTGGGTGAGAAGGGTTTGCTGACCCCAAGAGGCACATCCCCAGCAGAGAGCACCTGTGCCGAGGGCCTTCTTGCCCTGGAGGAAGTGTTAAGGATGAGTAATCAAAGCCAGTTTAGGGGCTGTATAAATACACAGAGGAAAAAGATCTCTGCTGCTCCAAGGAGGTCGGAGCACACAGGATGCCCTCGCATTGCCGCTTGCCTGTGTCACCCTACCCAGTTAGCCAAGGCATGTGTCATTTGAGAAGCAGTGTTGTTATAAGGGCTGGAACAGAAGGCAGCAGCCAGAGCTTGGCGTTGTGCAGCGAGGACAGCAGCGGGAGCTGCTCATTGCTGGGGCTGCTCATGATCTTCCCTTTATCAGCAGCACCGAGCTGCAGAGCGGGGCATCTTCAGCAAGCAGGGGAGAGCCGAGGCTGTGCCCATGTATGGTCATCAGGGATCAGAGATGTGTCACGCAGCAGCATCCCTGCCGTCTTATAATTCATATCAGCTGCTTGTTTCCATGGGACCCCGGACCCCTCTTGGCTGTGCTGGCGGGGTGCTGGCAGGCTGAGCACTGCACCCCATCCTTTGCCTTCATCCCTCTCTCCTCAGCCCCGGGTCCTTCTGGGAGTTGGATGGTGGTAAGGAATGAATTCTCCAGGGCTGTTATTTCCAGTTATCACACTATAGAAAGAACATTCTTTCTCTCTTCGCGTGGCAGGAACAGACTTTCAAAAATGTATCCTGGTTTTTAAATACTCTTTTCGCCTGTGGTGTAAATACTAAACTGTGGGTTTTTTCCTCTCTTCCCTTTCTGCCGGAGCTTAAAAATATCGCCAGCCCGGGGAGGTGCATCTTTCAGCAAGATTTATAACGGCTGCTCTCAAGTGATGTGGAAAATGAGCCTCCCTTCTGCCCCATCCTTCCTGGCACCTTCCAAGAATTTATTTCCTTTATTTGCCTGAGCCTAAGAATACTTAGAGGCTGCATCTCCGCCCAAGCACTCTAATTATTTAAGTTTTGTTTATGGCCAGCCTCTGGAGAGGCGAGTAGGTCCGATCCCTGCCTTGTTGGGTAGTTCAGCCCTGCATTAGTGCTGTTTGATAATGATCAGCAAATCACGGATCCATCGCTGCAGTGTATCAGCCCGGCTCTGTGAACTGGCCGAGCCTACAGGACAGGCAGGGCTGTGCGCAGAGGCAGGGAGCAGCAGCAAGGTGTGGGATGGGGCTGAGGGGTGGGGATTTCTGCCCTTGGGACACAGCAGGACAGTTGGAGGACCTGTGTGTAGCAGAGCATCTTGGGAACGCCAGCCTAGGAGATGAGCTGGAGGCAGCAGGTTTGCCTCAAAATCTGTGCAGTGGGATGGCACTGGGATGTGCTGCAAACCTGCAGTGTGCAGTGAGTTTGTCAGCACTCAGCTTCTTCTCCGAGTGATGTAACCCAGCCGGGAGCAAGGACTGCATGGGAAGGGTGAGGATGGAGAGAGGGAAGGAAGGAGGAAGGTGTTCCCATCTTGCACTTCAAGGCAGCTCCTCAAGGTCAGCTCCAGGCACCCTCTGTGCAGATGCTGTCTGTGCAGATGCTGTCTCAGCTGTACCCTCTCTTGGCTTAGGGGTTGGACTCCGATTCGCAGCTTGGCTGCTATTGATCTGAGGCCTTTCACTGGTTCTATATTCGCTTCAGAAACGTAAGGCTAAAAGCATCCTTTTTAGCTCTCTGTCTGTTTTGTGCTCTCGGTGTCCCAGTGCCTGCAGAGCACCTCGCACACAGGGAAGCAGGAGGATGTGCAGCCACAACGCTGACTTCCACTGGCGTGAATCAGCTTTTACTTCAAGGGAAAGCTTGGCCTGGAGGTGATGGCAAAGACAGGCTGCGCTGCGAAGGGCTGGCAGCACTTCTTGGCTTTGCCACACGCTCCCTGGAATACCCTTGGCCAGCTCCCTTCACCTCCACGTGCCTTTCCTCTCTGCTCTGCTCACATTGCCATGCATCTGCAGGCACCTTGCACAACCTGCCCGGAGTGCGCTGCTTTGCACAAGCACAGGGCAGGATGACCCTCTCCTTTATTCTGTATTCCTTTTTCCAAGCAGCCAAAATGAGGCAGCTCTTTGCCCAGGGCTTGTAGAAAATCGCTCTGCACAGATATGTGCACAACTACCGTGCACTGAGAGGTGCACGACTGCTCTGCCTGTGCAAACACCAGGCCCAGTTTCTTACCTTGCTGAGCGCACGAGGTGTGGGTTGGGGTTGTGGCAGTGGGTGGACGTGGTCTGTTGGCTTCCCTGCCTGGTTTCTGCTCGTTTGGCATTTGGGTCACTTCTGGTTTGCAGTCATGATCTGGCGAGGGGGGTGAAGGCAGGTGAGGGGTGTTTGCTGGGAATCCATGCTGCAAGAGGCAGGAAGGGTGGCTGCATGCCAGCAAATCCTTGGGTATGTGCAGTCAGCGCCGTGCATGTGCTGTGCATTTCCTAGGTGGCTGTGAGCAAGTTTCCCAGCACCAAGATGCAGATAACTTGGAGCCCCTTTGCTATAAAAGCCACAGCACTGATCTGTCTGCTGAGCAACGATGATTTTAGCCATGTGCAAGGATCTCTATGGCATTTCAAGGTTAGGGCAGCCCCCCCTGCCCTAGCACAGTGCTGGGTGAGTTATTATAGCAGCCAGCCAGGATGGAGAGAGGGATGGTGGGTGTAAAGTTCAATAATTGTTAATTATTACCCACAGTTCCCATGGGACTTTCTGGCTGAAAATAAAAACCCGAAGCCACGCAAAACAACGTACTTCTCTTTTGCAAAGGTGTTCTGTGGGACATTTGTCACTGTCCTGGCCACGCTGAGTCCCTGTCTGGCTGCCTCCGTTCTGCCTCCAATGGGATTAATAAAGAGCTGCTGGAGAGCATCTTATCTCGAGCTGAATAATGTTTGTAATACAGGGAGGGGAGGCAGCTTTGATCCGGAAAAAAAAGAGGAAAAAAAAAGAGAAGGGCCATTGGGGCGGGGGGTGCGGGCAGGCAGGGCTGTGCGTGGGAAGCTGGCACAGCAGAGCTGCACCCAACCTGTTCTGCAGAGCTGTGGGTTAGGGCTTGCCGGGCTGGGGAAGAAAGGGCTGGAGCAGCTCCAGGGCTGCTGGGGGCTGTGTGCTTCCCTCTGACGGGGGTTCTGGCTGTGGGAGGCTGTCCGTGGGGGTTGGTGGAGCCCAAAGAGTTGGGCTTAGGAGCTGCTATCCGCCCCTCAGCTGGGGAAAGCATCACCTGGAGCATCACTGGGCCACGGCCTCCCAAGGGGTCTGTACCCAAAACGAGCAGAAAAGAAAACAAAACAAAAAAACCAATGATTTGGGATGCTGTGGGCATCCAGCAAACCGAGCTGCAGATCCACCCCCTGCTCCCCTGCTCACAGCCACAGCCGCATCCCGGCTGGCAGCAGCGGTTGCCCGCAGGGCAGGGCCACACCTGGGAGGCAGGAGGGGCCCGGCTCTTCTCACGGGTGTGGGCTGGGAGCCGGTTGGGCCGGGCCGGGCCCCCCCCTGAGGCCAGGATCCCTGTCAGCGTGAGCCAGGGCCACGGGAACGGGGAGCAGGGGGAGCGGGCTCAGCTCTGAGCATCCCCCAAGCAAAGGATGGACCCTGTATCCCATCTCAGGAGTGGTGGGGGCCTCTGAGAGGGGCCAAATGTTTGTCTGCTCCAAAGCCCCACGTGGACAATTAATCCATGGGGAGATTAGCGCTGAGTTTGGTCTTCACCACTCAGCCTGCTCGGGATGAATCCATCTGGGGGATGCTGTGCAACGCCCCGAAACGCGAGGTGAGGTTTGGTGATGCTCCGTGGGTCTGTGAGCACCCGAAGCTGGGGAAATCCAAGTCATGAACCATGGGACTCAGCGGGTGCCACCCCATTGGGAGGGCACCACATCTGTGCCCCCCATCCTGCAGGGCCACCCCGGGGTGACACCGTGCAGATATCTCGCCGCGGCCAAAAGATGACATCCCTGTCCCTGGGTGCTCATTCCTCTCGCTGTGCTGCTCCCCCTCCATGGGGCTTCGGCCACCCAGCACCATCTGTTCATTTTCGGCCCGTTGCCATGGCGACGGGGTGGCTTGAGACGGGGTTTCACGAGCTGCAGCTGGGGGAACGCTGGGAAAGAAAGCACACAAGCGGGGAGAAGTCTTCCTTTTCCTGGGCGGAAATGAAAGGGAGAGGGATGGGAATGGCCACGCAGCATTCCAGCCCCCCACCGCACCCATCACAGACACGTGTGTGCCCAACAACAAGCTGCTTTGTGTCCCCGTTGTCCCCTTTTGGCCGTGTCCACGTCCCAGCACTTCCCTGCATTCTGCCCGTTGGGCTCCCAGTGCAACCTCAGAGGTCACTGAAGCTGAACCAGGGGACATCGGGTGGATTCTGACATGTTGGTGCTCACGCTCAGCCCGGATGGTGGGAGCAAGATTTGGGGTTTGCTGCAGTTGGGCCCCTCCTCTCCCCATGCAAAACTTGTGGTTGCATGGGAACATTCTGCAGGTGGGCAAGTGCGGGCTGGCATGGGCTGGGATGGGCTCCCCACGGCCAGGGAGGCTCAGCCTGGCCCCTGTTTGCCTCTGCACCAGCACAGGGTTGGGCTGCAGGGAGGGTCAGTGCTCAGAGCACACTGCTCCTGGTCTGCCTCGCTAAGCCCAGGTTAAAGAATGAGCCCAGAGAAGGGGGCTGGCTGCTGTTTGTGTATGGATGTGTGCCTGTGTATAATCCAGGTGGAAACGGCTTTTAAAAAGTAAACAGAAGAGGAAGCAACAAATTACTGTCTGCTTGTAGACAGGAAGATCTGGGCTAACGTGTGACAGACGAAAATGCAGTCTGACAGATTGACGGACATGTTTTTGTGCTACTTTAGCATCCTTATAGAAGCAGAAGATAATTCAGGTTGTACAGGAGCTCATTAGGTCACCTGCCTCCTCACTGAAGAGGATGGGCGTTCTCTGCCCTTCTTCCAAACCCAGCATTGGTGCATAGGAGCAGCAAGCAGGAGCTGCAAGCGTGAGCCTGGGGCGCTCAGTGCATGCAGGCTGCCAGTGGGTTCTCTGGCTTTGGTTGGACCCAGAGCATGAGGAGGTATTTGAGGCCAGAGCTGCTTGCAGACAGCCTTGATGTGAATGGTGGGAAGCGGAGAACCAGCCTTGCAGCCCTCGTGAGCACAGAGCTGGCTTCAAATCACTTTTTCCCTCCTCTCAAAGCCCAGATCCAGGGCTGAATGTCACCTCCTCCTCTGTGGCTCGCGATTTACCAGCCCTCATCCCAATTTCTATTTGCAGAGCCAGTGCCCTTTTCCCGCTGGCTCTGCCCTCCGTGCAGTGGGGAATCAGCACATTCTGGGCTGGAAGCTTCTCCCAGATTTATGAGCTTGCCCTTCACCTTGAGAGTAAGGCTGCCTTGCCCCGAGACAGCTCTGAAACCCAAAACACCAATTGCTGACTCAAGCAAACACCATCGATCCTCCAGCAAGTCAAAGTTCCTCCTTTTCTCTTTTTTTAGGACACGAGTTGTTGAGGTTCTGTTGTTGGCCTTTCTGTGTTTCCCTTTTCCTGTGCAGACGAGAGGCCCAAAATATTCCAAGCAAGATCGATGTGACTTTACAAGAACCCTTCGATAGCACTGCTGAGGGACACTGCTTCCTTGCCAGAGACCAACACAAAAACCACCAAAAAAAAACCACCTCTCAGTTTCCTCTCCCCTTGAAAAGCAATGCTCTTTAATTGGCTTTTAATCTGAGGAAGACGAGAGCTGTTTGCATTGAATTGGTAATAGGGGATAATATCTTACCCTGAGTGATGGGTTATTTGATCTCGGTGCATCAGAAACCCGAGTGCATGGCTGTGAAATGGGGGCAGGGACGGGGCTGGCTGGGGGCCCAACCAGGAGCACAGCTGCTTTCTTATTCCCAATCATAATTAGAAATAAGATGGGGAACAATCACTGTTTGTCCTGCTGCTCCAGGGCATCAAATGACACTGGGAAGCCTGGGGGAAAGCCTTCAAAGTTGGCATGGAGCACGAGAGGGGTGGTACCATTACCTAGCCATTAATGGGACAAAGAGCAGTGCTGCAGCCTGGCTGGGTAACTGCAGATGGACAGGGTTTGCAAGGAATGGGCAGTTTTGGCTTGGGGCATTGGTCTGGGTTGCAAGGAATGGGCAGTTTTGGCTAGGGGCATTGGTTTGGATTGCAAGGAATGGGCTGTCTTGGCCTGTGGCATTGGTTTGGCTTTGGTTCCCATTGATGTCCCGTGCTTCTGTCCCCACTGCCACCACCAGGGCTGAGCGAAGGCGTCCACATGGACTTCTGCATCTCTAAAAATCACTGTCGAGCCACTGCTGGTCCCACACTGGGCTTTGAGAAGGGGACAAAAGGAAAATAAATCAGACAGCCACCAAAGTGATGCAGTGGGATCCAAAGAGGCGAACGTTGACGTCAGCAGCCCACAGATGGGGCTGTCTGCAGCTCAGCCATGCGCTCCTGGAGAGCTGCACCCACAGTCAGGGCCCCGAGTGCTGAGCCCAATGAAACGTGTGCTGAAATGCCTCCTGGCTTCATGCTGACTCAGGCACACATGGGAAACTTGTTGGTGTGGACAACACCGCCCGTCGCTGGATAGGTTTGTTTGGTTTGCAGCTGCCTTCGGAGCAGTAAATAGCTGTGCATGTTGCTTGTGGTCTGAATGAAGCAGTTAATATTTAATCGGAGGCCTTCGGTTGGTCGGCAAAGCGTAAAAATCCACTTCTGTTGTTTTTAGGGCCCAACAAGCTCAGGGCCAGCTTTTAATTAATCGGTTATTTTAAGATTGCAGCACGCTGCTTAGGAACAGGCTTTCTAAACGCCTCCCTTCCCAGCAAACCACCTTAAAAACACCGAAGCATCCGAAGCGACTGGCACCCAGCGGGAGAAATAGCATTGATACAAGAGGTGCTATCCGCATCCACTCCTCCTTCACAGGGCTTTATTGCTCACACGGTTGGGTTCTGCTCTGCGGCACCCAGGAGGGATATCCCTCCTGCAGCAGGGTCTGGTTTTGCTAGCAGGTCCTCCCTCTGGTTCTGTTGGTATCGGGCATCCAGGCCCTTTGCTGCCCTTAGTGCAGAAAGCTTGCTGCAATCTCCCCATGGAGAAAAGCCCCCATCAGCAATGCCGGCCACCTACAGAAATGTCTGCAGCAGGCACCTACGGCTGGGCTCCGTGGCTGGGCCATCTGGATGGCTGCTTTGCTTTCCTCCACAAAAAGAGAGAGCACCTTCTGTGCTCACCCAGAGCCCTCAGCACCGCGTTGGCAGAGCTCAGTCCCAGCCCTTCGCCCCTCTGCATTGCGCAGCCCAGGTTTCTCCCATGTGCAACGTTTCCGTGTTGACTTCGGGACTTTGGCAATCCATGGGGATCTCCAGTTTATTTTGCAACACGAGGCCTTTTGGATCATTATCCCTTGAGAACAAGCAGCGGGATGGCCAAAGCTTCGCCAGCTGGTGTTTTCGGTGTGTAGGAGGGCACGGCTTGTTTGCAAAGAGGGACCGAGCAGCAGCACGTCAGCTCTGTTTGCTGCTGATCAGAACATCACGCCTGCTAAAAAGCAGTGACTGGATGAGGTCAGGGAGTCCAGCGGCCCACCTCCAGGGCCCAGCGCCTTGTCAGGTCTTGTTGCTGAGGGAGGAGGGCTCTGCGTGCTGAGCCGATGTTGGATGGTTGTGCAAAGGTGGGGAGTTTGCTTCTGCCCCACTGATGTAGCACTGGGGCCAGGGAGCTGCATGGGGAATGGCTGGCAGGATGGGGAGCAGGGCGATGGGCAGGTGGTGGTTGGAGGCATCCGTTGCCCCATAGCCTCTATGACCTCTGATATAGGGCATAAAAAGATGCAGCAATCCATCTGAAAACAAGAGAAGACCAACGCTCTTGTAGCATTTTGTCCCCTTAACGGGACAAGGCACGGGAATTCTGCACAGTTTGGGGCAGATTTTACAATCTTTCCTAGAAGTATTTCCATTACTGTGATCCTGAGTCTCAGTTTCTACAGAGATACCAAAGGAGAAGCAGATGAGGTCCTTTCCATGCCCCGAAGGGCACACGGGACAGATTTCTTCCATCCTGCACCTTGCGGTGCCACGTGGGATGCTCGGTGCAGGACGCAGCCCATCCTGCACAGCACGTGGGGGTGCAGGAGGGGTTAACCCTGTGCCGGAGCGTCCTTTGTTCGGGTCGGGCCGCTGAGCGATGGGAGCGGAGCACTCAGGAGTGAACAGCACAAAACTGCACACGTCCGCGCTTTACGATGCTGATTTTCAGTTCCAACAGCTGTTTCCATTTGGAACGCGCAGTACTCCGGCTCGGTAGAAGTCAATTAAAAATAAAACCGAGGGAGCAGGACCGGTGTAGGAGCCCAGCGACGCTCCATCGGCCATAAAAGTTGCGTCCTTTCAAGCCTGGATTTTCACTTCCATTTGCCACAGGCGGTGGGATCTGATCGGAGCGCTCATTAGCATAGAAATGCTGTTGGTTGCTCCGCATTCCTGGCCCCGGCGCTTTGTTCCTGCTCACGGCGTGAGCCGCGATCAAACCTCCACCCCTGCACCGCCTCATCCCCTGCACGGCTGTGGGGTGCGGGGGGAGGGG
>JACDJE010000178.1:1100118-1117731 GCA_016647715.1 Pavo muticus
CTCCCCTCCAATCATACTTCCCATTTTTGTGGCAACTTTGTCAGCCCCCCATTTCAGCTTGGATCTGACGTCCCAGGGGAGCAGCCAACCCCTGGAGCAGCCCAGGATGAATTGATGGGGTTCTCTGTGTGAGGGTGGAAATTTGGAGCCTGCTGCTCCCGTCTGAGCACAGCTTGTTGTGTGCAGGAAGGAAGCGGGGAGCCCAGCATTGATGCAGTTACAACAGCAGTCAATGTAGTAGCTATGAAAGTCAATGAAATACGTCAATTAGGGCCAACTGAGCTGTTTAACCCTCAATCTCTGGGCATGGTTTCTCCACTATGAGGCTGGAAATGGGATGTTGACTCCTGGCTTGCCCCATCTTGTTGGCTGTTAATAGATCTTTATAGGGAAGCGATTGGTTTTTGGTTCTGGCTTGTCTGTATCGTAAACCCAGACATTGGGAACAGTGGGATTTAGAGGCAGTACGTGACTGAAGCGTGCCATCAAGATTCAAGCCTTATAGCTGCCCACAGCTCCTGTCACAGTTGCTGATAACCCTTAGAGCCTTCCTGCTCTGACACCCCCAGCCTGGGGAAAAAAATAGTGATACTGAACCTCCTCTGACTGCATGCTGAGCACCCAGCCCAGCCTGCGCAGCAGAGACCCAGCGCAGGACTTGCTGACACATCCATGGGGCAGTGGGTGATGCTGAGATGCCTGGAGGATGCACATGCAGGGACAACTTTGTGCCATGAGGATCCCCATGAGTCACTCAGAGCATTTCATCCCACCTCCTCAAGGGCATTCAGCATCAAATTCCCCTGGATGCTCCAACCCAGCCCTGCTCCACCCTGGGGCTACCCGCAAGCACAAAGCCACCTTGTCTATGGAAGGGACAACAAGGCATGAGAAAGTCCCTAGTTTTTCTTCCCAGAAGTTTTCTGGCTCTCCCATTGCACTACAATCGCTAAGTACATAAAATTCAGAAGTCAAAGTCCCCAATTACCCCTGCTTGCCCCAGAACAGGTGAGCTTTTCTCCTGGGGAGATGTGACCAAATGGAGATATGATGCAGTCCATGTGCTGTAAGCCCCTCCCTGCACGAGGGATCCTCTTTTGGCCCAAGTCCCTTTGAACTGCTGCTCCTCCTGCCCTGAGCACTGGCTGTGAGCAAGGATATAACTGTGTTGGTCTCCCTTAACCCCACCAGCAAAGCCAAGCTGCTGCCCCACACCTCCCAGAGAGGCAAGGAGTTTGACCCCCCATGGGGGGCCTGACCCTCACTCCTGCAGATGCTGTGAATGAGGTCAGCACAGGCTGCCCTATGGGTGGTCCTGTCGCTTGTTTGCAGCCCTGAGGCTCACCGAGCCCATCTCCCCACAGCCACTGCTGGCTTCGAGCCCAAGGGTCCCCATCCTCAAGCCATGCTTTGGTAACTCCAGTCTAGCTGCTAACATGGATCATGCTTAGGTTCTTTTCCAGGCTCTGTCAGTAGGTTTGCTTCTTCATCACCCCATGCCTCAGTTTCCCCAGCCATAAAGATGAAGGCAACCTTTTCTCTTTAGGGCTGCAAAGCATCACCGCAGTGCCTGCATGCTGCTCCCTTAGGTGAGAATCGCCACCCCAGTATGCAGAGCCCCACATCTAACCCAAGCCATGCTGGTGAGATTGCTTGGGTGGCCTTGGGCACATTTCTTTGTCATTCAGCACCTCTGATTTCCCCATCCCTGAAAGCAGAGGTAATAATACTTAGCTGCCTCTGGGATGTGTGAGGATTAATTAGTTACCTTCTGAAAAGCCCTTTGAAGACTCAGCGCTTTCCATAAACACGCAGAACAGCTCCTGCAGGCGGGTGCAGGTAGGACTGATGCAGGGTGCCCATGTGCTGCAGAGATCATCAAGCTGGAAGAGGAGAGGAATATGTGAAGTGGGTTCCCTGCACAGAGCCTTGATAAGAAAGCTGAGCAGCAGCAGCAGGCTGGCAGTCAGGCAGGGGCACTGTGTGTGTTGTAGATGTTGTTCTTTCCAGACTTGGGATTTCTGAGTCTTTTCCACTCTCATGGAGAAATACCTCTAAAGGAAGAGAAGACCCATTATGAGAGAGAGCACAGGCAGCACAAAGGGTGCCCATCCCTGGTGTTTGGTGGGTGCCGTGCCACGTTGGTGGCCAAGGTTACTCCTGGTTGCCAGCTCTGATGGGGTAGGAGCCATCAGAACTTCTGGTTTTCTTCTGGTCACAAAACAATGTTAATTGTTTCTATATTTGGACAAATTATAGCAGCACAGAGCACGGCATTCCCACTTGAAATAGTAGGAAATGTTTCTCTTAACTTAAGAAGCTCATGAAACTGCCAGCAATGCATGACAGACCCCAAGGATAAGACAAGAAGAAAGCAAAGACCACAGCCAGAAAGCTGTGACTGGTTAGCAAGTCTTTAAACTACAGGAAAATGAGAATCTTCATCTGCTCCACAAAAATCTCTTGGTCACCACCAGCGTGGTTTGGCGTGGGGCTGTCACCACATCTTGGGCATTAGAGCAGAGTTTGGTGGTAATTCCCTGGGAGCCCAATGGTAGAAGGGCCTTGAATTGAGTCAGGACAGAGGGAATGAGGGCGGTGAGGCCGGCAGGGGCAGCAGCTCCTCATCACACCTGAGTCAGCAGAGTTTCGGCTTTGTCGCGTTCCCATCGGGATGAAGGTTGAGTCACAGCAGCCGAGCCCTGAGAGCTCCTGTTTCCTATTCCTGCTCTGTGCTGGCAGCCTGGGGAGGGAAGGGTTGGATGCGCTCTTTCTGTGCCATCGAGTTTTATTTTTGTTGTTACTGAATCTCTTCAGACTCAAGTTCCTTCGTTTCGGAAATGAGGCTCGTTATGGGTTGCTATCTTGATCCCCTCTTCACAGCTCTTCATTAAGTCTCTCCTCAGCACCTGGGGAGCTCTAATAGGGAGAATATTTAGCCCTGGACCGGGGCTTTTTGAGCAACATCCAAAGTAATGCAGAAATCCAAGGGAGAGTCAAAGCAGAGAAGGTACTGACATACACGGGGTATGGTGGGGATGGGTTGATGGTTGAACTAGATGACCTTGGTGGTCCAACCTTAATGGACCAACACATTTTGGGGCTCAGCCCATCAATATGAAGTCTCCGGACATTCCCAGCTGAATTGCCCTCCCCTTTCCCACCCCTCCGCATTTCATTTTCCTGCACTGCTCTTTCCTGCCCTCACTTCCCCACCCAAGCTCTGAGTTAACACTGGCTGTGAATCTCAAGCCATAAAACATGTCTGGGTACCTTCCCTCTCGCTTATAGAGAGGTAGCACACAGGAGGACTTCTGTTTCTCTCTCACTGATGAGCAAAGAGATGACTCTGGGGACACAGGGCTTTGAGGCATTGCTCTTTGGCCACCTACCTGCTTTTCCTTGTGCAGAACCACGGTCCTGGGTGCATTAACTGGTGCCATTCAAGAGGAACTAGTGGCGAGGGGTAGGAAAAGCACAGGCAATGGGTTGTGACGGTGCTGGGGAGATACAAGGATGGAAAAATGGGTAGGGCTAAAACCTGGAGAAGACAAATTGAGGAAATAAGCCCTGCAGAGCAGCTTGAGGGGCTCCTTGGTGATGGAGACCAGCTGGCATGCAGGAAGGAAACATGACCTGCTGTGGTAAGTCACATAAAGCCACAAGGGAAAGGAGATGGGAGTCCTGAATCATGCACTGGAAGCACGCAAGGTGGGAAAAGAGCTGAGGAAGGAGCTGGAGCAAGGTCCAGCCCAAAGGCCTGGAGGGACAAGGTGCACAGTGAGCAGCCAAGTGCTGGGGCATAGCAGGCAGAGGCAGCCTGGTGCTCAGGTGTGGGAACCAGCAGCCTCACCAGGGATTAGCTGACGTGCCAGCAGGGCGGGATGCTGGGAGCAGACTGCTCCACCATGACTGAGAGCCTTTGTGCTTTGTTGCTGAGCATGGGATTTCGTGGCTTTATTGCAGGAAGGCCTTTCCCACTGCTGTGTCAGCACTCGCAGCCAGAGCCCTGCTCTGCCAGCCTCCCTGCTCCTGCCACCGGGCACGTTCCCCTCCCCTTGACTTGAGGGTGAAGCAAAGCAGCTGTGCGAAAGTCAGGAGAAGAGCAGCAATGAGGGAATGCCGGAAGCAAAGAGGCATGGCTGTTCCCTTCCCACTCCTCAGGTTCACAGCCCTTCTAGAGGGCTAGAACTGGGCTGTTTGTGAGGTGGAAGCACAGCCAGCAAGAGCCAGTAGTCTGGTGTTCAGCTCTGCTGTTTGATCTGTGGCTGCTCTCACCCCGTCGTCTGCTTTTCTTTCATCTCTCTATGGAGAACACCTAGGACAGTCGTGGCTTTGGTCTCGGTGAGGGCTCAATGAGCAGACTTCCCAGACCTTCACAGAACGAGGGCAGCAACCATGGGGCAGCATAGACCCTCTGGGAAGGATCTTTCATTCAAGTGGACCCTGAGTCTGCTTTGCACGCTATTTCTCCAAAGAGGAAATGCTGCATGGGCAGGAGAAGGCAACCCTGCTTTATCCCAAAGCACCTCCCCATCCTGTCCCAGCAGACAGCCAGCAAAGGGCTGGCTAGAAAGCTCACTCAGTACAATCCATTGACTGGTCCTCAGATAGGAATATCCCCACTGCTACAATGCACTGTTGCTAGATAAGAACCAGTGACCTAGAGTACAAAGCCCTACATTTCCTATTTACAAGCCAGCACTTCTTTTGTTTTGGAGGGGGCTGGGGGGTTGGAAGGAGGTTTGGATGAGAACCAGCTGGGCCATTGTAGGGCTGCTACCTCCTGTCAGTCCTCATCAAACTCTTGGCTGGGGGAAGGGATGCTTGGGCTTGCAGTTCTTGCAACACAGTGCCACCTCCAACCTTCAACTTCCACATGCAGCACTGCCACCTGGAGCTGCCCTTTTGCCTGTGGCCCCATCCCCTTGTTCTGGGAAGGCAGCCCTCTCCTCCTATTCCCTTTAGGAGTCACCAGGGGCTAAGGTGAATCAGCACATGACAAAGACTTCCAGTAAAAGTGTGCTGCTGCAGGAAGCAGAGGCCATGAGTCAAAGGCAGCACTCCTCCTCAGTGGGCTGCAGGCACTGACTAAGCAGGGTGAGGCAAGCACTGCTCTGAGTGCCTGGCAATTCATACTAACTCCCTCCTTGCTAAGAAGCAAGGTATTAACCCCAACACCTCAGCCAAGCACCACTTCAAACCTTTGCATCCTGCCACCTGAAATTCCCCTCCCAGGATTTGGGATCTTCTTTCCCATGTCTCACCCTGTCTAACACACCTGTGGTGTTCCCTTGGGCTGCTGGAGGCTGATTGCATTCTGCCCTGGGAGGGCTTCGTTTCAAACCCTGATCTCCATGTAAAAATAGGAAGGGGTTGAAATAGGAATTCAGAAATATCAGGGGGAGAAAAAAGGGAAAAAAAAAATACAACCACGAAGCCCACCAACAGCTAGAAAGTTCTGCCCCATTTCTCCTTCCACAAAGAGTTCTTGGGTATCTTCTAGAAGTGCCTTTGCCTAAGAACATGCAAACCCAGGGCCAGGACAGTGCTTCTTATAGAGCTCACAGTGCAAGGAGCCAACTGAGAATGAGGTGCATGGTCTTTTATAGGTGGGAGCATGATGCATTGCTTTGCCCTTTAATGAGGTCCAGCTGCTGTGACCTCCACATCCCCTTTAGTTCTAAGTGGTGTGAAGTCTATTAGGACTGATTCCTCTGACATTTGCCTCAGCTGTGAGATTGCCCCAGCAAAGGGCGGCTGAGCACGGCGCTGCCAAGGGCTGTTTGAGTGCCCTTGGGGTGAGATGAGTATCAGGGAACAGGAGGGAGAAATCGGTGAGACACCTTGCAAGGTTGTGCAAAGCAGAGTGGAGTTCACATGGTGCTTAACAAAGAGGCATTGATCGGAGGCTCGTTGTGACAGAGCAGTGCTTGGAGATCATTTCCAGATCATTTCTGTATGGGGAAGGGCAAGAACCAGATCCCACACTTGCAAGATCTGCTGCCTTTGATGGGTTGATGGTCAGACTAGATCTTAGTGGTCTTTCCCAAGCTTAATGATTCGATGATTTTTAGGCACTGGTACATTCTGCAAAGCCTGGAGGGTCAGCAGGCTCTTTGCACAGCACACCCACGGTGCCCAGCCTCACATAAGGCACCCTGAGCTCTGCACGGGGCCCCCAAGGCCTGGCATGACCCAGTGACTATCTGGGCTTGGGATCGTGGGGAAAGGCACCGGCACAAACCACTTCAGAAGCCAATGTGGAGGAGTAGCATCCCAGAGGTCTCCGCTAATGAGTGCTTGGCACCAACATGTCTTTGGCGCTCAGCTGGGCCTTTTCTACCTTAAAAACAACAACAACAACAACAAAAGCAATGACAACAACAACCAGAAAGTAAAATAAAACACTGAGTAAACTGCAACTCAGCAAGCTTCAGCCTACACGGCTCACCATTGATGTGCCGCTGCCCTGGGAGCTGTCGGGGTGGATCGGTGGGCACTGCAATGCAGGGTGTGTATCCCAAAGCCTTTCCTCTGCCGTGTCGACCACACGCATCACTCAGCAAAGCAGCAGCAAGGTGCACGTGCACACATCCTGCTTAATATGTTCCAGCCCCTCCGCAGGCTGATTGCTGATGTTATTTTCTCCTCCTCTCCCTGGCTTGCATGCTCGCTGCCATCAATAAGCGATGCGTTTGCCCTCATGAATTATTGAGTGTGTAACGGGGCCGGCTCAGTCACCTTGCAAACCAACTCTCCCACGAGCAAGGCAGCAGCCAGTTTGCCCTCTGGCTCCTGATGGAGAGCACGGGATGCTGATCCAGCACCTTGCAAAACCCCTTTATGTCACCTGTTGTCTCCGCTGAGGTTTGGGTGTTACTGCAGCAGCGCGGAGCAATGGGTGCTTTATTTCCCCCGATGGGAAGCTAGGAGGAACAAAAGGAGTTTACAATGTCTTGCAAAAGAGCCATGAGTTATTCAGTCACCTGGAAAGGAAACATGATTTCCGCACAGTGTTTGCTGGGGTTTTTTTTTTTTTTGATGTTTTTTTTTTGTCGTTTTCCCCTGAAGCCTCTAGAAAGTTTGGAATGTGTTTTTGTTAAAGCTGCTGCATGTAGGGACCTGAAAACGGTGCTGGCAGCGTCGTGCTGTTGGCAGTCTCTGCTGGCACCAGCTTCTTCCCCAGCCAGGAGCCTGACACTTTGCACCTGGGGAGAGGAGGGACTGCTCCGGCTGAGGGTCAGCTCCATCAGCACCCCGTTTGTTTTGTGTCCTGATACGGTCTGTGCTGACTCATGGATCCCATGGCAGGGGGAGGTCAGAGCTGGGAACTGTACCTCCCACCCAAGGCTGAGGACAACCACTGGGTTCATAAAAGGGTCATTCATTCATTTGGAGGGAAATCGTAGCGTAAAGAAAGATCATAACAGAGAGGTGAGGGGGTGGGTTGGGTTTTCCTGTGATATGCACCACCAGCATGCTTGATATCGTTATTTAAGGGGCACACTGTGGGTGCCCATCCCTTGGCCTCAAGCTTGCATAGCTCTGCAAGCAGAGCTGCTTGCCCACGCCAGAGAGCCTGGGCTGTCCTATGGATGCCCAGCAAGATGACCAACGTGATGGCTTTCCATCCTCTCTGCGGGATCTGGCCCATCTCCTGCTCCTCTGGCACTGTGAGGAGGCATGGAGCCACAGCTTCCCACTGCCACCACCATGGCTTCTTCCACTGGGGTCCCAAGGAGCAGCTGAGGCTTGTGGGAGGGTCATGGTGCTGGTGTGGGCGTGGGGCCAGGGGTACTATCTCCCCAGCCCTGGGAGCACAAGCCCTGTGTGGAAGAGGAGGGGTGCAATGAATGTGCCCGGCTGCAGTGCAGGAAGGAGCAGCGTGCTGAGCACACAGGCAGCCAGGCAGCCCCAAGCTGGGTGCAGGCTGTTCCCAGGGCCTCTGCTACGTGATGGCTGTTGCTCTCCGGCAAGCTCCCACACGCCTTGTGAGGCTGCGAGGGCTTCAGAGCCAGGCTGCTTGGCAGGGCTGCTGTGCACCTCTGTAGGTGTGGGCTCAAACCTCCAGGCTAAAAGGAGCAGCTTGTGCTGCAGAGCGAGTCGGAGGCTTCTCCTTGCTCCACACCCGCCTGTTCTTTCCCGGAATCCTAGCACTGCATGGTCCAGATCCAGCCCTGCTCTGCACCCGCTGCCCTCATTCCATCAGCTGTGTCACAGGTCATAAGGGTGTTCCATGGGGTCTTGTTGCCTGGACTTCCTCCCCCAGTTGTCAAGGAGGGATATCATCCAGCAGTGACCGCACTGGAGCAGGAGCATCCCTTCCCTCTGCCTTCTGGTGGGACATGCATGGCATCTGCGTGGCCTTGTCCACACCACGAGGGGAGGGTGCAGCCCTGTGGCAGCCTCTGAGGACCCGAAGGCTTTGTGCAAGCAGGCACATGAGGGCACCAGCGCTTTGCTGTGGCTGTAAGCAGCACTGGGAAGCATTCCACAGCACCCAGCCACAGTGTAGGGTGTGGGGCAGCCCGGTGCTTGGCTCAGGAAGGGGGCAAGTCCACACAAAGCTCCAGAGACCGAGTTTCGGTCTTAATTGCTGCCGACTGTGGTCAGCTGATGGCGTCTCATGGCTGGGTTGGGCTGCTGAGGCTTGTCCTCGGGGTCATGGGCTCAGCGTGCAGGGGACGAGAAGGGGAGAGAGCACTGAAGCTGCAGGAAGGGGACACCCGTGGCCGTCTTCATGTCCCATCAGCTAGAAGATGTCCTGTTTCTCTGGCTATCCATTTCCTTTTTTCTTTCCTTTCCTTTTCATGCTTCTCCCTCTTTGTACCTCTTTCCTTTTTCCTTACCCCCTCTTTCTTCCCTTTCCTCTCTGTCTCCCAGAATACATCCAGTTTCAGATGCTGCCAGAAGCAGTGAGCAAAACCCGCTTTTCTTGTTCTCACCACCTTCCTTTCCCCATTGTATTTCTCATAGAAATACTGGCTGTATAATTATCAGTGCATTATCTCTAAACATACAGATTAGGGAAAGACACAGTGGCAGCCACAGATGAATTTCAGGGTTGGTCTGGTGGTGGGAGACATTTTCCCCATCTGGCAGGGGAGGAATCAAACGAGACAGAATAGCAGCTGGGAGCACAGCACAGCTTCTCCAGAGCACCTTCCATCCTTACTGTGCAGAACCCAAATGGAAGGATCCTAAACTCAGTCCTTAAAAATAAGGCCACTGAAACCACCCAGATCATGCAGGTAGCTCATGCAAGGTGTATGGGCACTGCCATAAATCTGTTCTTCTGTGGGAGCTATTGCTGCTCTGTAATCAGGGCCTCAGTCTCTGCAGCTCATTTAATTACTGGTGCACTTCCAATAGGATTAAATGGGTGTCTGAGTGTGTGTTAGCATATGTTGGGACATGCTGTGCTGATAAATATCTGTGCCTTCGTGTGCCTACGGATACACAAGTTCTGTGTACTTACAATAAACGATGCGGTGCCTTCCGAGGTTGAAGGCAAAAGGAAAGTATTCTTGATCCAACCTGGAGCCCTGGGTAGCTGAAGAGATTTAGGGCTGGTCATGGTGAAGACTGAACACTAAAAGAAGAGAATGGAATAAATGAAACTGCTCATGGGCCCAGCATGCAAGAGCTGTTCTTTTTTTTTTCTTATTCTAGGCCAAGTGTATGGATATTCATGTTTTCCCATGTCATTGCAGGGCTGCAAGCTCAGATTGTCCTAGTCAATGACACAGTCTCGGGGTTTATCGGGACAGACGTGGTCCTGCACTGCAGCTTCACCAACCCGCTCCCCAATGTGAAGATCACGCAGGTCACATGGCAGAAGGTCACCAACGGCACCAAGCAGAATGTGGCCATCTACAACCCTGCCATGGGGGTCTCCATCCTCCCACCCTACAAAGAACGGGTGACTTTCCGGAACCCTTCCTTCAAAGATGGCACCATTCAGCTCTCTCGGCTCGAGTTGGAGGATGAGGGAGTTTACATCTGTGAGTTTGCCACCTTCCCGACCGGCAACCGGGAAAGTCAACTGAACCTCACAGTGCTGGGTAAGCTACTGGGCAAGTCCGTGGTGCAAGCTGTTGCCTCCAGCTAAACAGGTCTGGAGGAACCTGAGACTCCCGTCTTGGGAACTCAGGGCAAAGGTTGAGCCTTTGGTGTGAATTTCACCTATCGTGCTCTTTCAAGTTGTCCATAAAGAGAGCAGGGAAGCCAGAGTAAGTGGTTCGTGGGGTTGTCTTGGGAATGTCTCCTCCTCTTCCCAGACCCCAGCTACCCTATTTCTTAATGCGGGTAAAATAAGAGTGGCCTGTCCCTTAAGGGCATGGTGAGTTTTAACACCCTGTGTCTGTCAGGTGAACAAAGAAGAGAGACAACAGATCCTAAGCACAAGTAGAGCTTGTCCTTGGAGCATAGGGTTGTGAGTGAGCAGGCCCCACCCAATGTCTGCATGATTCATTTGCTCTTCAATTTGGGTTTCCCATACTAACACAGGGATGAAAAACTATTGCAAGAAGGGACTGACTTTCCTTCATGCATGTGCATCTAGGGCAGGCCCAGCAGCTGCTAGCAGATTACAGCAGCTCTGCATACACCACAAGGTCTGTCATAGTGGTGCTTGGTGTCTCTTGGGTTGTAGCAGAGAGGGCAGCATTGCTTTTCTAACCCCTTTGTATTCTTCTCTCCTCCTCCTTCCTTGCAGCCAAGCCCACGAATCGGATGGAGGGCACCACGCGGCCGCTTATCGCCAAGTCTGGCAGGACAGAAAAGATCTTGGTAGCCACTTGCATCTCCTCCAACGGGAAGCCCCCCAGCACCGTCACCTGGGACACCAAGCTCAAAGGGGAAGCAGAGTTTCAGGAGATCAGGAATAGCAACGGCACCATCACGGTGATCAGCCGGTACCGGTTGGTGCCGAGCCGCGAAGCCCACCGGCAGCAGCTCATGTGTGTGGTCAACTACCAGCTGGACCGCTTCACGGACAGCATCACCCTCAACGTGCAGTGTAAGGGAGCACTGGAGGGGCTGGGGAAATGAGTTTTGTGAAGGGATGATGCTGGTCTGGTGCAGGGGGGGAGCGGGGCTGCTCTCTATCTATGGAGGGTGAATACTTGGAGTAATCGAATGGTTTCCCTTTCTCATACCTTCTTTCCCTCATTGCCTCTGCCATGTCCCTTTGTTCCTCCCTTTATCTCGCTCCTTCACTCACCCTCCCTCTCCTTGCCCCCTTCTCTCTTCCTGCTCCCTCCCCATTCCTTTTCCCTAACTCCATCCCCTCCTTTTCCATCCTTCTTCCTCTCTTTGTCGTCCCGCTGCAGATGAGCCAGAAGTCACCATCGAGGGCTTCGATGGCAACTGGTTCCTCAATCGGAAAGATGTCAAGCTGATATGCAAGTCCGATGCCAACCCCCCAGCTCACACCTACGAATGGAAGCTGTAAGTACCTGCAGTACTCCTACCTCCTGCAAGTGGGATCAGCAGGGCCAAGGAACCTCTGTTGAAGCCCCTTGGCTTGGTCAGCTCCCAGTCCCGCTGGGATCGCGGTGCCAACCGCATCCCCACGCATCTGACATTAAGCAGAAGCAGTTCTTCCTCCTCCAGGGCTGCAGCTTTTGGCTGAGCACACCGAGGGGACTGAGCAGTGAGCGAGGGGTGCCTGGGGAGCCGGGTGGGAATTGATGGAACCCGAGGTGCTTCCTCTCTCCCTCTCTTTTCCATAAGTGCTCGCAAGACTTTAGAAGAAAGGAAGATCAAATGGGTGCTTTCTTCTTTTCAGCTGGCGTTTGTCAGAAAGAGGTTCTCAAAATGGCTTTGCAAAGAGCCAGGCACATTCTTTCTCATTTCCCTTCCAGATCAAACTTGAATCTGAAGAGGGTTGTTTTTCTTGCCTTTCTTCTGCTTCTGATTTCCAGCTCTCTCTGTTGGTTCTGCCAGCTCGCTTAAGCTCTGATGGGGCTCTCTGGGTTCCTCTCAACATTGCCAGGAAAGTGTAAGAGGCAAAGATAGCTCGTGTGGCACCCGAGGCAGAAGAGATGCCAAGGTTTTCTCTCTGCTTTTGGGCAAGTGGCTTCATCCCTTTGTTCTGCAGTTTCTCACGTGCAGAGCTGGAGTCTGAGCTCTTGCTGTGCTCCTGGGCACCGGGCAGCTCTCACCACACTCAGACCCAGCCAACAGCACCAGCATCCCCATCACTGCAGCCAGTTGTCCTGTGAATTCTCTGTGTGTATGTCCATTTGCCTGTCTTTAGCCTGCTGTCCTTTTGAGGGTTTCCAGGAGCATCAATACTTTCCTTTGAGAAAGACCCGTGGGGAGAAAAATGGAGAGGAGAGCACAGAATTAAAGAGGGCAGGTTTCTGAGCCCAACGGCGCTTCGATCCAATTTCCCGTCCTCTCCCTTTTGCACATTTAGTGGGTTGCTTAGGACTGAATATAGGATTATTGACCTGAAAGAGGATGGAGAGGAAAGGCGGAGCGATGGCGGTGATGAGCAACAGTGGAGCTGTTAGAGGGATGGCAGCCTCCCATAGCATCCCACAGCAGTTTCCAGATGTTTGTAGATTGGGAACTCCTTGTAGATTGGGAACCCTGAGTCACCCACAGGCAGAGAACCAACATTGGGCTTCTCTGTTCTTCAATCAGCGTTGGGAAAGAATGCCCCTTTTTCTGACTGATTTGCCATACGTGTGTGCCCATGTGTATATATGGGCATGTAAAATGTGTGTGTGTGCACTTAGGCACTTTGCAAATGTAATTATACCCCATTATTCCCTTTTGTTTCTTACAAATTGCCGACAATATGGCACATTTTTGTCGAGAGGAGGGGAAAGAATTACTTGAGTAATTTTTAATTGCCTAATAGAAGTAATTACTTTACTTTGCTTCAGTAATTAAGAATAACCAGGCCATGTGTGTCGTTTCCTAACACACGGGCTTTTAATATTTTTTTTATCTGCCTTTGTTCATTTATTTTGTGTACCTCTAGACGTAGTTTTGCATCATTTTGCTTCCACACTCACCTGATTCTCCTGACATGGGCAGGCCAGGCTGTAAATCAGCGCTGCTTTACTCAAGCTGAGGTTGCAATTAACACTGGCTGATCAACCAGGAGTTCCATGGGCAGGAAAGCAGGATAGAGCGGGGTTAGGCTGGAATCCCATCCTATGTTTTCCATCCTGGGGGATCTACCATGATCTTTCTTTCTCCCAGGCCAAACGGGACTCTGCCAGGGAGCGTGGAAATCCAGAACAACACCATCTATTTCAAGGGCCCTGTCTCCTACAGCGTGGCTGGCACCTACATCTGTGAGGCCTCCAACGCCATCGGCACGCGGTCAGGCTTGGTGGAAGTCAATGTCACAGGTAGGAAACCACGTGGGCTGCTGTGAAAGAGGAGGAGGTGGGAGAGGAGGGTGGGAGCTGCTCACCTCTACCAGCCTTAATGTGGTCATAATGTCTGTCTGAATCTCCAGCGTCTCCTTCCAGCAGTGGGGGAGTTTGGTGGTGCGAAGGGAGCGTGGACGGTCGTTGCTTTGTGCTGGTCTTGCTCTGGTGTGCTTGGGTTTTTCTCCTTTCCTCTCGTTGTCTTTTCCTCTCTTACACCAAGACACATTTAGTCTCGTTCTCCCTCGTCTGCTTTGGACTCAGATAGCTGGTTGGGCACACTGAAAGACAAGACATGTCAGCATTGTGTTTGATGGGAGGCAGGAGGAGCAGGGAGAGGACAGGGCTGACAGTGAGATGGGCGAGGTGTTTGTTCAGGTGTTGCTAACTGTGGGCAACTCAGTGATTTCTTAGCTGTGCTCCGTCCAACGCCGTGTTCCTCTGTGCTGTGAGTGTCACGTGAGCAGCTTTACCCGGGCTCCAGACACGGAGTGGTGTCACAGGGTGCAGGCACCCAGAAAAGATGCACCAGGATGGGGGGTGATGCGCCGGGGGCTCCGTGCTGCTCTCCATCAGGTACCCCTACATCCCAAGGGGCCAAGCAGCAGGTGGAGCAGAATAACTGCTACTGGGGATGCTGGGCGAGCAGACCTGCTCAGGGGAGCTGGGGAGCAGTGGTGGGGAGCAGAACGAGGAGGGCTGGGCTCTGACCTCCTCCAATGAGCCTCCAATTGGCACCTCACTGCTCAGTTCCCTGCTCTGCAATGTGGGGAAACCGGGATGATCCGAGCGCTTAGAGGTCAGTGGATGGGATGTGTTAAGTAGATGCTAATTATGAAGTATTTATTTATGATCATTATCGTGGTAGAGGGCCTTTAATTTGCACCTCCTGTCCTGGATCCGTGCCTGCTTTGTTGTTCCTGCTATCTGCCTCTCTCTCGGGGATTTTTTGTTTGCTGGTGGAAGGAACCAGACTAACAGAGCTCTGTGTTGAGCACAGATGTGGGACAGCACCTGCCCTGCCGTATCTCTCCCCAAAACCCACAAAAATCATTTCCAAAACCCATCTCAGCAAGGCGCCCTCCAGAGCATCGTGTTTCTGGGCACTGGGGACAGCAACCAGGATATCCCCGTCCCGGTGGTTTTCAGGGGACGGGTTCTAACACTCAGCAAGGGGAAAATGGGCAAGTTTTCTAGGGAATGACTTGGGGCGGGGGTCTGCCTGCCCACTGTCCCAATTTATCCCCAAAAGTCTGAATTGTGGTGCTGGGGTTACATGAGAGGGATGGAGGGACGCAGAGCCACTGCCCCCTAGGAGGGATGAGCAGCTGACATGCTAAGCCAGGGCTCCACCATGTAAAAAAACCCCGCACTGTTAATAATTCATTGGATCTGAATATGTTTATCCAGCTCTCCCTCGGGAGCGATTAGGCCAGAGCTGGGGAGGGCTCAGCCGTCCCCACTCAGCTATTACAGGTACATTTGTTTGGGTCTTGCAGGCAATTTAGGGATTGTCAGTGGACCACGAAACCTCTTTCAAGAGTTGCATGCAATAAATGGAGTTCAATCTAGTGAGCAGCCAGCCTTGGGAGTGAAAAAAAAACAGCACAGAAGGCTGATGCAGAGAAAAACCTGCAGCAGTCACCCCCTCCTTCCTACCCATCCCACCCCAGCATCCTTCATCCCAGCCCCAGGGAGGAGGAGCAGGGATGGGTCAGCCCCGGCTGGGAGGCGATTCGTTCAGGAGGAGAAGGCTGAATGGTGCTCCTGGAGTTATAGCACATTAAAGAGATTGATAAGTGGAAATTTAATATTTTATTCCCGCAATCTGTTCCTGTAATAGCTTCTCCTGCCTTGCAGGACCTTTGTCAGTCGCAAGCAAGCCATGTAGTGTGACATGTAACTATTTATTATGGGCGGCTGGGTGACATTATAAAAGGCAGTGGGTATGGACTGCCTGAGTCTGCGTGCACATGCGTGGCAGCCCTGCACGGAGAGGAGGTCACATGCATGCACACAGCTGTGTGTGCCCCCTGTCTGCATCTGTCCCAGAATGCAGATGGCCCTCCAAAGCTGCGTGCCTACATGGGGATGCCCTGCTGCACAGCCATGCATGCATGCATGAGCTCTGGTGCACTGGCATGTGTGAGCATACACGCATCAATGGAGATGTGCCTGAGTGCAGCAGTGTATGTGCATCTCCTGGTCCTTAGGCACACATGTACACGTCAGCTCTGCACACATGGGCAGCTCTGCAGCTTTGGCCTTAGCTGCAGGACAGGGAGGGAGGCTGCAGGAGCTCCCCCCACTCTGCTTGGCTCGCAGCAGGGAGTTATTTACACAGCGCCAGCAATGCCAGCACAGCAAGGTCACTGCGCACAGCCCGCGGGGTTGTGACGGCTGTGAGCACGAGGGAGAGCGCTGTGCACAGAGCACGGGGTCCCATCCCCAGCAGCTGCATCCCCAGCCCTGCTCTGGGCTGCCCCATTGGAGAGGCTGAGGGTGGGGGGCTCTGCCTGCTGCTGATCCAGTGGCGCAGCGTCCGCTGCAGCCCATCCGGTGGCATCTGTGCCAATGCCCCGTGGGAGCAGTGCCTGATTGACGGGCGATAGGTGACCTGACAGAGAGATTAAAGCCTAAGACACGTTTGGCATCCGGCCCGAAAGCCGTCACACTCTGACACACCCGCAGCAGCTGCTGAACTCAACTCCTGCATTGGTTGCCAGTGGTTTTTCTGCCCCTCTGCCTCCTGTTCCAGCACAGGAATCCTCCAGCTGGAAGGAAAGCTGAACCCCTTGGAGCAGGAGATGGGCGTGCATGAGGGCTGCTGTGAGAGAGAGAGCAGCAATGCTAGCAGGCTCTGAAATTACAGCCCTGTCTGCTGCTATCTCCTACCTTGACTCATGCACGGGTCTGCCAAACAGAACGGGTCAAAGTCCTGCAGTGCTTGGGTGTGGAGGGAGGAAAGGCTGCCGTCTGCAACCTGTCTGCTAAAAGAAATAAAATGCAACGATCCTTGCCATGTTTGCTGACAGCATCTGGGAGCTGGGAGCTCTCAGGTTCCTGCTCCCCATCCTGCTGTGCTGCAACAGGTGCTTGGCTTGGCCAGGCAGGAGGAAACCAGAGCTCCACACAGGGAGCAGCTTGGGCTGACACGTGTCCAAGCGGGACCCTCTCATAGAGTTTGACATCTCCCTCAATGCCTCTGGCTCCTGTGAGAGTCTGGGCTGGTGCTGCCTCTTTCCTTGGCCCTTAAGATTGAAAGAAAGGAGATAAAAATGGGACTTCAACAAAAAAATGTGCCCACAAAAGCAATACCTTTAAGATGTCTCGGCAGCACGACGAGCAGGAGGGCTTTTAAAAGCTGCTTTCTTGCCTAGCATAGGAAGATTATTTGCTGTCTAAAAATATGTTTTTTTCTGATCTAGGCCCTTCCTGCCCTCGGGAGCAGCTCCTGCCCCGGGGGGTTCTCTGATGTCTAATGAGGTTTAGGTCCCATCTCTGCCAGGGATCCCACGCTCTCCCCAAGAGCTCTATGATAGGGATAATTTTGGCTCCTTCTCAGCACTGAAGCTGGCCACCACGTTCAAAAAGCCATACAGGAGGGATTGATGGACAGGCAGCACGATTTGATTTGCATAGGTCTCATTTTTCCTCAGAAACCAACCATTAAAAGCAGGATGGGGCTTTAACACGGCATATTGAAGCCACCCCTGCGATGGGCATTGGCATTTTCATCTCCCCAAGGCCGGCACTGCTGCACCCATGGGCGCTGCCGGACCCGCTCCCTATTTCCATGGGGTCAAAGCAAAGCTCAGGGCTGTCACTGGGCTCCCAGCTGCTGCCCCGAGCTGGCACGGGGACAGGAAGCCGGGCTGAATGCAACAGCTGGCAGAGCGGGCAGCGGGCAGCAAGCATCGCTGCTCTAATTCCTATTCATGCAGCACTCCCTGTTTTTACGAGAGCTGGGGGCAGCAGCGAGGGGGAGGCTTTTTGTGCCGGCATTAAAGCCTGGCTTGTTCCCCCTCCCTGTGCTCCACTGTCTCCTGTTTCTCCCGTCCGCTTTTCACAGTGGCTTTAATTCTCCCCAGACTCTTCCTAATGGATTTTTCACATGGGGCTCAGAGGCAGCGCACCGGCTTCCAAAAATTTCACGCACCCCTCGAGCACAAAAAGGGGCTCCTTTTCCCACACTTCCCTCCTCCCCCCCCCCCCC
>JACDJE010000178.1:1118106-1210476 GCA_016647715.1 Pavo muticus
CCCCCCGCCCCCCTTCCCCTCCTTGCAGCCCCGTTGCCGGGCGGTGGGTGAAGGGAGGAGAGCTGTTAGGGAGGGTTTGGGCTTGCCATCTCGCTGCTCCCATCTTCTCTTCCCGCAGTTTGGGTTTGTTTTCTCTGGCATGGGAAGCAGGCGGCTGCAAGGAGGGTGGGGATGGGATGTGAACAGAAAATAGGGCCTTCCCCACAGGAATTGTGAGCACGGTGTGATGGTGGTGGTGTCTGCAGCACCGGGGGGTGGCATGGAGGTGGGTGTCTGTGGGGGGGGTGGCATGAAGGGCATGAGAAACTAAATATGTGTGGGAAAGGTAGGAAAACACCCTCTTGTCTTTTCGTACATCTGTGATGGGCTCTTAGTGTGGTTTGCAATGGGAAAGTGGGCCGAGCTCCTTCTGCACAGCCTTCCTCTCTGGATGCATCCACTTTCCAGAGCTGGGAGGCAGAGGGGATCAGTGTGGCTTTAAGGACCCTGTGCACGCCCTACCTGAGGCTTTTCAAAGCGGGGTCCCTTGCACAAAACCAGCCTTGCTGTTAGGAAATGCCAGGTAGGAAGAGGCTTCAGATCAGAGTCGTGAGCTGGGAAAACACCAAGGATATATCCAGCTTGCTGCTCAAACCCTGCACCCCTCCATGTGAGCCCTTGCTCTGTGCATGGCTTTGGGACTGCAGGGCTGCAGGGCTGGGCTGGGAGCTGGCACAGACTGGGTGGGTGCTGTGTGGATGTGTGTGTGGCTGAAGCTGAGCAGCACTACCAGGGGAAGGACGTGACATTCCTCGCTGTCTCTGCAAAGAGGTTTTGCATTAAGCAGCTGGCTGTGACAAGCCTTCTGTTGAAGCAACATGTGGTTTTGGCTTCCCAGCTCCCAAGCCCAGCTCCATGAGCTGAAATGCATGCCCTCATTCCTGCTCTTTGGAAGGAGCTGCTGCCTCCTGCCTGTGCAGTGCCTTTCTCCTTGTTCTGACTGCAGCAGGGAGCCCTCCAGCTGCCTGCCCCCAGCCCTGCTGCCCGCCGTGCTGCTCTGTGCTTCTTGCAGGCTCGTGAGGCTTTGCTCTGCAGAAACCACAATGCTGTTGCTGGGATGTCTCAGGAAAGGCAGGAGTGGAGCGGCTCTCAGGCACGAGCAAAACGCTTGTGCCAAAAAGATCAGGCCGGTGGTTGCTCGAACTCAGAACCTTTGTCCAAACTGTGCAGCTGTTTCTGGAACTGTGTGTACCCAGGGGAAGCTCTTTTCCCCTCTCTTCCTTAGCAGCTGGGCAAAGTGTGATGTAGGGAAGCCGACCCCCTGCACTGCCCTCGTTTGTTCAGGATTTCCTGCCCCAGTGCAGAAACATGGCTGGAGCAGGACACATTTCCACCAGCTCATGCCAAGGGGACAGAAAGCAGACACTGCCTCGTATCCCTTTGGACTTCCTTTCATGCTCCTCACCCATCCTGGCTGCCCTGCTTGTAGGCTGTGCTCACATTGCTTGTCCTGTCCTCAGGGTGAAAGCTGGAGGCCAGGAGGCTGCAGAGCAGCAATGACAGCTCTGAGCAGGATGGCTCTGGGCACCCTTGTTGGCAATGCTGGGGGATGCTAAGGGGCATTAGTCTGGCATCTGCTCACCAAATTCAGAGGCAGGTGAAGGACTTGAATCAGCCCAGTGCTGCCTGGACACCAACGCTCAATGGGCACTTGGATAGAGAAAGCTGAGTCTGGCCAGGGGCTGTAACTGAGCCAAGGAAGTGCTGGGAGGGTTGATTTAAATCATGGATCAAACTTTATCTGTGCCAAAACCCGTGTGTCAAACTGCATGAAAGAGAAGCGAGCGCCTTTCCCATCTCTTTTCTTCTTCTCCTTTGGGTTATTTATATAGATATAAATAGGTCACGGTATCTGTAGGAACGAGATTAGCGTGAGCAGTGGCACTGTGGGTCAGGATGGGGTGGGATGCTGAGGAGGGGACGCAAAGCACCGTGGCCATTGGGTGGGCACAGGAGCATCCTGGGGCCGTCGATACGCGTTGGCAAACTGGACCCGAAATGGTGGAGCATAAACCAGGCTGCACCTGGACTGGTGGCATTGGGTGTGTGGGATCCGAGCGCATCCGGGTAGGGTGGGAAGGACACACCGCTTCCAGCTGCTGGGCTCCTGCATGCGGCTCGCTGAGCTTGGCACCGAGCTCCCATGTGCTGACCCTGCCAGGACGCACCCTTCTCCCCTTTCCCTGTTTTTTCCCTTCCCTGTTCCTTACCCTCATCTTCCCACCCCCTCACCCCCCCTCAAAGAAAAAAAATCGGTGATGAGAGCACGGCGGGAGGGCGCGTTTCCGCATGGTTTGACACTGTTCCCCCTTCCATCTGTCTTTTCCTACCCAGAATTTCCCTACACCCCGTCTCCAATCGATGATCGCAAATCCATGGTGCAGCCGAACATCCCCACCCCTGTGATCGGGGGCATAGTGGGAGGAGTCTCGCTGGTCCTGGTGGTGGCCGTGGTGCTCTTTGTGGTGCTCCGCCGCCGGCGTCACACCTTCAAGGGTGACTACAGCACAAAGAAGCACGTGTACGGCAACGGCTACAGCAAAGCCGGCATCCCGCAGCACCACCCGCCCATGGCCCAGAACCTGCAGTACCCCGACGACTCGGACGACGAGAAGAAGCCGGGCCCGTTGGGCGGCAGCACCTACGAGGATGAGGATGAGGATGCGGGAGGTGAGCGCAAGCTGGGCGGCCCCAACAAATACGAGGAGGACGCCAAGCGGCCGTACTTCACGGTAGACGAAGGGGAAGCGCACCCCGAACCTTACGACGAAAGGACACTCGGCTTCCAGTACGACCCCGAGCAGCTCGACATAGCAGAGAACATGGTCTCGCAGAACGACGGATCTTTTATTTCCAAAAAGGAGTGGTACGTGTAGCTCGGCTCGCCCCGGCTCCGGCCATGCACACACACAGACACACACACTCACGCGCATCCCCGAGCGGAGCCATGCACGGACCGGGGGCTCGGGGCGGGGGCAGCTTTGCTTTACGGATCATTTGTTTGGGGGGGTTGGATGGGAGGCGGGAGGTCGGGTAATTATTTTCTCGGTTTTGGTTTCGCTCTTTTAATTTCTCTTGACGACTTTTCGTCCCCTTCTGTGGTGTTTGTATTGGTCGGTGGCTTAGGTGTTAACTATTTGCTTTAACGACTGTTGCCCAGCCTGTATATTACACTCTGTTTGTGTCTCCGTGTCTCAGAGTGCCCTCCCCGAGGCTCCTCCTCCCGCTCCCACCCCCCTGAAACACTGGAATTTGTTTGTATGTCGTCGTCTTTTCTTTGCTTTAACTTCGGGAGGGGGTCCGGGGACAGAAAAGCTCACAGCAAAGGAAGTGGAGGTGCTACAGCTGGGGGAAGCGATTGCTCTCAGTGGGATGTGTGGGGTGTTCCCACCGCGCTGGGGATCTGCTCGCAGGTCCCGATGGCTCAATACATGGATAATGGGGGGAGAAGAGCCCTAGAACAGACCCCAGGTGCATGGGCTGATAGCAGCGCGGAGCAACAGAGCTGCCATTTCCCTCCTGCCGTTCATCACCTCCTGGCTTTTCATTTCTGTCTTTGCTGGAGCATGTTTTAAAAGAAAGAAAAGGAGTATTTATTGCTGACATTCCCTCTGTGATGGCTCAGAGAGGTGCTGGCTCTTCTCAGCCCTATTGCACACCGGCGCGCATCCTCCCGCCCACCCGTGGCTTTGGGGTCCCTCTGTTTTATGATACCACTCAGACTTCATCGTCGTGTGTTTACACTTCTTCCTTCTTTCTTTCGGTCAGAGCATGCGGGCGGCTCGCTCTGTTTTAGCAACAGCCCCAGCCCTTGGGGACACATGGCTTCGCCTGCATCGATTGCCCCTTTCCCAACACCCCGCCCCTCCTCTAAGCAAAGCCTCAGTAGATAGGGAGGTAGAGAGGAAGGAAGGAGGGAGCTGGGGTGTCGCTCTCATCCTCCTTCCCCCTGCCCCTGCCTTGTGGACTGCTGCTATCTCTGCTCTGCAGATAGATGGGATTCCAGGCGCCAGGGCCCTCTGTCTGACACTGACCTTATCCACCTTCACTGGGTCGAGGCTTATTGCTCTTTTTTTCTTCTTTTTTTTTTTAATTTGATGTATAAATAAATCTTTTGGTTTGGAAAGAAATGCCCAGTTTTCTGAGCTGTGTTGTCATGCACATCTGAAAGCAGCAGGACTCGCTCTCCCCTTGCCTTACCCATTGGGTTTCATTCCCCGGTGTTATCCTGCTGCAGGAGCAAGAGCCGGGAGCCAGAGCCATGCAGATGAACCAAGGTCAGGGCTCTGATCCGTGCATGCAGGGCTCAGGCCAGGCAACACAGCTCGAACCCACAGGCTGCAGCTCGCTTTTATTGTGTTAGCGGTGAGCAGGAGTGGGAAATCCGATTGCTGCGCTGTAATCTTTCTGCTGTTCCTGCCAGCCCTCCCTGCTTCCTGGCTTCTGGCAGAGCAGCCCCGTGCCACAGGAAGCTCTGTGTCCCCAGTGAAGGGGATGCAGTCTCTGACCCTGCAAACTGCTGTGTCCAGCAGTGATTCTTTCACATGCCATGTTAGTCCCAGGAGGTTCAGTCTTGCACCGGGTCCACAGAGCGTGGTGCTGGGGGCCCAGACGTCCCCAGGGTTGTTGATGCTCTGCCAGTGGGAGCTCAGCCTGCAGTGAAATTGTGTCCCAAAGACCGTGGGTATGATGTGCTGCAGTGGGGGCGTGCAGACCTGGGGAGAGCAGGGTGCTGGGATGGTGCCCAAGGTAGAGGCTTGCAAGGAAATACCCTTTGATAGCCATGAGCCTTCACTTAAAGGTGTCATGTTTTGAGATTTCCCATCCACAGACAGTCCTTACAGTTAGCCATGTGGGGTACGGAGAAACAAGGAGGTTCGGAGAAAGGAGATAGATAGCACAGCAACATGGTATCTCCAAGCCAGATGCTGCCAAGTTTCACCTTTTGCTGTCCCATATCAGTGCAGACACTGCAGCAGCTCAGGTCTAGGAAGGAGCTCAGCCACAGGAGCACAGTGATGTGGCTCAGAAGAGGATCAGGTGAGGATTTTCCACCCAGAGACCCATAGGCTCAGCATGGGTGCTGCACCCGTGCATAGTGCTTCCCTCTGCTCCTCACCCCTGGTTCCTCCAGCATCACTCTGGAGTTGCAATGATCATTTTACTTCTCGCTGTTCCTTGCAAGGTCAGCTAATTGAGCAAGAGACTTATCGGGGTGGTAATTAGCCAGGTGATTAGCTGTTCATCTGTAGCAAGGTAGGAGGAAAAAAAAGCAAACCAAGGCAACACTACAGATTGATGTTTCACCTGAGAGCTGCCTCGATGCAGCCAAAGCATCACTCCCTGTGTGTGCTCAGAAGAGCATCAGTGGCACAGCCCCACATGAGCGCCCACTTTCCATGCAGACTCACCCCAGCTGTTCTGCTGGCATTTCCCTCTCGGATTATTCACTGCCATCCACCCCAGTGATGTTATTATTTTCACTTATTTAATTACAAGGTGCTTTTTTTTTTTCCCTCCGTTTTGTTAAATCATTTTCATCCAGCCAAGGTTAAGAAGAAAAAAAAAAACAACCCCAAAACACTGGAGTTTTCTTTAGCTTCAGTAAATAAATAAAGAACTAATCAGACTCCAGTGGTAGCATTGATTGCAATGAGGGACAAAGGGAGGCATTTTCCTGATGTTGAGTCCAAAATGAAAAAAGAAAACAACAGTTCAGCAGAAATCCCTGAGGGCTGCAGGGAGAGAGGCTCCAAAGATTGATCCTCGAGCAATTAGAGAGGGGAAGGCAATTAACGAGGGGGCTGCTGCACTCCCGTGCTGTTTCCTTTCCCTATGCCCACACACAGGAGTGCATGGAGACATGTGCACGTCGAGGCTCCGGGAGCAGAGGGAAAGCTGCAGAGGGCAGGAGGTGGGGAATGCATTGTAGGAATGGGGATGGAGACCCAATGGGACCTGTGTGCCTTCATGTGTGATGCACGTGGGGTGAATGTAGAGAGCAAAAGGAGGCAGACCCTCCGTGGCACAAAGCAGCGTTGGGGAGATCACAGAATCACAGAATCACAGAATCTCTAAGGTTGGAAAAGACCTATAAGATCATCCAGTCCAACCATCCACCTATCACCAATGGTTCTTGCTAAACCATGTCCCTCAACACAACATCCAAACGTTCCTTGAACACCTCCAGGGTCGGTGACTCCACCACCTCCCTGGGCAGCCCATTCCAGTGCCTGACCACTCTTTCAGAGCAGTAGAATTTCCTAATATCCAGCCTGAACCTTCCCTGGCGCAGCTTGAAGCCATTCCCTCTAGTCCTATCACTGTCACACGAGAGAAGAGGCCGACCCCCAGCTCACTGCAACCTCCCTTCAGGTAGTTATAGAGAGCAATAAGGTCTCCCCTGAGCCTCCTCTTCTCCAGACTGAACAATCCCAGCTCCCTCAGCCGCTCCTCATAAGACCTGTGCTCCAGACCCCTCACCAGCTTTGTTGCCCTTCTTTGAACACGCTCCAGGGCCTCAATGTCTTTCTTGCAGTGAGGGGCCCAGAACTGGACACAGCACTCGAGGTGCGGCCTCACCAGAGCTGAGTACAGGGGGACAATAACTGCCCTGCTCCTGCTGGTCACACTACTTCTGATACAAGCCAGGATGCCATTGGCCTTCTTGCCCACCCAGGCACACTGCTGGCTCATGTTCATCCTCACTGAGGGTCAGTTCTTTTCTTTGGCTGATTGTTTTATTCCTTAAACGTGGCTCCTTAGCTGCAGTGATTTTTTCTCTCTCTTTCCTCTCCCTCTTGCTGTAATTCTCACTGTGGAATAACGGACAGACAAGCGACCCCAGCCCCGCTTTTACTTTCTGAGTTTTCTTTTTATTTTTTTCTTTTTTTTTTTTTGTAATCCGTGCTGTGCTTTTGTAAAAAAAAAAAATAATAATAATAAATAAAAAAACAAACGTTAAAAATAACGTAACGGACTTTTATGATTTATTTTTTTTGTTTGTTTGTTTGTTTTTTGTTTTCCATCCTTTGTAATGATTTGTTCGAGGTCCGGGGGAGGGGAGGGTGCGTTCTCATGGTTCTGATTTGTGTGGGCAGGGTGTTGCAGCACCCTTCCTTTTACTTGTATAAACCAAGAGGAAAAAAAAAATACAGTGACAGACAATAATAGCTCAGCTGTGGAAGAAAAAAAAAAAAAATGTACTTTTTTATAAATAAAGAATTTTAAAAGAAAAAGAAACCTTCTCCTCTCTTCGTGCCCTCTGCGACCGCCTGGTTCCGCATCCTGGGGTTGGGAGCTGTAAGCAATGGCAGTGGCAGAAGTGGCACTTCCAGGTCTGTTCATGGGATGTACCTGTGTTTGGCAATGGGAGTTGCTTTGTAGATGAAGGCAGAACAGCCAGGAGGAGGAGGATGGGGAATGATGGCTTTTGCCGCTGGCATTGGTGGTGTTCTGTGAAATTCTTGAGCGGTAGATTCAAAATAAAGGAAGGGAGAAGGTTTTTTCTCCCTTCAGTGTAAACAGTGAAATTCCTTGTCAAGGATGCTGCTGAGGCCAATAGGTAGCCTGAGCTGAAAAGTGTTTTTGCCCATGACAGAAAGAATCCATCAAAGTCTATTAAAAATTCTGACATTCTCCAGCTCAGGAAGTCCTTAAGCTGCTGCTAGCTGTAGCAGAGGGGACAGGCTGTTGGAGAAGTGTCACACCTGCTCTCCCTTACATCTTCTCTAGGCATGTGCAATCAGTAGCGATGGGACAGGGCTGTGCCAGCCTTGGGTTGATGTGGTGGGATGGGTAGGATGGCTCACATGGGTTGGGTGGGTCAGATAGGTAGGATGGGGTAGGATGGGTTGGATGTGGCCGGATAGATCAGATGGGCAGGGTGGGTAAGATGGGTAGGGTAGGTAGGATGGGTAGGACTGGTAGGATGGGCAGGATGTGGTAGGGTTGGTAGGATATGGGAGGATGTGGTTGAATGGGTTGGATGGGTAGGATTGGTTGGATGGCTCAGATGGGTAAGATTGGTGAGATGTGTAGGACAGGTAGGATTGGTAGGATGGGTTTAGGATGGGTAAGATTGGTGGGATGGGTAGGATGGGTCGGATGTGATACAATAGGTCAGATGGGTAGGATGGGTGGGATTGGTGGGATGTGATAGGATAGGTTGAATGGGTAGGATTGGTAGGATGAGTAGGGTGTGGAAGGATGTGGTAGGATGTGATAGGATGTAGTAGGATGGGTAGGATGGATGGGATGTGCCTGTAGTCCAGCACCTGGCTGCCATGGCGATCATGCATCAAAACCTACTGAATGCTGTAGGGATGCCAAGGGCCCATTGGAAGGAAAGATCAGTCAGGCTGCATCCCTGCATCTCAGTGACTGATCTCTGCGTTGGGAAGAACAGTTTGCCTTTTCCCTTTCCCTCCAGCTTCCTTGCTGTGCATACACGCTACAAAGACAGCCTTGTTCCCAAAGATCAAGGCAGACAGCTCTGCAAGACCCAGGCTTTTGCAAGAGTGAGAGACAAAGGAAGTGAGAGATCAGAGGAAACGTGCACACTCTTCCTTGTGCAGGTATCAACAGGCGCTTTGCCATGCCTCTGGCCTGGAGAATCCTCCTGGGGAAGCATCTTTGCACCCGACTTGAGCACATGGGATGGAAAAAAGGACACGAGGGGCTGCCTCTGCCCCGTGGTCCTGCTGGGAAATGCTGCATAGATTTCCCAGGCCGTGTCTGCCACAGTTAAGCAATGATGGATAAAACCCGTTGCATGGGGCCTCTTCTCAGCAGCTCAGGTTGCAGAGAGCTGAACGCAGCGGGAGCTGACTCCCATGCAGTGCCCCTAAGTATTGTGTTTCTCTGGAACAAAACAGAAACACGTTGGGGGCAGGAATGCCAGCAATGCATGTAGCCCATGGAATGACGGCAGCGTGGCTTGGATCTGTTCTCAAAGCCACATCTCTGCAGGCGAGCACCGCTGGCTACAGAGCAGCTTCAGAGCGCTGTCAGTCAGCAGAGAGCCAGAGGAGGAGCTCGGTGGGGCAGCGGGGTTGAGCAAGGGGAGCGAGTTCTGCCAGCCCAGCACAGAGCAAGCACTGGAGATGTGCCTGCCTGGAACCAGCTGTGCACAGAGAGCAGGGCTGAAACGTCCATGGTGAAAGCACAGAGCCATCCGAGCTGGGTGTGAGCACATCCAGTGACTGACTACAATGGTGTTATGCTTATTTCCACCCCCATAGATTAACATCACCTAAGCAGGATTTGCAGTGAGTGAGAGTGAGACGCAGCCAAGCATAAGGAGGGAATTAGCAGGCGACCTGCTTGGTACCCCTGGGCACAGGCACCTGGGAACATGCTTGCAGACAGGTGGATCTCCCAGGGATCCACATGCGTGGCACACTCAGAGGTGACAGAAGGACGATGGCCAGCAGGAAGGGAAGAAGGCAGGAAGGCTGGGAGATGTCTGGCTGGAATGGGTGGCAGCTCCAGGAGTGCAGGGGATGGATTGGGTCAGTCATTGACTCATTCATTGAGAGGCCAGAGGTTGGAGGCGGAGCACCCAAGGCTGCATGTACTGCTGGGTCTCCTGGTGCTGGAAAAGGTGAACCAGGAGAAATTTCCTGGCTCAGTGCAGGATGAATTATTTGTAGCAACAACTTTGTTTGATTAATTTTTTTTTTTTTCGTGGTTTCAGATTATTTGCAAACTTGAGTTTGATTTGAATGAACATATTTGTGAGAGGAAATTGCTTTATGCAAATGCACTGCAGCTGGGGGACCTGCGGCACCACAAAGTGCTGCTGAGCCTCAGATGCCCTCCGTGGTGCCTGGCAGAAGGCAAGGGCTCCTCCTCCCGACAAGGCACTTCATTAATAAGCAGATCATTTCAATACATGATAAAAATGTTGCACCACCCAAGTTCTCAAAAGGTCCTGGTTGATGGGTACGGCCACGGGAGAGGCTATGGGCCAAACTCTTTCTCCATCCATCTGCCCACCCCACGGAGAGAGGTGCCCACATGTTTCTGTTCCCCTTTATCTCCCTGCTCCTCTCAAACTCCTGCCAGCCTGTTTATCTCACCGGTTTGAAAAGAAAATTGCCAGATTCACACCTGTCAGCCTTAACTGATTGCCTGTCGCACTGGGGGAGGGAGCCCATCCGTACGGCCCTGGCCTCACAGCCTCGGCTCGCCAGGGGAACATCTCCATCCCTCGAGGAACGAAATGCTTCATTTCCCATCTCCTGGCCTCATTTCGTCGCCCTGCTCTAGCTCCCAGCCCTTTCAATTACCGCTTTACAGTAATAATGAACAGTGGCTTTCTGCTGGCACACAGCTTTGTCCACCCGAGGAGCCGAGCTCATCGTGAAACACTCATCCTCTGAGGGCCGTGATGTCCCTGCTGGGCTAAAAAGTGCCCTTCCCCGTGGTGATAAGGAGATGTGACAGCAGCAAAACTGTGCGGAGAACTCAGGGCAAGGCTCTGGGGGGCACTCAGGGCTGAAGTGTTACCTTCTGCCTATGGGATCTGCACCAACACGAGTTGCTATCCCCGCCAGGTGCCTTCCCACGAGTTCATCCCCCTTCCCATGTTGGATCTGGAGATTTAGCCCTGGCTGTGCCCTTCCTTAGCCAAGAATAGGTGGGAGAAGAAACAGGGGCACCCAGTCCAGCTGCTGCCAGCTGTGCCAGCTCCATGGCTGCGATATGAATGCGGCAGCTGTCCGGGATTATGAATAGATACCAGAGTGGGAATGCAGAGTCTGAATGGTGTGGGTAAACACCACAGAGCTGTCCAGAAATAATGGCATGGGGGCTTGATAATAGGGAGGAATCGTAATTAAATAGAAATTAGTTACTTAAATGGTCACTTCCTGGGGTTTCGTTGATGTCCGATTAACTTAACTTTTAATTTGCATAAGCAATAAATGTTTAATTATGTTATTAATATATTTGAGTTGAGGAGCTTATGGGCTTTTATAATTGGCATTTAACTAGATAGTTCCAGCGTATTAACTGATGTTTCATAGCTCCACACGAGGCTTCCCAATTATAACTGACCTAAAAATGGGCTTGGAGAACCTGCCTTGATGGTGCTACCTGGGCTACAGAACAGAGGAGATGGCGAGGAGGAGGCAGGGAGCAGCTCTGTGTCCTTTTAGGATTTAACTAGCCCAATTTACACTAAAACCTAACAGCAGTGAGTTAGGGATCTCTCTGGCCAAGTTTTCAACCCATTTGCTTTGAGAGTACCCAAATGGTGCCCAGGGCAAGACGGTTGGTCCTGCAACATGCAGAAATTGCTTTGTATCCCAGAAACCACGAACAAATTTCTGTTTCCAAGACATGAATAGTCATTGACATCTTTTGCCTTTTCTAAATTATGACTGCCCTCTTGACATTCTCCATCTGGTAAAGTGCCTATAGAGCACTGCAAAGGGTTTGTTTGTTCCTGTTGCATTCCCCTGTGTGACCTTAGCTGTTGTACCAACCTTTGCAGCTTCTCTTTCACGCTGACAGGTCTCTCTCTTTGCAGCTCTCCTGTTTGATCTGTATCGCAGACAGGGGATGCTCTGCAAGCTAACAATGCTCAGCTGGATACGGTTGTGTGGATAAATACTGGTGGTTAAGGCAGAGCAGGGCTTGGAGGTGGTGGGAAATCAGGAGGGAATAGTGTTAGGAGCATCTCCTTACCATGAACAGGAGCTTGCAGCCATGCAAACATGGAGCTGATCTCAGCTTTGGGAACATCCAAGGCAGAGCCATCCCATGGTGGAAGCACCCTGGAAGCAAAACCATGCAAACGTGGCCCAGAGCTCGTGGTCAAGCAGAGTGAGACATTCCCAGGAGTGATGCTGAAGGTTGCTGAGCAAATTAACTCTGTTAGTGCAGATGATAAGAGCGTGAGCTGAAGTCCACGTCCCTTCTCTCTGACAGAATTTGTCTGGTGGCTGCTTGTAATAGCGTGATCCTAATGGGCTCATCAAGGAAGCAGGGCTGTGTCTCTGGCTCAGCACGGACACAGGACCTGCCATGCTCTGGTTGGTGAGAGCAGGTTGCTGAGATGAAGAGATGTAATGGGAGTCAGGATGTGGCCCCTTTGTTCCTCCAGGAGAGGCAATTTCGTGTGTCATCACCTCCTCTAGATTGTACAGCAGAAGAAATAAATTACCAAAGGGATTTGATTGTTCATTACTCTGCTGAGCTGCAAGGAAATGAAGCAGAACTAAAATTAAGGGCTGGGAGGCAGAGGGAACACCGGAGAACTCAGGGCCCATCTTCTGCCCAAAGCCAGGCTGGGGCAGTGTCCATACAGCTGCACTGAGCTGCAAAACATGGGGCATAGGCAAGCAGGTTGGGGAGGGCAGGGCGAGATCTTTGCTGGGCCCCATGGGGTTAATGTGCTGCTCCTTATCCCAGCCCCACCCCAGCTACCAGCAGACCCAGGGAGGCATGCAAGGGGAGGTCAGCAAGGGTTAAAGCCACATTCCAGGCATGCTTTGAAGCCAGCAGCCCCTTAACCAGGGATGGCTCCGCTGCTGCTTCCACGCTGGAGAGGAAAGGGCAGAGCTGATCCTCACCGGGCAGGGCTGAGCGAATGGCAAAGCGATTGCCTGTGCAGGAATGTGTGTGAAATCCCACTAAAAGCCAGCAGGTCCCTTGGTCCGCTTGCAGCTGGGCGTGCTCTTCAAAGCAGCACCCTGCGGAGGGCTGGCTTGCACACCGCGCTGCCAGGAGCATGAAACCTCACCAGAGGTGAACCAGCCGTTTGCACGGGTTGGGGCTGGTCAAAATTACAGAGAAAAACAAAAGGGCAAAGATCTGACAGGGATGCTGTGATTAGTGCCTAGGCAGCGGGCTGCCCGTGCCCCAAACCAGCTTGTGCCCGGGGGTGGATCTGCTGTTGCGGCGTGTCTCAAATCAGCCAATCCTGTTCGTCTCTGGAAGCTAACTGGGGACGTGTTTGCTCTGCCAAGATTTTCAGCTCCGTTTAATTTAGCTCTGCAAACTCGCCGCGTCTCAGGCTCCCTGGAATGTGTCAGGTGGGGTGCATTATAAATATGCATCATCTGATCTCGTGGTGTTGCTAGAAGGTTCAGCGGGTGGAAAGAGCCCAGTAAGTGCTTACTCCCATCCTCTGGCTCAGGACAGCAATCCGGGTCACAGACAGGCTTATCTGGAGCTGGCACTCCACTGGGAAGCTGTGTTAACCGTGCGTGAGCAGGGATGCAACTGAGCACCAAGGTTACATTAACTCTAGCAAGGCTGGCAGCTAGCAGAGCTTCAGACCTGCCAGCCTAACGAAAGGAGGGGAATAGTGATTCTTCCCCATTGATTTGCAATGTGTCAGAGAGCAAAGGAGCACAGTGCTGAGCGCCTTGGCTAGCCAGCCATGAAATAGATGGGAGTTTGTTTTGTGCGGGGTGGGGATAAACACAAAGGGAACCCTACTTGACAATTGGCTACAGATGCAGGCATGCCTTTTAGCAAATGGTTTTCTGGAGGGGTTGTGGGTTGTTAGGTTGGTCATTTTGTGTGGTAGACTGAAGCATGAGCATCTGGACTCTCAGAAGATCTGTGAGACTCACGTTGTACCATCAGCCATTCCATGGGGCTCAGGTTGGAGCATTAACAGTCCTGTGGGGCTCGGGCTCTCTCTGAGGCAGCTGGTCAGGATAGGAGGAAGACAGTACAGCTGTGAGACCAACAAAGCCTTCCTGCCCACCTGGACCTCTGTCCTACCCCACTCCTGCCTGCAAGTCATGCTGGGACCCATTCTGCTCCTCTGCACACTGCAGCACGGGTGGGATTGCCCATCCAATCCGAGCTTTGCACTAAATGTCAGCCCCAGAGCAGCACAAACCCATGGTGGGGACGTGCCGTGCCCCACTCTCAAGCCTGAACCCCAAGATCAGCCAGGTGCTTCGTGATGCAAACATCCCAGCCACACGAGCAGCTCTGAGACACGAAGCTTTCCCCCCCAGAGTGTGACAGACGCAGTCTCTCCTTTCCATTCCTCCTACAGCAACCTCCCCATCACTCCACAGCCACGTGAGCCATTTCCTCTGCTCTGACATGCCCTCCTCTGGATGCTTTCCAGTTGCTCCGTCTTTGCCTCACTTCAAGTTCCCTTTGGGAACATCTCTCTCTCCCTCCTGGTTCTCCAAAGCCCTCATTGTTCCCCTGTTTTTATTTACTGCTCTGCTCTGCAGCTGCACTGTGTCACCCCGCGGGCACGGCGCGTGCGGACAGCTCTGTCTGTTTGTCTCATGGTTTGGAACACAACCACGGCCATGCGCACGGAGCGGGCGTTAAATCACAGCCACGGCTCCATCCCTGCCAACCCTTCTTCCTTTCCCGTGTCTGCTTCCACCTCCAGAAGAGAACAAAGCAACGATACCCAACTGCTCCGAAAGAGGCTGGGGGTGGGGTGTCCTTCTTTTCTCCTTAATTGTAATATGTTGAATTAATTCATTTTCCAGCCAGAATGAGGAGTTCCCAGCAGCCCTTCGACATCCAGATAAGGCTGAGCTGCTCGCTCAGCCCCTTTGGGTTCTCTGGTACCTGCCTCACTGCCAACATGAACTTTTTGGAGAGTTTTAAATTATTCGAGCATGACACAGAGCAAGGGGTTTTGCATTCTTAATTGGCAGAGTCTTTTCCCACTCCACTCCAGAGGCCCCTGAGCTGTCCTGCCAATTTACTCCGATCCTGATTCACAGGCCTTGCAAACATCTTCCCAGGGCTGCCCGAAAGCACTGGCAATGTAACCAAATCCTTGCCTGTCGGTTCCTATCATCTGCTCCTGAGGCATTCCCAGTACCCTCTGTTGGGTTCCCAGCTCTGTCCTGCAGCCGCCGTGCCCTCAGAAAGGCAGAGAGCAACTCGAGGCGCTGGGGTCAGCAGCCCTCTGAAATGCACCAGCTGCAGCTCTGCCCAGGGGAAGGGAGACCGAGGGAAGAAGCAGCTGGGGAGGCAGATGACAGAAGAGGAAAAAAAGGAAAAAAGAGGGAAGGGGAAGCAGAAGGAAGGGCTCTCTCTGCCAGTCCCTAGCTGGGCTCCTCCAGCACTCAGCTTCTTTGTTGGGAGAACTGCATCCTCAGGGACAGGGCTTGTAACATGGGTCTGTCACTGCCTGGCCATGCAGTGTTGCCTTAGGCAGCTATGATGGGTACCAGCACCCAGATGTTCACACAAGAGCCTGGAGAGCTTGGTAGGAAGGAGACCCTCTGAAAGACACCCCAAAACAACTGCATTTCTCTTTGTATTCCCCCCATTCATAGAATCATGAAGTCATTCAGGTTTGAGAAGACCCCTCAGATCCCCCAACCCCAACCCATCCCCACTGACCGTGTCCCCAAGTGCCACATCTCCACAGCTCTGGAACCCCTCCATGGATGGTGACCCCATCACCTCCCTGCGCAGCTGTGCCAATGCCCACTCTTTTGGAGTGAACCTCTCCTGGCACAACTTAAGGCCATTACTTCTCACCCTATAAAAAACCCAAAAGGCAACACTTCAGGTATTTGCACGTCATCCATTCTCTCTCTTCATCCCCTTTACCCAGTGCCCTATATTTTCTTCTTACCCGCAGACTGATGGCTTCATTTTCACCTCTCTAATTCTCCCTGGTCCCTTTCTGCTGTAACACAGCCCTGTTAAGCTCCCACAGATCCATTCCAGTGCAGCTCATTTGTTTCCCCCACCTCTCTTGCTCCTTCCACCCCATCCCCACGCACACACCTGCTGATTCACAGTGTCGGCAGGAAGCTGATGTTCCCTGCTCCCTACCTGCAGCCCCAGAGCCATTAGGGACCAATCCATCAAGGATAAGCCCCAGCCAAAAGGACTGGAAGATTCTCCACCATCACAATCACAACTGCCATCTGGGGGTTTGGATTGCGACATGGCAGCTGTCTGCCTGAGCACGGCTGCAAGTGAGCTGTCTCAAGGCAGAAATATTATTTACAAGATAATGTGGCTTATGGAGAAGGGAAGAGGGGGAAAAGTGACTGCCTGTGGGGAGCGGAGCTGGGCGTTTTGACGACTGCAGCATCCTGCCATTTGCAGGAAGACATACAGCTCTGAGCTCTTAATTGGGGATGGGGTGCTGCTGATGGAGGCTCTGGGGTGTCCTCAACCAGGTTTACATGGAGCCTGCAGGGAGGAGGTGGGAGATCTGTGCTGAGACAGTTCCCAGGGCAAATTCTGCATCCAACGACTTGGCACCGTGCTGTGAGCTCACACGTGCTGCACTGACGCAGTAAACCTGCCAGGTCTGTGCTCTCCAACTCCAGCTGGTATAGACCAGAGAGAGCAGTGCCCGGGGAAATGTTTGTACACCTCGTTTCACTCCTGCATGACAGCAGCAAATCTGGATGATGGAGAGGGCTGGCTGCGTGGGAATGGGGCAGCTGGCAAGGACCCAGCCCCATGTAGGATGGTGGGGTGCAGGGGGGTCCAACCTTCAGCTGAATCCATGGTGTGAAGGGGGGAAAACCTGCATGAGTTGTCCTGAGCTGTTTGGGCACGTGTGCTTATGTGTTTCATATGTGGGCATCATTCTGAGGCCTTGGGGATGGGTGGCCACCCAGCTCTGGGAGAACCAAGGCCTTATAGTCCAGGATCCAGACTTTGAGAGCAGCCAGGAGCCAGAGCAGCAAGAAAAATACGAGAATGAGGTGTGACAGACATGTTCTACAAAGTACCTTTTCCCCTCATCCTTGTCTCTCTCCCTTCTCCTGGATCTCTTTTCCTTTTCCTCCTCCTCCTCCTTCTTCCTCCATTCCAATTATCTCCTTCTTTCATCAGTGCCGGAGCTGTAAGTACAAAGTACCAATTAGCTAGTTTTCAAGTTTAATTAGGTTGGAAGGTAGAGCAAATTAAATCCTTTTATCGTACGTTTCAAAGCGCTTTCCCATCAAGCCCATGGGATGGGATTCCTTTGCAGGAGGACCACATCAGCCACCGAGGAGCTGTCCCATGTCACCGAGCACTGCAGCCATGGGGCGAGCGGGAGATGGAGTGCAAGAAAGGATCCGTCTCCCTCACCCCTACATCCTGCACTCAGCTTTGTAAGGCTTTAGGGTGACAGGCTTTGAGGCACATCTTACTTCAACGCATCTCCTGTTGGTGCTCAGCTTTCCCAAGCTGTGCATTAAAAGCTATGCTCTCCTCTGTTCCAACAGTGCTCAATGAAGTGTCCGAGCGGGTTGGCTCCTCCACCCCCTGAGCCCAATTCTGCCCCTGTTGGATGCCCTAACCTTTTCTCCTGTGCTTCCCTGTGTGTTGCAGACAAGCCACTACCTCAGGGCGCCGTGGGAGGCATCATTGGCATCGTGGGAGGTGTCATCGCCGCAGCTCTCATCCTCGGCGTGGCTGTCACCGTCTTCATTGTCTACAGGAGGCAACAGAAGGACCGCACAGAGGCAGACCACGACCTGTGAGTAGCCCTGGGCTGGCAGGGAGCACAGCAGCTGTGGGATGGGGCTGCACAGAGTGCTTCTGTCTCCTTTGCTCCCTGAGCACGCAGAGCCTTTTTTTTTGCTGCTGTTCATCCCATTCTGCCCCTCCATTCCTCCCTTCGTGGCCCCTGGTGCTTCCCATCCTGCTGGCTCTTATTTCTGGATGCTTCTTTCGAGCCCTCATTGGAAGCTGAAGGACACTTCACCCAACTCTGCACGTGCTGCAGTGCATCCCTGGGCACGGCACAGCTGCTCGGTGCCACTCTCACCTATAGAAGGAGGAGAGGACCCAGCTCCTCCTTCACCAGTGAAAGACTTCAGGCTCCTGAGTTGGACTGAATCCCATTCTGCCACCAGAGAGGGGTCTCTGATAGACCCTCAGAGAGGATTCCCATCCGCCTACACCTGGTGCCATCCCGAAGGAGATGCTGGAGCACCCCCAGGTGCTCTCCTTTGGCAGAGGCTCACTTTGCTCTGCCCCACGCTGCAGTGAAATGAGAACATTCAGAAATACCTTCCCCAGCCGCTCCCTACACAGCTCTGTCTCATCACAAAGCACCCCTCCCTTCCCACCTCTCAGGGAGGCTCCAAGCCCCCCAGGCTGGAAGTTGCTTTTATCACCCCCAGCCCTCCCCACCATCGCTGTTACATTTGGCCACATTTTGTGCTCCATTTAATCCCATTTGAGAGAGGGCATGGGAGGACAGCAAGCGAGGGAGGGAAGGGAACCAGGGAAAACAGAAAGGCACACACACACACACACACACAAAAATAGCACCACAAGGTGAAACTGCATCAACAGCATCAGCCCTATAGCAGAGATGCATTCAGATGATCCATTTCCCACAATGTCCCTCCAGGAAGGCACAAGGAAGAGTCACTTTAGCCAAGAATAGAAACACAGCGGTGCCCCAGAGCATAAGGGGTGGTGGAGCCCAGTCCAAAGCCTTGCAAAATTCAGAGCATTTCTTTTCTTTAGAGCCATAATGTCAATGTCCTGCAGAGCTCCTGGAGCCCACTGCACCCTTCCCTTCACCAATAGCCCCAGTCCCATGGTGGAATCCATTTTGCTGCCAAGGAAAGTCTGCCCATCCCAATCGGAAGATCTGATGAAGTTTGTAGGAGAAGGGAGGGGAAGCTGGCTAATTAGTGGATCGGAGTTTTAATAAGTTTTGTAAAAGGATTAGACACATCTGTGCATACAGACGGAATGTGCAGAGACAGGCTCTGGGCTGGGATTATAACGGCTGCCAATCCCCGTGTGCTCTGGGCCAAAAGCTGATCCTCTGAGTGGGGGTCAGGGCTAAACCCCCTGCATGGGGTTGAGGGAAATTCCAGCTCCCACTGGAAAACCTATGGCAGGGGCTGCAGTCCCAAATAAGTCCCCTACTGGGGGTTGCCATGACCTCACTGGTTTGCACTGGCGCCTGGCATTCGCTGGTGCTCACAGCCACCATATGAGCATCCAACCCATGGGATGCTTGGAGCCACCCTGAAACAGCACTGAGAGACAGGGATCCCAGCTACACCCCCGTGATCTGCAATCCAACACAGGGAAGCGCTTGGAAATGGGAGCAGGGTGCTAGGAGGGCGTTCGTTTCTGCTTAACAATTCTAATCAGGGTGAGAGAAAGAAAAGAGGGGAGTTGCTGAGAATAACCCATATGATTATACTGACAGTTTGGTGACAAACACAGACAAATCCTCAATGCGTGCAGGATCCAGCCTGCTGTGGCACATGAAAGCAGGCAGACCCCTTCCTCCTGCTCTCTAATCAGCTGCCTCTTCTCTCCCCTTAGCATTGACTTGCCTCCCTCCCACAAACCTGCCCCTCCGCCGAAGAGGAAGCAGGAGTTGAAAAGCCACCTGACAGCTGAAGACATCCAGGTACGCCTCTCACTTTGCTGCCATCTCCTTCCCATGGCAAAGGGACCAGGCAGTGCCCCCAGAGCCTGGATTTGGGATCGCAGGGTTTGCAGGAGCCCAAGAGCCCGTGGCATGGGTTTGGGGGACAGCAGGTCTACCCAACCCCCAAAGATGGACACCTGGGAGGCAGTGGGTGAGGACTTGTCTGCCCATGGTTCCCAAAGATGGGCACAGTTTGAGAGCTGTAGTTTGGACCCCATTTGCTCCCTTCAGGATGGATTGGATCAATGTGGTGTCCAGATGGGCTGTGGGGTGTGAGGGTTTGAGCATCACCACCATTTCAAACAGGAGAGGCTGCGATGAGAAAAGGAATGTGGGAAAGAAATAGAGCAGGAGGCAAGCTGTATGGGAGGAGCAAGAGAAAAGGTAGAGGTTGCTCCTGTTAGTGGCACTTGCTCCTCATCCCTCTTCTCTCTCTGCCACAGGTTGTTCACTTGGACAACATGAAGCATGAGGAAGAGCTCCAGAAGCTCCCCCTGCAGCCCCCATACTACGACATGGCAGCCAGCGAGCCCTCTGCCTACACCGACAAGCTGGTAAGGGGAGCAGAGGGATCAGAACACCCACCTCAGCCTCACTGCTTTCACCCTGTATCCCTCACCCCGTGGCAAAAGACCCCATATCCAGCCTTCATGTGACAGCCGAGCCAGGTATCCCACCCCATCACCCTCCTGGGTTCTGCAGCAAAGCTTTTCTGAGCAATTATTGGCCAGGCAGAGCATGCTAGGGTTTGACTCTCCACTGACAAGTTCCTTAAAACCCATTGTTTTGTGTGGATTTGTTCAGTGGCAGAGAGGGAGATGCTAATGTGAAACAGCAGCAGCAGAGAGATTAAGGGTCAGAGAGAGACGCTGGCAGCCAGGCAGGGGAGGGTGAATTTCAGGGAGCGAGGCTAGGGGAGAAATGTAGATGCAAGAGGGCAAAGCATGGGAAACAGATCCATCCCTCCCCCACCCCACAGCATGGGACCACTCCCTGCATCCTCTGCGAGACCTCACATGAGGGCTGCAGGTCTCAACATCAAAGCCAGATGCCTCAACTTATCAGCACGCGAACCTGCTTCTTTGCCAAGGCGTTATGATCACCAGCCAATATGGAGGGATATTTTATGAACGTGACTAATTATTGCAGCCCTGCTGTTCATCTTGGAACGACCCTTCGATGTGCATTCCTGTGCAGATAACAGAAGGATGGGGCCCGGTGACCTTTAGCCAGCAGAGAGACAGATGCTGAGGGCATCGGTGATAAAATGGCTCAGAAGCAGCTCTGCACTGAGCCATGCCAATGTGATCCTCTTTACTCCAGCCAAGCTGAAAGTGGCTGATGTCCCTATAGAAAAACTTCCTCTTGGAGCCCTCCTTCAGCCCCGGGCTTGTCTCCAGCCCCTTGCAGCAAGGCAGGTGGGTTTGAAAACAAAGCACAGGACATCCAAGGCAGACGGGCTGCTCTGCGGAGAGCAGCTGAGAGCTGCTTTTCAGGCAAGCAGGAGGATGGAGGAGCTCATTTTGGGAAATAACGAGCAGTCAGTTAATTAAGTGGCAGAGTTAGTGATGTGAGATGGGGCCTGATGGGTAGCTGCTCCGTAACCATGGGAACAGAGTTTGCTGCTCTCAATCCTGGTCTGAGAAGATGCATTTCCACATCCCATGCTTGGCGCTCTCTGCTCCTTACCCTCGCTCCCAGCCCAGCAGCAGTGGGCTGCGGTTTGCTCCCGCCCAGCAAGAGAGTCCCGCAGTGCTGGGGACATGGGGTCTGGGTGACTCAGCTGCTGCAGCTGTGTGGCACGGCTGGGTTGGGACCTGCCCTCTGCTCTCTGGGGCTGGCAGCCCCTGCAATGCTCCCAAGCTCCCGTTGCCTGCACACAGAGCATCTTGGCTTTGTGCCCCAGGAACGAGCAGAAGCTTGCTCTCGTTTCTTGCTAAATCACCACATCCTTTGGGCAGGCAGCAGGTTGTACCAGTTCGTGACTGGCAATGGGAAGTAAGGAGCCCCTTTGTGCCAAACAGGGCTGGGAGTGCTGGGTGCTGCTCAGATGGCACAGCTGGGGCCGGGCTGCATCACGTTGCTCATCCATGCCTTGCAGAGCCAACTCCTGCCCCGCTCCTTCCAGGGCCACTCACACGAGGCACATTTTTCACCCATTCCCTACAGCTCCACTGGGTCTCTGCCAGCCTAACACAGCCCCACTCCCTCCTCATCCTTCCCCAGCAGCAGCACTGCTGTATGCACGGATCTGGGATCCTTCAGAGGGGAAGGCAAAGAGAAAGACAGGATATTCCTGTTCTGCTTGTGCTTCATCAGGAAATCTGACGAGGCAGCGTGTGGAAGAAGATGAGAGTTGAAGGGAACCGATTCTGCAGGAAAATGGGGTAGATGCATTGTGCTTTAAGTGAATTGTGCAAAACCTCCTAGTTTGGGATAAACTGCTTTCATCACTCAGCTGCGTGAAAGCCACCGCCTGGGGAGGGCAATTTCATGGCATGAGAAGGGGAGTTGGAAAGTGATTAAAGATGGCAAAGAGCAAGGGAGGGGGAGGTGGGAGAGGTGGCAGGAGGAGAGAAAGCGAGAGGTGGGGGGTACAGGTAGGGATGTGTGGGCTGGGGAGGGGCTGGAGCACATCTGCAGGTGCTGGAAGAGGGGAGTACAAGTGGATATGGATGTGGGAAAGAATATGAACACAAAGCTGATGGCACAGATGTGCAAGGGCAGTGCAGAGGACTATTAAGGGTATAAAAGCGTGCAAGGGATAACAGTGTTGCTTGTGCTGTCTCTGAGTCCTTGTAGGGCAAAAGCTTTGGTGCGTATGAAAGTAATTAAGCAGGAGTGAATGGGATGGAAGGTGCATGCATGCTGCAGGTTGCATGTCTGTGAGTGTTGGTGCCCACAGCGAGGTGTGCAAAACCAGGGGCACACCCTGTGGGCACAGAAGCATCTGTGTCGTGCAAATATTGTGTGCAAGGAGGAGCGTGAGAGGTGGGATCAGAGCGCGCGTAGGAGCAGCGTTGTGATTAGTGTAAGCATCAGCAAGGCCCATTTGCACAGGTAGAAGGGAAAGTTTCATTGCTGCAGACAGCAGAATAATTCCTCCTTTTTACAGGGCAATTACCGGGGTGCCGATGCTGATGATTTACGCAGAGCGCCTGCACGTAGTGGTGCTAGACCTTGTATACAAGCCACATTATTGATATTGTAATAAATTCTGCTCCCAACAAGCAGCAGGGAGCGGGAGCGAGCCCAGGAGCAGCAGAGAGCAAGGGGACTTCCCAGGGCAAGCACCTCCAGGGGAAAGCAGCGTATCTGGAGAAGAGGGAGGGGAAATAGAATCATAGAATCTGGATAGAATAGAATGGCCTGGGTTGAAAAGGACCACAATGCTCATCTCGTTCCAACCCCCTGCTATGTGCAGGGTCGCCAGCCACCAGACCAGGCTGCCCAGAGCCACATCCAGCCTGGCCTTAAATGCCTCCAGGGATGGGGCATCCACAGCCTCCTTGGGCAAAGTGGGATGAGAAGGAGCTCAAGGCTCAGTCTGCCTTTATCTGAGACTGGAGAGGGTGCTGAGATAGAAAGATGAAGGGGAGCGTTCTGCAGAGCATAGGTGGAGGTTCGAGATGAGCTGGCACCGTTCACCCTCCTTGATGCCCACAGGCACTCAGAGCACCCAGCAGCAGGCACACACACCCAGCTCGTCACAGAGCTAATGGCTCTGCCACAGCTGGCACAGGGTTGAGGGCATTCCAAACACAGGGCAGAGAAATATTTTCAGATTCAACCACTTCTGCATTATTGCTGTGAGATGCAGCCATTTTAGAATAGCTTTCCTGTTTCCCCATCCCTTCTCCATTTGGAAGAGACAGCTCTCTCCTCTCAGAGAGGCTTAGCAGGTGCTCAGCAGAGAAATTAAAGACGCTCTGCAGGGAAAGGATTGAAGGCACCTCACACCTCAGCCTCTGACACCAGGGGTGTCCCTAAAACACCCCGTTCCTCCTCCTGGGGACTCATTTCTCCCTTGAGAGCTGAGGTTTCCAGGTCACCCTGCTTCCCAAGGTTCTCTGACCATAACTGTGTGCAAAGCACGAGCGATGTCTGGATGGGAGTGATCAGACAAATTGGGTAATATTCCACTCGTGCGGCTCTTGCTGATAAACCTGCTTAGAAAGGGAATGCCCATCAATATTTCCACGCCAAAGAAGGATGCTTTTGGCATCTATTAGACATTATAACTGCCACAAAACCACGCTGTGTAGTTCATCTGCTGTAGCATAATGTGCAGTCAAGCCTGATGCAAAAATGTGGTGTATAAGAAAAGCCATAACAGCCCCCACACCAGGGCAACACGACAGCACTGGTTAAGCAATGCCATTTCACTACAGCAGTACAGCTGCAGCCGCTCCCTGCAGGTTAACCCCATCCTGACACCCAAGACTCAATCCTTTCTCAGCAGTATCACCCATGAACCCCAAACTCTTGGCTCAATGCTGACAGTTCAGGTATCTCACGAGGTCTGTGTTCACCAAGTTGCCCTGGCTGGGGACAGTGCTGGTCTCAGGGGGTGAAGGGAAGCAAGGAGCAGCAGGGTGCTGCCAGCCTGGCTGCGGGTCATTGGGCTTGCAGGTGGCTTTGGGGAGCGGTGCCGTGGGGACCTTGGGTTTAGTTCGGGGTTTTACCTGATTGCTCATGCCATCCCTCCCTCCCTCTTTTTAACTGTTTTTTCTTCCTCCCCTCTCACCCTTCTTTCTTCTTTCTCCCCCCCCCATCACTCAAACCCCATCCCACCTCATCCACTCACTCCCTCCGGCTCGGCTCCCATCTTCTCACCCCTCCTGACCCCCCAAACCTCTCCTCCTGTTCCCCCCACTGCCTCGCTGCTCTCTTCTCTCCAGAACTCTGGCACCAAGGACTGTGATGTCCACTATGCAGAGCTGGACACGGCCGCTCTGGCCTCGTCACCCAGTCCTCGGACCTCCATCCATGCTGGCGGAGACCTAGTCGAGTATGCAACCATCCAGCCCAACTTACGCTAGCGCATGTCACTCTAGGCCCTTTCCCCTCAGATTCTGGCCTCAAGGTACACAACTGCACTCTGCCTTCCTCACTGTGCTCCTCTCTGCATCCCCTGTCCTTGTCGTGGAGTGCTCCTAACCCATCCCGCCCTCCTCCCGCACGCTGCCCTTGTTTTGGGGGCTGGAGGAATGCCTTTGCCTTCTGTGCATGCTCTCTGTTGTCCTTTGCTTTCTACAGGGAGGTGAGGCACGCGGGAGGGAAGGGTTGATGGTTGGGCTCTGCACCCAGCCTGGCTGGAGACTGAGGGAGAAATGAGGTGGGTTTGAGGGGTGCAGATCTATTTGGGGCGTTTTGGTAAGGGGCTGCTGAGCAAAGCAGCAATAACAGGAGGTCAAAACGTCGGGAGATGCTAAAAGGGCCTTTCAAGGCCATCCAGAGGAGGGGAAGGAAAGAGAAGGGGACTGAGATGGGAAAAAAAAAAATAAGGAGGGTTTGTGTGCGTGGAAGAGGCTATAGATAAGAGGGAACATATGTGCATGTGTGAAAGAACAAGGTGGGAGAGTACGTGAGAGAAATGGGAACACGTAAAGGTTCTTGCGTCTGAAAGTCAGGGAATAAGCAGCAGCCAGGGAAGGATGGTGCATGCAGAATAAAAGAGGCTGCATTGCACAGGGCTGATGCAGATGGCATGTTTGGATGTTTAAGGGGGAGAAAGATTATTTCTTTTGGTGCTCTCTTTCTCAAAAGCAGAGATCAGACATGACTACTTCCCTGTTTGTTCCACTCCATGCATCACCCATGGAGCTCAGGTCCTGCAGCAGGGACTGCTTAGGGCTCCAACTGCATTTAACCCACCAGTGGTTGTTTGGGTTCTCTCCAACTACTAGAGACCCTTTGTAGCAGAAGGGTGTTCACAAAGGGAGGAGTGTCCTCAGGTCTTCTCCCATTGCCTTAACCCATGACCATACCCATTTCTCAGGTATTAAAGGCACTAATTCCCTACCTGAAATGGAACGAACTCCCCCTTCCCACTTATGGAAGATGTGCTGAGTGATGCCAACAGCTGTTGGCCAAGAAAACAACATGGGCATCTCCCTCCTCAGCCACAGTTCTCCCCTCACTCCTTGTCCTCATCTGTCTCCCATGGTGTGGTGACCACAGCATCTATCTTGCTCTTTTCATTTAGCTTGTTGCCTCATAATTGGGAGGAAGGGCTGTGGGGTCAATGGGGCTACGGCCTCTCAGGCTTCTCAGTGCACAGCAAAGAAGCAAAGGGGGGGCTGGAGGAGGCACACAGCAGCTATAGGTTGGGAACAGAGAAAGAGATAATAAAGGGCAACGGAATTGAGTCCTTGGGAAGGATGGGAATAGCTCCATGCAGGGGGATGAGCAGGAGGAAAACTGCTTTTTAAAAGCCCCACTGCACAGTCCTATCTGCATAGAGCCTCACTGCAACCTGAGAGCATCAGTGCCAGCAGGTGGGTGACGGAGCTGGGTGGAAGGCGTGCAGTGGGACAGCTCAGTGTGCCTTACCCCCGTGCCCCCTGGTTTTCCCATGCTGGAAGGAGCCCTGTAGTTCCCTCGCTGTAGCAAAAGCCTTCCTAGGTAAGTGTCTGCACAGCCAGGTGCTGGACCCAGCAGTAACCTCTCTCTCTTGCGGTGTCTCGCCCACCCCTGCTCCCAGAATGAGGATCAAGGTCTTCGTAGACGTAACGAGCGAGAGCGGACAGTAAGTTGCGGATGGGTTTGCTTTTGCTTCTCTCCATTGCGGGGTCTGTCTGTCTGGTTCAGCCATTGGGCTGCTCCCCTTACCCACCTCCCAGCAGCTCCTGGCCATGCTGGGACCACTGGCAAGAGCAGGAGCAAGGCAGGCACCACCTAATCCATCCTGGGAGGTCTCACCTCATCGTCCTCCCCAGGGTGGGGGATTTTATTGTCAGCAAAAGGACAGTAATCCTCCAAATCCAAATTTGGAAATCCTCCCAGTCTCTCTGAAGCAAAAATAAAGCCAGTCATATGGTGCTTTGAAGGTGTAATCTCACCGCCACAAAATCTCCCTGCGAAGGCACACGGCAGATCAGGGTGATTTTTGTATGCTTCTTTAATTATTTCCTCCCCCTTCACCTCCCTGCACTCCTGTTCTCAGCTTTATTTGGGAATTTCTTGTCCCTGTTACAGCAAGAGCAGCTCAAACCATGAGACTTGCACTGAGATCCTGGCCAATTAGAGAGCAGGGTTCAGATTTCCAGCTCTGCTTTCTGAACACCCCTATAAAAGCACATCCCTATAAACCCACTGTTATACTGAGCTGGGGATATCAGACAATCAGCAAGTGCTGCCTCGGCTCCCAATTACTCCATTTCATCCCCATGAACGCCAAAAAGTTGCATGAGCATCCCCTGTTAAACAGCCCCATCTCCAATTTGCAGGAGAAAAAGCAAAGCACAGAGGTGGCTCCTCATTAGCTTCCCATCAGTAGGATGAGGATTCTAACCCCACTAAAGAGTAGGGGGTTGGCACATAGAGAAACACCATGGGAGTAAATGCTTAAGGTTACGGATGGTCTATGATGCTGTAGGAACAGAGAGCAGGTAAGTAGCTGCAGCTGGTGAAATGCAACCTTATGAGTGTGCTCACTGAATAAACGATGCTTGCACGTGTCTGTGGGTGCATCCCTCACCAGTGCTCCTCCTCTTCGTTCTGAGGATTTCAGCTCTGGGATGTTCCAGAAATGAGAGCAGGAAACTGAGAAGGAGTTTTTCCACTTTTAGACTGACAAGAATGGATTATTGAGGGATGATCAGAAGTGTTGGATACGGTGAGGTTGGAGGGAGCTAGAAGTACCATGGAGATACCTGAGAGGAGAAGGCAGGTGAAGAGGAAATGGGGAAGGTCTGAGAGCAAGTCATAGCAGAAATGAGAGCTAATTCAATCAAATAAAGACCATTTAAAGGTAATCTTCCAGGCTGTCTGAAACGGATGGATTCCTGACATCCCCTTCAATCAGAGCTCTTGGCAATAAAACCGGGGGCGGGAGGGGGAAGGATGTAACCCAGATAATGAAGAATTTTACAGAGCCACGCTGGAAACAAAGGCAATGAGGAGAAGTCAGGTGGGGGAAGGTGGCAGAGTTGTGTGCCAGTTCAATTTAATTAGTTCATTATCCCTAATTTAATTTCAAACTTTGTTAGAGATAAATTAGATTGGAAAAAGTCACAGTGGGAATAGGGAAGGAAGTCAAAGGGCACTGGCTGCTAAACATGTTATTAAACATCAGGCTGATTCTGTTCTCATCCCTTTTGCTACGTGGATAAGGAAACAAAGCAGGAATGATTGCCTCCTGGCTTCACACACTGAGAAAGGTGAAGGCAAAAGGGGAACCCCTTCCCATGCCCCAGTGCTGGGGGTCTCCAGCTGCCCTGCTCTGAGCACTGAGCACAAAACACAGCCAGAAGTAAAGCAGAGCTCACCTGTACTCACCTGGCCAGAAGTGCTGACAGAGCAGCATTGGTTCTCTCCAGCCTTGCTATGTGGATGGTTCTTTCAGGCCCACATTAAGCACTGGACAGACAGAAAGCTGCATGGTTTGGTGGACCATAAGCAGCCAATAATGCTGCATCTCACAGCCCCTTTTGCTCATCTCACTGCTGGCTGCTAACAACCAGTTTGGCTTACACAAAATATCTGTATGTGTTAAATGAGAACATCTTTTCCATTAGACCTTTCTGTCTGTGAGACCTTTTGAGCCCTCATGCTTGTAAGAAGCCCTCTGCTTTCCTACTGCATGCCCAAAACACATACAAACCTGCCCTCCTCTTTGAGCAATAATAGTTTGCTAGACAGGCTAAGAGCCCCTCTTGCCCACCATAGCTCACTAAGATTCAATCACTGAGGTCGCCTCCCTTTCAGGTTACCCACCAGTAACTCACCATGCAGGAGGAGATCAGAGCTGACACCTTTTTCCATCCCCATCAGCACACAAAGTTGTTCTGCTGCTTTCAAAGTGCCCTGAGCACAGGTTATACACAGAGAGAACATTTGCATGTCCTTAGGTACTAACCCTTCCCTATCCCTTTTTATCACCTGATCCAATCAGAGGAATAGCAATCAGCTGTTCTCCATCCCCTTCTTCCCTTACGGTGTGGGTTCCTGTTGATGCTGTGTAATTGGCATAGATGTTACTGCCTCTTTGTGTGCTGCCACAGGGTTTGTTGTATGGTTCATTGTAAAGCAAGTTTTTTACACCAAGGGCGGTGAGGCACTGGCACAGGTTGCCCAGAGAGGCGGTGCTGCCCCGTCCCTGCAGACAGCCAAGGTCAGGCTGGACGGGGCTGTGAGCACTGCTGGAGCTGTGGGTGTCCCTGTGCACTGCAGGGAGTGGCACCAGGCAGCCTTGGAGGGTCCCTTCCAACCCAAACCATCCTATGGTTCTACGAAAACCTCAGGAGATAGGTGTGGGAATGACTCACCCAAATGTCAGAGGTACCAAGGCAGTAGGTCTGCATAGAAGGGACCTAGAGCTGCCTGTCCAGCTTGAGACTGCTGACTACAAAAGTCTCAGGCAGTGGGACACGCCATTTTGCCAAGGAAAGAGAAAAGAAAGTCAGGTTGACCTTAGAACTGCAGCTGCTGTCCCAATGCTGTAACTCCCCACCCTCCTAAGGCCTTCTCTGCCTTTGGAGCACCAGCCCTCCAAGCTTGCTGCCTCCCACAACAGTCTGAACCATCAATAAATTATTGTCAACACTTTGTTTTCTACATGATTTTTTTAAGCGTGCTGGTGAAATATTTATCCAGGAACTGGCAGCAGAGGAGTTGAGTAGATTGCTCTGTTCCTTCAGGCTTTTTCTCCTGAGGGTCAAATCCTTGTCCTTCTCACTAAACCAACTGTTTGTGCTGTGTTCAAAGAGAGCAAGGAAGGACTCAAGGGCAAGTTACATGCTTCAGCCAGCCCTGAATCAAACCATGGGCATAAAAGGCTGTTGCTGGTGAGTTTGCTGCCTCTCGGAGATGAGATTAGCCCTTGGTGAGAGCAAGATCATGGTTAATCCTGCTTGGGCCGTTTTGCAGGGCTTCAACATGGGAAAGAGCAGCGAGCAGGAGGGAGCATCCCACCTCTGCCACCCCATGGGGAGCAGGGGTTGCTTGGAGCTGCTCTGAGCTCCCATCTTGCAGATGTTTTACATTCTCCACGGTTGCTTTGACTCACAAGCCTGGTGCTGAGGCTGACAAAGGAGCTGCTCGCACAGGTACAGCTCAGCACTCCTGGCTGCTGGGTAAACATCGGGCACAATAACCTATTGTACCTCCAGAGCTGCTGGTCAGACAAATGTGCCCTTTTATACAAAAGAGCACAGGTCTGTGTTGGACTAACGATGTGTACAAGCACCGCTTTTACAAAACTCAGGTGTGGATGAGTTAGGAAGGCTGCAAATAAACTGCCCTTGCTTGCCCTACTGCCTGCTGTATTGGGAGAGGCAGAGACCATACAGGCAAGGGGCAAAGGATGCAGAACATATACATATTCTTTAGCCCAATGGATATTACAGGAAGCGTGGCAATGCTGTTGAAATGCGAGGTTTTATCACCCGGCTTTCTATTCTTCCGAAGCAGCAAGCAGAACTATTTAATTTCCCATCCTATCTGCTGTGTGTGAGCCACAGCAAGGAGCTGAGCTGCGTGTTTGACAGCCGGCGGAGTTCTCACCCTTTGACTTCTGTCTCTGCTTACAGAACTTTGGAAAGTGTCACTCAGAGATACCGAATGCGAGTGATTACCTGACCCGCTGCTACTCACACGACGGTCGGTATCTGCAGAAGATCCCCCACGTCTACGCCCCGTTGTCAGACCTCCCACAAGATCTCTACCCTCACCACTCCGACATCTCCTTCTGCTGCCCTCCTCCCGGCTCCCGGGCTCCGTACATCTGTCCTAAGGAACAGTATGTTTAAACATCAGCACAGCGAAACGAAGACGCTCGTGGTTTTCACTCCTCCCGACCCCATCACTCAACAGCCAAGGCCTTTTAAACCCCTCTTTGCCATTTGCTTATTTAATTAAGTTATTTTAATTTGGGTGCAATTGTAAGTGACATGGTTAGGTTGTGTGTCTGCCTGGCTTGTTCATGCCCAAGGGAACACTCTGCCTTCGCCCACATCTCATCCCATCCCTGAGTCTCTCTTTCCTCGTGCTGGCCCTCCTGTACCAAGCTGGCTATGTGCGTGCATGTGTATGTGGGTGGCAGCTGCCCTGTGTTGGATGGGATGTGCCCAACCCAATTAAATGTCCGTAGGTTCCCTTGTGTCCATCTCCACAGTTTGCACCAGAGTAGCCAGGTGTGGATTCTTCACGACCCCTTTGGAGAAAATGGTTTTCCCCATTGGCAGATAGGAGATCCGTGTTGCAAAGAGATAACCAGCCAAGACTACTGAACCAAATAATAAGATGCTTCTAAAGAAAGATGCTCAAAACCAACCCAAGAAGAGAAGGAAGGGCTTGGTTTAGGGATTGTGTTTGTCCTTCTTCCCTCCTACTCCCGCTTCCAGCTGCTTGGATTGCCTCTTTTTAACCCAAACAGCTCTGGGATGTATTCAAAGCAAATGCATCAGAGAAAGTATCCTTTGAATAACCTTCTTATAGCCTGACACCCAGAGGGGAAAAAATTAGAAAGGAAAACGATCTCTCATTTTCCTTTTCAGAGCCTAGTGCGACCCCCCACTAGCTTTTCCCCCTCTTCTCCTTGCATCTGTAGATTGGAATTTCAAAACGAACTCAGGCAGAATATGAAGGAAAAAAATCGTGATTTCAGGTAATCTTCTTACTCTTAATGAAGGATGAAAGCCAACGGAGGAATCTGGCCTTTTAACCTTTTTTAAAGCATCTTAGTTTGGGGACTATGTATTTTTTCTAATATTTGGAATGTGTGTGGGTATGTAAATCCAAACGTGTGCATTCCTGCAACCATGAAGTGTTTTAGAGAAGGGAATTTATCTCCACATCACATTTGTGTTCACTTGTATTAGAGGACAAATAAATATAGAGATACACTTATATGTATATAAAAGCAAAGAAGAGGAGAAAAAGGAATGAAAACCTTACAAGAGAGCTTGGTTTTGAGGATAACCTTCACCTGCTTCACCCAGCTGTGGCAGAGGAGAGGTGAGGCTGGGACAGCTGTGAACAAAGCGTGTGCCCTCTTGGGGAACGGGCATTTCTTTCCTTTGTCTGGGGTTGGGGATTGGACATTCTGCAGACAGCATCACTCAAGACACCAGGAGGATGTCAGAGTCAAGAGTGGGGGAGTGGAAGGAACCACACCACCACCCTGCTGCCCAGACACCGAACCGAGCTCCAGTGCCACTTCCACCAGTGAGCAGCCCACCCAGCGCCCAGCTCACTGCAGGGTGAGGGAGCTGGTTTGGGTGCTGCCCAAGCACTCCGGCACCTCTTTATTTTTGTATACCCAAATTTAAGCAGCTGTAGTAATTCTATGCACTTTCTTTGTTCCCATCACCTCGAGCAGCCGTGGGACTCACCCTGCTTGTCCCCCTTCCTGCACAGAGAAGCACAGCCTCGCCGAATCCCTGCAGGCAGAGATGAGAAACGGATGGGGAGGTGGCTGAGGGTCCTGCCTGGGTGGCAGGCAGGGTGCAGGCAGAAGGATGCTGATGCCTTTTCCAGCTGAAATAGGCAACGCCTGCACAGCACAGCAGCTTCTCTTTGCTCCAGTGCCTGCGGTTCCCCCATGCCCAGAGGGTCAGGAACTGTAGGACGTCGCCTTAGAGCATGAGGTGCGACTTTTCCAATGCCACCCTGTCGGTCTTGACTGATTGAGGCCTTTTTGGAGTCATCTGGACTCCTATTTCAGTCTCCAGAGAACTCAGCCAGGCACGTCCCTACACCAACGGACTTGAGTGCTATGTGTCTTGCTTCAGATAATGTGTTTTTCTCCCTTTTGTCTTCTTCTCAACACACTTTCTGGCTACCACAGAGCTAGAACCACGTGTGCTCTGGGCTGAAGCCATGGCAGCACATCCAGCCCAACGGGGGAGACCATGCTTTGGACTCTGCCAAGTCTGCTTTTGGTCACCCTGTTAAGAAAAATGGAGCGGTGCTGGAAAACCCTGGGGTCTCTGATGTCCTGGAGCCAGCCCAGCACCACTGCTGAGAGAAAAAACCTTCCACATTTCCTTGTCTGCATGCCCGTAATAGCAGGATGCTGCCTGCACAGCAGCAATTAAGGTAGATTTGATTGGGAGCCTTCATCTGCTGCAGTTTCAGCCGGATCTAAACATTTCAATGGGAAGTGGAATACGGTCAGGTCTTCAGGTGCATTAGGAAAAAAAGCTAGGGGAAATGGCTGTTTGCCAGACAGCATTTTGCAAGTGGCTTCCTTTGCTGCTGGTGGCTGGAGGACGGTGCTTTGAGGAGGAGGGGGAAGCAGAGGCACAGATTGCAGCATTACACAGAGCCCGGCTGCCTTGTGCGCCTTTGAATTGGAACTGCCCACAGACAGCTGCCACAAAGGGTTTTACTGGGCTTTTCAGCAAAGAAAAAGGATTTCGGTCCTCCTCAGGAAGGGGAAAAGCAAGAAAAGCCGAAATTCAGAGCAGCCTCTTGACAGTACATACATTACGCCTAGGGATGCCTTGGTTCACTTTGCCTCTTAATGTTCTCTCTTCTCCTTAAGAAACGCATTGGTCTCAAAAAATGGCAGAAAGAGAGTCTGTGCACACCACTGAATTGGGGAAAGAGGCAAAACCCCACCTGAAGAAAGAGACAGAGCACGATTCGAGCCAGTTGTTTTGGTTTTACAAAGCCACACTTAGCAACGTTCTGATCCGTTGCTCCAAGTCCTCCCTCCCTTCCCACGTGGATGCACGACGTTTGCCAAATGGCCGCTTCCAAACTTTGCTGGACCTGATGCCAAGGGCTGAACACTGGCTTTGCTCCATGCTGAGGCTGCCCACGCTGACCTTGCAGGAGCACAAACCCGGCAGTGCTGATGGGAGGCGTTCCCCTCTTGCCACGGCGTGTGCTGATTTGCAAAGATACTGCTCTGGGAACAGAAACGTTGCTGGGTGGATGGCTGAACAAGTTGAGCAGGAAACTGGTTAAGTCTGTGCTAGCAGCATGCATGGGGAGTTGGGTGTTATTCCCCATGTGAGACATGAAGCCATTCCTCCTGTTGCTTTGTACTGGGGTGAAATGTGGCAATTTCTGTTCCACGCGCCGGTGGCATCGACACAAGAGCTCTTGCAGATGGCAACGGCTGATCACAGAACTTAAATAAAAGTGAACTGAAGAGTTATAACAACCTGTCTTGGCTGTGAAACTTGCATCAGGCGTTTGACCTCTTCCTTCCTCCCAGTGCAGACTTATTCCTGCATTGTTCACTGCATACATCACCCCCTGCATGCTCATATTATGTAACATCCAGTCTTGCACACCCAGGAGGGCAGTGCCTGGAGCACATTGCTGCTGCAGCTCTTCCCTCAGAGCCACACAAACAGAAAGAACACCCAGGTGCCCTAGGGGAGATGCCTTCTCCATTCATTCTGTTACCTTCTTGGGAAACCTCCTCCATGCTTCCCAGTGTGAGTGGGTGGAAGAGGCTCAGAGCCATCAGCGGCCCTAATCCAGGCCAGCAGCTATTAGGGGAAGGAATGGGATAAGACACCTCTCAAGCTCCCTCCTCTCCAGCCTACTTTTTCTACAAGCACCCCGATTTCCATACCCATCTGTGAGTTGAATGCTTAAGGTGACAAACACGTGGCACCTGCCTCTGATTGGAGGGGCTGCTTACAGCCCAGAGGGATGGGAGAGCCCAGACCCCCCTTATCCCCCACCCATCACTCAGGGAAGGCAATGTCTACACCTCTGGGGTGTGAACCCAAACCAGCTCTTTCTTAGAAGCTGCCCAATCAGACAGCTTTGATCAATACACCATTAGAGAATTTTTAGCACAGACCACTAATGGTGAGAATGGGAAATCCGCAGGGTATGTTTTTAATGGAAAAGCTCCACTGCACGTGGATAGAGCCTCTGCTTCTGGACGAAGATCTTTTGAAACAGTTCTGCTCCAGATCTGGGTGGGCAGATGGCAGAGGGCAGTTTCTCATAGTGTAGGGGCATAGGAGAGCCCCTATCCATCCATTGTCCAGGGCAGCACATCAATCCAATCATGGGATGTGGAAAGCAGACTGCTGGCAATGCTACCTTCACTTTGCCCTAAGCCAGACAGGCTTATCCTGTCTTGCCAGCACCTGGCACCTCCCCTTGGGACTGTTTTTTGAGAAAAGAAGCCAAGTTCACCTCTGCCTGGTGCCATTTGCACAGCAGCTCCCACTGCTGGGGCTTGCTCAGAGCTGCAAGGGCACCCCAAAATGCACACTGCTACCAGGGACGCTTTGCACGGGTTGGGGGGACGATTCTGCTCATACAAGGGTGCTCCCAAACGCAGCTTTTTTCTTATTTACCCTCCACGACTGGGTGTGGAAGCAGGTCAGCACTTCAGATGAGCTTTGAGGTCTCTTCCTCTCATGCCCATGTGCCATAGTCGATGCCTCTCAGAACAGAGAAGCCACTTAGCATGTATTTAGAAATGTAGGCATGAATCTATATGTATCAAACTAAAATATTGTTTTTACCAACACTTGGACTGCACAGAATACACGAAATGCATCAAAATACTCCTATAGCTGAAAAGATGCTGCTTTATCCTCGGAGCTAGCCAGCTTTATAAGGAGCTTTCCATACAGCAGCAAAAATAGGCACCGTGGAGGGCAGACGATGCACCGTGAGCATGGAGTGGAATGGGGGAGCTGCAAATTAAAGGAGAGCGTGGAGAAGAGCTGCATTAAAGATTCCACATCTCTGTTGCAAACAGGGATGGCTGATCTCTTTCTGCTATGCTGTCATGCTCTGTTTTCTTTCTCTTCATGGTGGATGGGAGGTGAGGCTTTAAAATCTGCCAGGAGTGCATCCAGCCCCATTCCTCCATGTGAGCAGCACCTCAGACTGAAAGCTTCCTCCCAGCTCCTCCCCCCCCCCCCCCCTCCCCATAATCCAGGCTCGAGTACCATCATTTTCATATCAGTACTAATTACATTAATTATTCTCCTCAGTACAAAACTCATTAAGCTGGAATTTATGGTTCATTAACTCAGAGCTCCTTCCTCGTGCAGCGGTGTGGGGCTAGGGTTATTTCTGTCCTGGCTGGGGGCAGGTTCTAATCTGCATCCCTGGGTGCTCAGCATCTCCCACCGAGGTGGGAACGAAGCTGTGTGTGCAGCTCATGTAGGCATGGGGACATCATGGGTGCAGGGAAGGAGTCTCAGAGTCCTTGTCTCAGAAGGAGTGGACAGGATTGGCACAGGCTGCCCGGGGAGGTGGTGGGGTCACCATCCCTGGAGGCGTTCAAGAACCTTGTGGAGATGTGGCATTTGGGGACACAGTTAGAGGGCATGGTGGGGGTGGGTTGGGGTTGGGCCTGGGGATCTGAGAGGTCTTTTCCAACGTTAATGATGGGGATGATGGTAGGCAAGCAGGCTTCGCTGCAACCATCCCACCTAGGGACACTTCTTCCAAAGGGTAACCAGGAATGCTCTTTCACTGCTGCTGATGTCAGAGCCTAAGAACAGCCCTGGGGATGGGAAGGAAGGAAGGAAGGCTGAGGACACAGGGTGCCTCGTGGCATCCCACACCCAGCACAGCTGCTCCAGGAGATGGAGGCTGACAAGCAGACTGACCTCCTAATGGGCCTGGCTGACAAAGAATCCATTTCCTGAGAGCGGGGCCTCCTTCACACTGCGCAGGTTTGTACCACGCTCCCTAATTACTGTAATTAAGCAGTCATGCTGAGTGATGTTAGACAGAGGGTTCAGAGTCATTAGAGGCCTGTAGAAGATTAAACCAGTCCTGGCTTCAGTGTCTGAGCTCCTTTTGGGCAATAGAGATGGGAGCAGGAGACGGATCTTCACGACAGGAGGCCATGCCCTTGTCAAATGTGGCCATTGCAGGAGGGACAGCAACTAATCCTGCTCGTTCTACAGGACCTCAGCATCCCTCCATCTCCCAAAGATGGACCGCTGTCATGAACTGCAGTTCTGAAGCTCTGGCAGTGAAAAGTCATTGGGACTAGCCCGGAGATGATGGCTATGCTCACAGCCTGAGTGCCTCTCTTGTCGTTTGCCAAGCACCAGCATAAAAATGCAGCTGGATTTGCGCAAGTGAAAACATCCTGTGGAGCAGAAGGGGTTCAGCGTCCTATTCTTCACTTGATGTCCATCAGTTATTCTCTCTTCTGGTCCCCTCGAGCTGGGAGGACTGAGGTTAGTCTATAACCATGTATGTCAATACCGCGGTGATCATGGAGCTGAAATCTGTTTCTCTATGGATTTATACAGCAGCCTGATTAGTTTAGCAATGCGCTCCCCAAGGCGCTCGCTGACAATAGCAGAGGGCTGGAGACAGCTCTGTTAGTCCCACAGCTCTACTCCTGCTCCCCTCAACCTCTTTTTTTCCCTTAAGGGCACCGAGATGTGCTTCTATTCACACAGGTAGGAAGACATGCTGTGTACAAGAGACTGTGGCTCAGTTCATATACAATTGGCATCTAATTCATTTCTCTGCGAATGTGAAAATCAATACTGTTTACAGAATGTGCAAGGGCTCTTCAATCGGTCAGTGTCCTTGTTAAATTCGGTTCTGGCTGCCAGGAGATGATTCCAGGAGCTGATTCTATGAGATGAAGAAGGAGAATAATGGTCCTATCACTCTAATGAACCCTGAGAAGACTCTGAGCTTCTGCCCCTGCCCTCGCTAGATGGAAAGCGGTTCAGGGTAATCAGCTTGATGGGATGGACTGGCTTTTCTTGGAATTTTGCCTGGCTAGTCCAATTCTGAGCCTTGGTTTTGCTCCAACGGAGGTCAAAGTGTCTTCTTCCACGTGCAGGAACATGCATCTCTTCAGCACTATTTACCCGTGCAAATCTTGTGGGTGAAACCACGGCAGTCCCACTTGGTCTGTCCCAGAGCATCAGAGCTTCACAGCTCTTCACAATTTCCCGTGCCCCAACTTTATCTGTTGAAGCATCTTCCAAGCAGAGCTCGATCTCCGCATTCCTCTCACTCTGCCTGCAATAGGAGCAGCCCCGCGGCCAGCAGCTCCAACTGGAGATGTTCCAGGGCTGCACAGCTCTTGACATCCTTCCCACCTCTATTTATCCTCCCGTTGAGTCATCAGCTCAGTCCACAATTTCCAGCGTGACTCTCGTGCTGCACTTCCAGCAACACCACCCAGCGACCACAGCCCCCGGGCCGAGGGCTGCGATTCACAGCCACTCCTTTAAACTGCTCCTTCCAAAGCCTACACAGCCATCACCAATATTCCTCCCTTGCTTATTGACGATGAGCCAGCTGGAGTGCGATTGCTCCTTATATCACAGGGTCTGCTGCTACACAACCCTGCAGCACCGGCCATTTTAGTGTTATCTGGACCTCAGTACCAGAAAACCTTTATTTTCCATTTCCATAACAAGAATAATACCCCCAGACTTCAAAATTATTTCCCTGCAGGGCATAAAAGACAGTAAGGAATCTTAATGGTAAATCCAGAGTTCAAATTAATTCTTGTTCTGCTTGAGATTTTTTTTCTCCTTTTTGGAGGAGAAATTATTACTATTATTCTGCAAAACCCTACAAATACAGTCATAGGACTCCACTGAATTTGTAGATTTTGTCTGAGCATTGGACTCTTCTGTTCCTATTCACTCTGCTAATTACCCTTTTTAGCTTGCTTATGCTCTATTTTCACAGATCTCCTGGTTTATTTATATCTACCTATCTATAATGATTTCAGAGCCATTACTCACAGCAGCACCAGGAAACATTACATTTCCCAATTTACAATTGCAATTATGATATCCGTCAGAAACAAATGCAGCTGCCTTTAATTTTAAGCAATATTTTGATCATAATAATTAAAAAAGGAACTTATGGCATTGCACACATTAGAGAAATTAATATAATTTCCTGGCTGCCTTAAAAGGCATGCAAAGCAGTGGTTGCTGGGTGAGAGATATAAGGGGGGAAGTTAACTCTTGGTTGCTTTCACCACTCTTCAGGGCACACGTAGAGCCTTAATGATATTGTTCTTGAGAGTTAACTTCTCTGCAGGATTTAATACACGAGTTTTTTTGGCTTTCAACTTATTTTTCTCCCACTTTCATCTTTCCCAAATTGCTGGTTATTAAAGTATTTGTGTGCAAACAAGAACATTTTCCTGTCACTGTTCATTTAGGCTTGCCTGTTTGAATGCGCAGGGACAGATGAAATCCAGTTGGTGATATTATAATCATTCCCACAATTGCACATTACAAACTCAATAACAAACGGTGGCAGATCCCAGCTCTTGCGCGTCTCATTCTGCTTTATAATGCTAGTCTGAATGACACAACAGCATCCTGGGGGGGAGCAGGGATGCAGCTGAACAGCCATGGAAGAACGTCCCTTCCATGAGCAGTAGGGCTCGTCCCATTAATTTTGATGTGCTCTCTTAGCTAAGAAAGGTGCAAGTTGACTTCTGGTTGTCTTGGTGGCACAGGCACAGGCTGCCCAGGGAGGTGGAGGAGTCACCGTCCATGGAGGTGTTTAAGGAACATGGAGATGCGGCACTGAGGGATGTGGTGAGTGGGCAACACTGGTGGTAGGTGGGTGGTTAGACTGAAAGACCTTAGAGGTCTTTTCCAACCCTCACGGTTCCGTGATTCATCCATGGGCTGAACGATCCCATCACAACTCCCTCCACCCCCATTTCTGCCAGGGCCGTAAATCATCGAATCACAGAATGGGTTGGGTTGGAAGGGATCTTTAAGACCATCTAGTTCCAACCCCCTGCTGTAGGCAGGGACACCTGACAGCTCAGCTGACTGCAGACCTCCACCAGGGGCACGGTGATCACGAGACCATGTCACACAGTCAGTGACAAGTCACTCCTTGAAGCTTGTCATGTTTTCCTTTAAGAACGAGCGCGTACAGCAACAACACAGAGAGAGAAATATCCATTCCAAACAGAAAAAGGAGCCGTGCAGGAGGAAGCACCACATTTTTTTATGAATTTTCCTTCAGGTTGACACCTCATTTTAGCGGCCGGTGTGCTCACATTGTTAATTCCAACCTCCAAAGGTCAGCTCAGTTAAAGGAAATCAAGCCGTAGTCAGCTCGCGCCGCACATCAGCGCTCGGAGCGAGGAGCAATAATCACTCCCTGATCAGAACTTGTTTGCCATTATCTGCCCAGTGTTGGTCTATGATATACGATGCAATTTTGGCTGCGACAGTTCTGTTCTGTGCGCACGCAGCTCTTCCCTGCTAAAAACTATACAGGATTGGGATTTTTTTTCTCTTTGTACTTTCTTTTTTTCCTTACCAAGGAGCAATATTTTAAACTAAAAGGAGTTTTCAAACCGTAGTCGCCATCATTCATCTTTAGAGTCTGGGGATGGGAACAATCCCTTCATTAGACACTGAATTTTTCTCCATTACAGCACTATCTGAATGCATTTATTTGGTCATTTGTTAGAAGCCACGATGGGGTGCAGGGAAGGAGAGGACTAAATTAAAGCCAACGGGACGCGTGTGTGTAACACACAGCGCATATCCTAAGCGGGCAAGTCTATAAAAGCACCCAAAAAACATAGAGGAATGCTCCGGGAAAAGCTCAGGGCCACCCGCTCAGAGGTGGGATGGGTGAATTCAGCCTGCTGGCAGCACACATTGAGACCATGGGCATGCAGCGTAGGCGATGCTCTCCCATCGCTGTGCGTGTCACACCATCACCCCCAGCTCCCTGCTGGTGGGATGCTCCTGGCCCTGCTGCTTTCAGGCAATGTGTGGCTGCGTCTGGGTTTATTTTCCTCCCACCTTCTCGCTTGTATTAAAGAAGACAAGCCTTTCGTGTGTCTTCCATGGTTCCTCAGAGGGGATTTGTAAGAACTAAACCAAAAAAGGGACCGTTTCCCTCCAAGTGCTCTTAAAAATTTAACAAAACGACACAGCAGCTCATCACTCAACAGCAGCGTTTAGCCTTGGTGCTTAATTTCCACTGTGAATCTTTCCCTCAGAAGCGTGCTCGTGTAGCAAACGAGCTACAGACCAAAAAACGAATGCACGCAGGCATTTGGCCTATGCAGGAGATACCGGGACATAAAGCAGGATTACGGTCCCAGAAAGCAATAAAAAGAGATAAAAAATTCAAAAGAGATCAAAGTAATTTCAGAACCAGATGAAACATTTACATGGGAAGCATGCCTTGCAAATAGAAACACAGCAAACAGTATTAGCCCGTATTATTTACAAGGAGCGTCGTTATTTACCTGAGAGATAAAGCAGGGCAAGGTGAAATGGGAAGAATGAGCTGCTAGCACGTCAGGCCCCCAGTGAGTGCTGAATGTGCTCACAGTAAACAAATTGTGGGAAGGAGCAGGATGCAATTGAATCAGTGTTAGTAATAGCCAATTAGTTGGTCTTTACGTGAACAGTCATAAGAATGCTCTTCATGGCTCAGATCTTGGGAGACACCTGGGTCAGAGAGATTGCTGGCTCCTCTTGGCTTGAAATCCCTTGTGCTGATCAGAATTGCTCCAAGTCAGCAGCCAAAGGGAAGGAGGAGCTCAGGTTCTGCCTGGGAAGGAGGAAGGGAAATCAGAAGCGGCACAGCAGAAAGGAGGCAGCGCCCAGGTAGGTATCCACGCACAGAAATTGATGGATGGGGGTCTGCTGGTGCTGGGCCTGTGAAACAAAGCCCTTTGACAAAGTCTTTAATTAGGCACGGCGCCTTATCGCCGGCGTGGGCTCTCAAGATATATCCCCACCTGAGCTGGGGATGGAGAGACAAAGGGAGAAAAATCCCAAACCCGAACCGAGCTGCGATCAATTCTAATTTGTCTGGGACACAATACATATTTTTTGGTCTCTCTTGACACGGGCTCAGCAAGAAGCAATTTTTTAATGTCACAGCTCACGACCTCCGCCTCTCTGCCCAGGATTCTTCCCTGCCCTGGTTGGGAAATGAGGCTCCCGAAGAAGAAGGTGCAGCAGCCCTTGGGAGATGGTTTCAGTTTAATGCCCAGCATGTTCGGCTTTGGATGTTCTATTGAAATAGAGGGAATTTGTTAAGCTGATGAGGGAAAGCTGCAGTGGAGAAGCACAATAGCATAGTGGGATTAGGCCTGGAGTAAGTGTCTGTGCTTTGGAGGATTAATGAGAAAACTGCAATGGATTTTACATGGTGAAAAGGATTCACTGAATGCTTTAGGTGAAATGAAATTAGTCCCACTCATGCTCTCTGAGCCCTCAAGCAAGAGAGACCGGAGCCTGCCCATCACATGTGCTAACCAGATCCCCTCCAGCTGCTCTCCTTATGGAAAATTCCAGTGCCACAATGTGTGTCCTGCTCTCCTCTGGGCAACGACTCCTAATGGCCATGGGATGGTGCCAAGGGGTACCCCTAGACCGGGCAGGTCTCAGTATCTCTGACCTCAGAAAGTCTAGATGCCCCAAATACTGCAGGAAAAAAGGCAAGGAAGGGCAGGCATGGAAAGAAGAAGAAAAGGGAAGAACCAGAGAATCATTCTATTGGAGAAGAGCTCTCAGATCCCCACGCCCAACCCGTCCCACCATGCCCACTGACCATGGCCCTCAGTGCCACATCTCCACGGCTCTGGAACACCTCCAGGGATGGTGACACCTCCCTGGGCAGCAGTGCCAGAGCATCACCGCTCCTGGGGAGAAGCATTGTTTCCTAATATCTGACCTGACCCTCCCCTGCTGCAACTTGAGGCCGTTCCCTCTCTGCCATCGGAGTTCCTTTGATGCATTGTATTTTCAGGAGAAGGGTAGGTGGAGTCAATCAGCACATGGCTGGATGAAATCAGGGTCACACTGACACATGGGATCTAGTAGGGAAGAGTGTCCCAGCACCGAGGGAAGGGTCAGACCATGAAAATGGACCTCAGAGTCAGAGCATTGGTGCTGCATGCAGTTGGCACTCCTCCATTGGCAGAAAGGCCGTAAAGAACAGCTCCTGCCTCCCGTGTGCTGCCTTCCAGCCCATCATTCTTTCTAATTAGGCACCTCTGACACACAATTAATCCTATTTGCCTTCAGGCTTTTTTATCTTTCCTTCTGCTTTTATCAGACAGGGAATTAGACTCTGTTAGTATGTAGAGTGCGTCGCCTGGACCTGGCTTATCGTAGGGATTTGGAGACTTTTAAGAAGGCAGTGTCTAACCCATGATCTTAAAAGTTTCTTATGAGTAATTAATTTCTTTCTCTCCTCTTCTTTTGCTAATCACACTGCTTATTTTGCCTGCGCTCACACAAGGCAGATGGGAGACCGGGGCAGAGCACTGATGGATGCTGCAGTGCTGCCACACCAACCATGTGCCACTGCCAAGGTCCACTGCAGCCTCAACCCAACCCAGACCCAAAAGGTGAAGGTTTGGCTCTGTCCAGCATGCAATCTGTCATTCCTCATCCACATTCATTTGCGTTAAGTGATGGATTGCAGGGGCTGCAAAGGTTGAGGGGTTACAGACTGCACGTCTCACTTCACAGCCAGCGATGGGCAGCATCGCTCCTCCGTCCAAGCTGCCCTTTCAGGCCACAATTTCTTCACTGGGAGGAGTGGTGGGGAATGGGGATTTTGGTCTCCTCAGGCCCTGGTCCCTCTGCTTGGTTCCTGCACAGCAGTGACGAGCAACAGCAAGCATGTATTGCAGGAAGCAGCTCCTTCGCAGGCTTCCTTCGCTGCCTCTTATATATCAAACTGAAATGTAATTATCTTCACGGTGCGGGGTGTAAATCAGGGCGTGTGTCAAGGCGATTTCCTTCAGGGTTTTATTATATTGTGTAATAATATTTGACACAGGGCTTAAAGGTGCTGTTACCTGCCTAATCGCATGAAACAATTTCATGTGCAAACAGCTGGTAAGTGTAAAACTACCATCAACCAGCTCCGGGGGATTCTCTGCTTCACTCCTCTAGAGATCTTCTTGGAAAACACTCCGACAGAGAATACAGACAGGGAGAAGCTGCTGGGGCCACTCACCCCAGCAAAGCCACGTGCACTGAGAGAGAAGCAAAGGAAGGATGTGAGCAGCCCCAGCACAAACACAGGCCTTGGAATCTGCCTTGGAGAGAGAGCGAAGGAGCGAGCGAGATGGCAGTCCTGGAACAATAGGGGTTATTTATAAGGTTGGTTGTTTTTGTGTGCGTTGCAGATCATAGCCAAGAGGCATCTGCCTGAGGTCTGAATTAGTCACAGTGGGGTTGGGAGGGGAGGTGGGCAGCTGGCTGAAATCACAAGTCTCCCAGTCACTGGTTTTTCTCTCCTCGGGGTTGCTGGCATTGTCAGCAATGGTTTAACCTACTTACAACAATAATCCCTGTAATAAAGGCATTTTTAAAATATCTCATAGCCCGAATGGCTGCACGGAGGGGCAAGGGAGCTCTGACCGGTTTGCCAGCAAAGAGCCAGCTTCGTGCTCTCATTCCTTCCCTGCACTGCCAGACTCCTGCCCCCTGCAAGGCAATGGAATTCCTTTCCTGGAAGGGAGTTGGCAGGGAGCGTCCCTTCCCCCCAAAGCCAGATCCTCCTCGTGGCTTAAGGCATCACACATCTGGAGTGATATTAGATCAGCCAGGTTTCCCAGGCATTCTGCAAAATCCAGCGCCTCTAATCCTCCCCACCATCTGGCCACAGCCCCTCACCAGCTGCTGGGCTCCTTTTGCACACCCAGCAGTCCCCGTGCCAGGATGCTCGTCCCGTTGTGGCAAGCTGCTGCTGTGCAGAACCACGGCACTGAGGCAGATGTTGCTCCAGGCACCAGGGTAGGAGATGGCAAAGGTGATGTCTCCAGCTCTGGGTCCATCAGCTTGGCAGCCAGGGATTCCTGAGCAAGAAGAAACTTTCTGACACCAGGACCAGTGGCACTGAGGCTGCACCAGCCCAGCAGCAATACTGAGGGTGCTGTAGGAGCACGCACTGACTGAGCATCCTGCTTTGTGGCACTAAGCATAAGAGCAAGGTGTGCACATCTCCCACAGCCAGAGCTGCAAAGGGAGATCCTTCAGAGGCCATGGGCAGAGCTGGCCTTGCTATTTATCTGTGCTTTGTTTCCGCTCCTCCGTCAAGAGCCCTCTTCTCCTGCTGCTGTTTTCAAGGTTTCCAGCTCTCCCACAGCACACAGCTGCCCAGCCTCCTGCAGCTCACGGTCACACTCCCTAACTCTGCTTAATGAGGTGCAGACCTCTCTGTTTCCCTGGATGCAGACCCGATAGGACCCTGGCTCAGCCCTCCCCTGCTCACCCACTCGAGGTGCTGAGCTCTGAGCAGGCACCTGAGAGAGCAGGCTGGGAGCTGCCCCCCAGGGCTTCTCCCCAGGCTGGAACATGTGGGGAGCAGCAGCTTTCTGTGAGCTGGGCAAGACTCACAGGCATCCTCCCTGCATGCAGGGTGATGCTATAGGTGCAAAACCCTACGGAGGAGTCAGGCTGAGCCTGGTGTGATCCACGGGGACATCGAACAGATGGGGTCACCCCAAACATAGGCAGCCCAGGTGCTCTTCCTGTTCTCCTCCCCAGCCAGCTCACTCCCATCCTGAGCCAAGTTATTCACGAGGGTGCCTGGGGCCCTGGCGTTGCTCAGAGGGTTTTATAGAGCTGCAAATCCCAGCTGCTCTGACAGGGAATAAACAGCAAGTGGGGGAGATTTACCAGCACTGGGCTGCAGAGCAGAAGTCTCCATGGGACTGGAGGAGAGGAAGGTGGCTGCATCCACAGGGATGGGGTCCTGGGAGGGACTGGAGCAGGTGGGGTAACGGTGCATGAAGGATGGAGGATGACCATCAGGTGAGTAGGAGCCTTCATCTCCAGAGCTGGTGCAGGATGCTGGTGTCCAAAGCAGCTGTTTCCTTGCAGGGCTGCTTTGTTTGCAGGTGGTGTGAGGGCTAAACAGGAGCTCAGGGACAGCCTGACTGATGGTGCCTCACTCCTATAAGCAGGGGAGAGGGCAGAGGGCAGTGCCTGTGTGAGCTGAGCGGCCACTTTTTGAGTGCTGCACAGACTGCTCAGGTTGATGCAGGGCTCTTTAATCCAAACCATTCATGAAACATAGCTTGGAAATTGCACTCACTATTGCTACTTCTGCTGCCACAATCAAAGCTGAAGAAATATGCAGCTCGGAGGGCTGTGAGAGGCAGCTGGAAATAAGGCATGGGAGAAGGGAAATGGAGAAGGAACAGGGAGGCAATGGGAGCTTGGAGGGCAGGGAGGAATCAGCACCATCCCTGCTCCATCAAAGGGAAGGGGAGAATACAATCAAATCCAAACTAAGAGGCAAAAGCAGATCTGCTTTTCCATGCAGGGTGCAGAAACTATTTGGGGATCCTGCTAATCCTGCATAGATCATATTAACACCAATAAAATACTGCGACGGTTCCCTCTGTAAAAATGTCAGCATTTATTAAGTCCTGCTTAAGTACGAGCAGCGGGATCTCTTCATTCTTTTCTCTGGGATTTTAAAGGGGAGAGGGACAGCCTTTGCCTTCAGCATTTTGCAGAGAGAGGATTGTCTTTAAGAAAGACGAGACATGGTGACCACAGGGAGGTCTGGATGTACAGCATCCAGGCTGGTGCTGCACATCCTTCATTCACTTCCCACGTGCTGGGCTGTGGCTTTCTCCTCAGGACAGACAGTGACCAGCATGCACCACAAGGACTTCTGACCAATACGGCTGATGGAGATGAGGCGCCCACATCACCCAGCACCTATGGGGTCTGGGGGTGATGGATGGTGGTGACCAACCTGCACAACACCAAACTGCCTTTTTTTTTAGATGAGAGTTGTCGATTTTGCTGCTATAGCTACTGCTAAAGTCACACAGGGGGCCATTTGTGGGGGAGGAGAGGTGGTCTGGGGGAAGGTGAGAGGATGCAGGGCCCAGGCTGGGGGTGGGCTGAGCCCCAGGACAGCTCTGCTTGTAACACCCATAGCAACGAGAGCAACGCAGCCTCTCTGCGTGCCTCAGTTTCCCCATAAGAATGAAGCAATGAGCCTCGAAAATGGAGGGGCTGCTCTTCATGCCACAACCCAGCTGCTCTCCCAGTGTCTTCCCTAAGTCACCCCCAACATTCCCAAACCCACGTTGAGTTGAACACCACCGAAGCCCACCATCCCTTAGCCAGATATCATCGAAGCCTTTCAGAGGGGGCAGAAAACCAACCTCCTTCAGGCACACTCACCAGAAATGGGGTGATCTCACAAGCTCCTCGCCCCAGGAAACCCAGCACACAGTGCTACGCTTCCCCCGTTTCAATTATTTTCCATGAACGTTTTTCTAAACCCAAAGTTGAGCAAAATGGCCCTTTTCAAAGCAAAGGACTTCAATTTAGCTAAATTGTTATTTTCCAGCCAAAGTCTGATTTTACTGACAAATTCCCAGACAGCCTTATTCAACAGCTCAGAATAACCGAGCTTTCTTTCTTTATGATGCCTCTTTCTAATGCCGATACAGAAATCCGTGTATTTTAAGCATGGTTCTGTTTGTTCATAAGCTGACATTGACTTCTCATTCCTACCCAATGTTTTAAGTGCATTAATTTTCCTGGCAGACGTTGTCAAACATGCGTCCCCGTGTTTGCATCCCGGCTGCCAGCTCTGAAAAGCACATTTTATTTCCAGTCTGACCCACTGAGCACTGATTGCAAACAACGATTTCTTCTGCTTTCCCATCATCTCCGCTCTGCCCTCCTTTTTGCTTGGAGTTTATGGTCACTGCCTCTGGATTGTGTCATTCTTTGTCTTTGTTCCGTGTTTTAACCTTTGTTAGAGACTCAGCCATTGTGCAGTTTCTGCTCAGTGACCTATAATATCCTAATTTAGTTGGCATTTTGATCTTGGACTCCTGGTGAACAATCCATCATACGCAATGCTCCTCTCCCTTTCTGTTTTCATCACTTCACCACTCTTTTATTCCTTTGTACCTTTAGAGAAAGCTCTCCTGAGTTTCCTTGCCCTCCCCACAATCAGCTCTCTCTCTTCTTCAGTTCTCCTTAGGTTAAAGTTGGTTTCACCCATTCACGTCTCTCTCTTTCTTCCTTCCGCATCTCCCTCCCTCTTTCCAACCCTACTTCTCACTCCGTCCCTCTGGCCACCCATAGGTGCTGAGATGCATAACGCACATATGCGACCTCTGATAAGGAAACTGCTCTTCTGCTGAGCAACGGGTGTTGGGAGATGAGGTGGAGCCCATGAGAACAAGCTTTGAGGAGTGATGTTTCCCACCCTGAGGACCAGCAGCAGGTGTATGCACATACTCCTCACCATCACAAGAGGGAGTTCCTAGTGCTCACTTGCATTTTCTTACCAGACATGGATGGGAAGGAGAACCAAGCAGCTCTTGGCTCGTCCCAGCACTGGAGCCCTGCTCTGCATTGCCACCTACTAGCAGCAAAGGGAGGACCTGCACAGCTCCCCACAGCCTTCAAAGCACATTAAAGGATCCTCTTGCAGCAGGGAGCGCTGCAGCACCCAGCAGGTGCGCCAGGGAGCAGGGCTGGAGCTCTTCAGTCCCTCTCCTGCCTTCCCCACCATCCCCAGTGGCTGGAACTAATTGCAGTATTCAATAGTCAGTACAGCGTTTGGAACCTGAACACTCAGAACAGGATTGCCCCCAGTTTGCCTCCCCCATTCCCATCGGCTTTGGCTCACCAATGTGTTCCTCTGCCTGGGGACCCCATGGGGATCACACCCACATCTCCTCCAGCCACAGGGACATGAATATTGCAGCTGGGATCCAGCTGCTCCACAAGGGCTGTATGTACTTCTGTCCATCTCCAACACAGCAGCAGGCTCTAGGTCTCTGGCACAGATGAGCTCCAAGATGCTGATCCAGTCAAGCACTGCCCAGGCAGTAAGAAATACCTTAACCACAGCACAAGGCTGGATCTAGGATGTGAGCAGCCTAGCAAAAGGAGGAAGAGCCAGAGGGTTTAAATCTTCTGCAACGTGGCCTGAGATCTGCTGAGAAGATGCTGGAGGTAATTAACAGAGGAGACAGAGCAGGTGTATAGTTTAGAAATGGGTGGAGGGTCCTAACGAGGACAGCTACCTGCTCGCCTTTGTGCAGCTGGGGCCACGGGCACCATTTCCAAAGGGGTACAGACCCACACAGAGTGTGCTAAGTGCCACGTGCCTGCAGTCCTGTCCTCCTCCCCCTCGTGCATCAACGCAGCCAGCTAAAATAGCAGCACGGGGCACACTGCACTTGGCCACATGCGCATACACCCATGTGCAGAGAAAGGCGTGCGCTGCTGCAGCAGCAGCTCCCCATCTCTCCTCTTCTATCACCACGGTGGCATTGTAATGAGAACATGAAACAGGAAGATAACACCAAAGGGAGGAAAATAAAGCCCTTTTTTCCCCTCTCTCTCCTGTTTAGGACGCAATGCCAACCATGGCACGCAGGCCTATCAGATCTGTCAGCACAACCGGCAATGGGAGCAAGGGGAAGGTGCTATTGTGTGAGGTGCTGCTTGGCGGCTCCTCTGCTGGCTCAGGGAAGGAGAAAGAACACAGAAGCAAAACAAGATGCAGGCGTTCAATGGGAGCCAGAGACATTTGTTATCAAAATGGAAATGCGCCTCTTTGTTGATGAAGGTGTATCTGCTTCCCATTGTCTCTGGTGCCAGCCCAGTGAAAGGCTCCTTTGATGGCTCCGTGTTTGCGCACCGGCTATGAAATTGCTTTAGAAGACAAAGGGAGCACGTGTTTATTGGGAATGAAAAGGAGGTGAGGGCTCCGTTTCTCTAACCCCAGCTTGCCACATGAGTGCAATTTACCCGGGAGCAGCTGTCAAAGGCTCACGGAGAAAATTGGAAGGCTGAGGGTGGATGGGGGCTGCTGGTGCACGGCGAGACGCACTGCTCTTTTGCAGGGCTAATGTGGCCATCTGCTCTGCTTTAGCGCTCCGGTCCAAGAGGCAGTGCTCCGGTCCAGCAGTTGGAAGCCCTTCAGCCACAAAGCACAGCACTGGGCTGTGGGGTGCTGGAATGGGTTCCCTTGGTTGGAGGAGGGAGAAAAGAAACCTAGAGCTGGTTGATCCTATTGCTTGTGGGTGTGCAACTTGCTTGCCTGGGCCACACCGGGTGAAGAGAAATCGTATTGGGCAGGGTAGAAAATACGTGGTATATCTCACAGAATGGAATCACAGAATGGCTTGGGTTGGAAAGGATCTCAAAGGCTGTCTTGTTCCAACCTCACTGCTGATGAATACAAGTAACAAAACTTCCTTTTTAATAACCCTCGGAAGATCCCAAGGGTTGAACACCTTTCTGCTCATCCCATAGAGGCTCGGCAGGGAATGCACCAGGATGCACACAGCCAGGAGCAGCCACGTCCGGGCACACTCCTCCTGCTCATCACACAGCGGCGGTCCGAATGGGAGGGCGCTGCTGTCCCCAGCTCTCCTGCTCGGTGCCGGTTGCGTCGCTCGTTTATCTTGCGCACAAGGAGGGCTTTGTGGCAGGCGGACGCCGCAGCAATTTCACACAGGGCTTTATCAGCACTCGCACACAGTGCTGGGCCGTCGGAAGCGAGATGCAGCGTTTGCATGTCTAACAAGCGGGGTTAAACGCTCTTCTTCCTCCACCCCCACCCCCTTCCTCGCTTTTCCCCTCATTCCTCTGCCCTCCCCCCTTCTCGCTGCTCACAGCACCGCTGGCTTTAAGAGCATCCTGCCCGGGCTGCTGCTAAAGGTGTTAATTTATTGTACTCCGCTCTTTATTCAATTATTGGTTTATTAAAACTGCCCGAGGTGATAGAGCAAAACCTCTGCTCTCCTTCAATCCGTCAGCAGCTCTCTAGGCAGGACACAGGCATGCGGTGGTGCCTTGCTCTGGATCTGTGCCCCCATCCGTGGGGCTGGGAGCAGGGCTGGCTCTGCATGCGGTCTCCAGGACGCAGCATCCCCAGCCCCACTGCCAGGCTCGCCCAGCCCTGCCTCTGCCCAACAGCACCTGCGAAACCTCAGCCCTCTCTTTAGCCCTCCCAGCAGCTGCCAGTGCTTTCATCCTTCTGATCTGCCCTCCAGCTCAGCCACAATTGCTCAGAACGCTATTACAGTGACATAGCTTGTTACAGATGGCACTGCCTGCCATGTGGAAGTCAGCAGCAAGGAGAGCAGCGATTAATGATAATGGCTGACATTTTACACGGCGACTCCCAGGCTCGGTGTTGGAGCTGGAAAACCAGCTCTGAGACAAGCACAGTGCAGCAGGTGGGGGCTCAGCACCCAGATCTGCCAAACAGCCTCAGAAATCACCACTTCCACCCCTAAGGCTGCCCCAGACATTGCTGATGTAATGTCCCGCTTCTACCCATGCAGGAGAATCCACGTGCTGATGTCTCCACTCGGTGATGTGCCTGAAACACCTTTATCAAAACAGAGACCTGTCTCATCTGACCCGTCATTTAATTTTCTTCCCCTCTCTCTCAGACATGAGCAGCTGGGAGGGGCCTCGGGTGAGCATCGCATCCCTCCCTCTTTCACAAAGACACAATCAATTGCATCCCAGTGCCACTGCCACGCACTGGCTGGGCTCACCTTCAGAAGCCCCTGAGGAGGAGATGTGATGACTCCCGAGTACCTTGTTCCCACACCTCCCTCCTTTCACAGCTAGAAAGCTTTGCCTTACACCTCACCTGAGTTGCCTTATCACATTTTTTTCCTCTTTCACTTAGTATGGATAAATAAGCCATGAACCAAGCAGCTGTCCTGCACACAAAGACGAATTTTGAACACCATCCATAGGGAACAAGCCCACCCAAAACTTCACTTTCTTTTTGTTTCTGAGCAGGAAACAGTTGAGAGGAAGGCCCAAGGCCTAGAGATAATTGATTTGCACGAGCAAGAGGCGTTCATGCAATGTGTTGATTATAAACCAGCACTCCTGGATCTGTGCTCCCCCAGTGACTGCAGGTCACGAAGCTCCTGACTCACACGTCAGCATTCTGGGCAGAGTGGGCTGAATAATTCGTTGCTAACCCTACAGATTTGGCTTCTGCTCCCATCTGTGAGCTCTCGGCATGGAGATGTCTCTCCCAGAGTCTATTCATCAGGTGAGGTTGCTCATGAAAATGGCAGAGGGACTCCAGGCGTGAAAGCCTGGCCCTGGTGGGAAGTTTGGATTTGCTTTGTTTTGCTTTGCAGGAGGAATTCATTGCAAAATCTCAGGGCTGCTTCGGATTGGCCACGCTGCTCACATGGCAGCGTCTGCCTCCGAGGAGCTGAACTCAGCCTGGGATGAGTTTCCAGGGTGAATAAGAATATCACATTTGATTTCCACTAATGTGCTATAACACTGCTTAAAATTCACGTCTCCCCGACGGACGGATCCATCCATCTATCTGTCTATCTATCTAATTTTGTTTCTAGAGCACCCATCACTGCTCCATCTAATTATTAATTCATCCACTGGAGTGGTTGCTGCGAGCTCACATCAAAGGCATGTAGATACAACCGGAGTCAATCAGCTGAACAATGCAAACAGATCTTGTCTGCAGTCTGCTGGCCAAGATGCTTCCCCTCATCTAACCCCATAGGGCTGGAAACCTTGATGTGGGACTCTCTTTGCTTCCAACTGCTGAACCACTTTCACAAATCCAGGAAAGGGCAGGGGGATGAAAAGAGACGGGAGCAGGGATTTGCTCCGGGGTGACAGAGCTGTGCTGGAAAAGGTAACGTTTGCTACAAAGGGGTGGAGAGATTTTGAGTGCGCTGCAGCCCCTCTGCATGCCCAGGTGCTGCGCCTACAGCAGACAGCAAAAAACACAGTGTGGCTCAACGGTGGATTTCCAACGGGCAGAAGGAGGTGCTAATGCCTTGAGACAAGGCACAAAAAAGGGAGAGATCGTGTCTTGAGACGTATAAAGGAAAGCAGCACAGAGAAGGGATTGCTGGGGTTGTTTGGGGGATGATGGACATTGCAGAGAGGGAGCTGGTGTCGGCATCGAACAAAAGTGGGGGCTGAAAGGGCAGCTGATGTCTGCAGCTAAAAACAGCAGCAGGAAGAGGAGGAGGGTGCTTCATCCTCAAGGTAAACGGTGACAGAGTGGGAGAGCAAACAGAGAAAAACCTTCGTGGCCACAGCTGGGCCGTAAAGAAGGAGCTGCTGTGCTGCCAGAGCCACCAGGGCTCAGCATGGGCAGGTGGGGATCCAAAGGAGGATGAGCAGGGCACAGCCCATGGTGGAGGACTGTGGCTGCAAGCACAGGTGGTGGCTGTGCCATGAGGGTGGTGAGCAGCCCGCATGGCAGCCCCACAGCTCGCTGCATCCACCGACCTCAGCACAGATCTCCATCCCTCTTCCCACAGCCCCCAAACCTGAAGGAGGATGAGGAAAGCACACTGAAACCTGAAGGAGGATGAGGAAAGCACATCACTGCCGGCAGACGCTGCCTGAATGAGTCACCCTCCCCTCACCCCGCCGTCCCCCCAGGTGACACTACACGTGGGAGGATAAATATAAATAAAGAGGGGGAAGAAGCCGGAGCATTTTGATGACTCATGTAATATTCATTTTGAATTAACTCGTACATGATTCTATAAAAAAGATACATTCCATGAGATTATTTTTGTGAGCTCTAATTTGCTGCTGGCAAGGAGCAGCGTTTGGGTCTTTTATGGGTATTAGTTCCATAGTGTATAGCAGGAGGCAGAGGAAGTTTAATTATGATTCACTGAGCCACATTGTGGGTATGTTTTAAAGCCACTTAATTAGCGTAGAAATATACAGCTGTAATTATCCTGAAATATGGCCTAATTAACCTATGGAAAACCCATACACACGGCTCAGGAAACTTGGAAGCATTAATAGTCTATTAATACACCAGAGCTGACAGCCCGTCACACTCGTGGGGAGCAGCAAGGCAGAACGAGAGAGGATCTCCTGCTGGGACAGCTGTGGAAGCAGAGGTGGGACTGTCCCATGTCCTGTGAGGGACAGTGGCACATTGACACGGGTTGGGCACACTGTTCTGACAGCCCCTGGACAGCAGTGATGCTGTGGAGCATCCCAGTGCACCCCAGAGCATCACAGAGCATCACAGCCCTTCCTTTGATTCTGTCCTCTTCTCACACTGCAGGGCAGCTCTCAGCCCCGTAGGCATTCAGGGGGCTCAGGAAGCACTCAGGGCACCTATGGTGCATTGGCCATGCTCTATAGTTCTTCTTTCTCCAGAGCTGGATCCCATTTCACACTGAATGGGGCCATTCTCTGCTGGATGAATTCCCAGCCCTGGAGCGCGAAGTGGATGATCAGGGAGATAGCCAGAGCGTGGTCAAAGCAAAAAGGTGATGGCAAAAGGCCTCCTGTTTATCTCTGGGTGTTAAACCTGATAAAAAGCAGGAGGAACCAATTACCACTTCATGTCATAGGGTTTCCCAAACGACTTGCAGACCCAACATTCCAACTCTTGGAACAGCACAGGTAGCCTTAGCAAAGCCAAACATCCAATGGATGCCCTGTCCTGCAGCCCTGGCATTTTATAGATGGGGAAACTGAGGCACACCGCTGGAAATTTAACTCCCTGATTGTGTTTTCCTTCAGCTCTGCCCTGACAATCAGATCTTGGCTGGGAAAACAGCCTGTTTTTAATAGAGCATCATCTGTCAGAAAGGGATGTTGACTTCCACTCAGGCTCCAGGAGCAGCAGCAGGACTGTTCCCGTGCAGGGGGTGAATGCAGTGAGGTGGGGTGAGAAGGGAGGATGGAGGCAGCTGGCACGGAGCTCTTCTCTAGGCAGAGCACATCCCCACATATTCACTGGCGTCTGCGTCCTTTGGTGATCAAAGCAAGAGAAATTGAATCCGGCTGTAATCATCCACAGGATGGTTTGCTTAAAATTCCCCTAATTATGGAAGTGCAGAAAATTACCGCTCCGTGGTGCTCTGAATAGGAAATGGAAGGTTTCCACAACCCAATTGCCACCACTGTGACTTAAAGAGAAAAGGCAAGGGAGGGTCAGGGAGAAGGAGAGGGAGAAAGAGATAAATGGACAGAGTGTGAGCAGGGCAGGGAGGGGAGGGGAAGACCAAGAGAGGAGGGTAATTGCCCCTATCCCACTGCCTGGAGGGTCACCAATTTTGGAGGGCTGTGAGCTGAAGAGGGAAATAGAAGTGCTGTGAGCTGGTCCTTGCAATTCAGCCATCACACACGTGACCGTACCACCAGCAATGCTTCATCCAGAGCTTCTGGTTGGATCTCAAAAGGCTCTTCCCAGCGCCATTCTGTCTGATATGCATGGAGCCAACCAGTTGCATCAGCAGAAAGGTGTCTGTGTGTCTCTCTGCCCGTGGTGTCAGTTTGTCTCTTTGCTCTCAGCGCTGGGGTTCAGGTGGGAAGACCCAAGAAGGGCTCTTGCCCAACAGAAGAAGGTCCTCACAGCACCGTAGTGTTCTCCTTCAAGCACAAGCACTGCCACCGTCCCGCCTCTGCACGCATCCTGACTCCTGTTCGAATGGAGGTGCCTGCAGTTCCTGGCAATAACACGGGACATTAGGCTGCTGATGACTTTGCATAACAAGAGGATTGCAATTAACGTGACGATTCCTTGTGTTCGAGCACGTTGGCATGGGTCATGAAGTCGGTGTAACAGAGTGATCCAAAGGGAGTTATTTATCTGGCTGTGAAGGAGCTCCATTCCTGCTTGCTGCTGCAATATCAACCATTGCCATCTCATGCCCACATGCCACCAAGGGGACACGGTCTCGCTCTGCACACACAATGTCCCCAGTCTGACACCCACCCAACGCTGTCACCTCCTGCATTGGAAAAGCCAGGCTCCCTGCCCATATGTTTGCCATCACACCTGCACAGACCTGCACGCCCAGCACCACACAGCAGGGCTGCGTGCCATCATCTGCCACCTACCGTAACAGAACCGATGTCTCTGCACTCCCTTCTCCTCCACCTCTCCTTCTGTAGCTGTAATGAGTGGCCAAATGAGCACAAATGAGCAGTGTTTATCATTACTCTGCGGTCAAGCAGCTCGTGGTAATTAATGGAGACACACCTGAAGATACGCTGGCAAATCCCCAGGGCTCCTGCTGTGCCATAGGAGAAGTGATGCCCCATCACAGCAGTGCTCCCTTGGGTGTCTGGATGGAGCTGCGCCTCTCTGGGTCTTCCCATTGCCCATCCTTCATGGTCCTTCATGCTACAAGGACCGTGTATCATGCATGGGAAGTGGAAGAAGGATGGGCAATGGGAAGACCCAAGACTCTTCACATATCTCATTCAAAGCCTGATGAATGCAGGGTTCTAAAGACTTATCGCACGCTGCTGCACAGTCATATCTTCCTGTTTCTTCAGCCCATGATTCTTCCCCCAAGCTGTGCGTTTCATACCCAATGCAGCCCGTACCTTGCTTTGCATAACTCCAAATCATTTCATTAATGGAAAAAAAAAAAAACAACCCAAGCCATTATAAAACAAATATACAAAATACGAACAGCTAATCTTTCCCTTATATTGCAAGGATTAAATAAGCAGAACTATCAGCAGAAAGTATTCCAGACACGTTGGGCTGCCGTAAAATTTAAGAGGTGAACAGTTAATTTACATATTCCCCAAATGCAATAGGGTGACACTTCTGAAATTAAAAACTGACGATACAAATGGCATTTAAAGTTCATTTAATATTATTTGTTAAAATTCCGCTGACAAATCTGTCATACGGATAGCAGATCCTATTACTGGAAGAAGAGAGAAAAGAAGCAATTGAAATCCAAACCCACCCCAACACTGAAGGGTCTATTAAGAGAGCAGATGAGAATTTGCGTTATCAAATAACCCTAACAGGAGGTTTTGTAAGTGGAAATGTAAACTGCAGAGGGTTCTAAATGGCAATTTCTGAGGATAACTAGCTTTAGAAACAGACTTGACTACGTTCCTCCTGGAGACAAGGAGGAAATGTTTCCCTGGGGGACTGGGAGTACCCAAACAACAGAAGTGTATTTCCAAAGAACCAGCCTGCAGCCACCCGGGGTGAGGTTGAAGAAGTGCAGTTGGATGGATAGTGCAGTGCTGTGGGTCTGCAGTGGGCCCAGCATTTGTTTTTCTTCCTCTGGAGCTCTGAGGAGGGCCCATTCCTGGCCTGCAGGGCTGGCGTCCCTTGGGGCAACAGCTCTGCCTTCAGCTGTCTTCCACCTAAAACAGTACTCTCGGCCCTTTGATGCTGTTTGCAGCCACAAGCTCTCTTATTTAATGACTGGTCCAGGATCTCATCTACTGTAGGAGCTTCATCCCGCAGAGACTGCTGTTGGCTCTCCCAAAAAACTCCCCAGGGCCTCTGGATGCTGGAGAATTAATGTGATGATGAAGAACATGAATCCCACTGGCCAGAAGGATGCAGAGCAAGACTCTTTCCGTGCAGCAAGGAGCATCCTGATTTAAGTGACAGGGAGTTCGTGCACCATCTAAAAGGAGCTAGATATTTGAACTCCTTTTTGTTCATTTATTTATTTCCCCCTTACATAAATATGGAAGGGAAGCATTGCAGGTGAAATGGCGCATGGAAATTAATCTAGTTCACAGTCCTCATAAATATTAACAAGCTGGTAAATATGTAACCCTATTTCTCCTTCCCTCTGCGTTCATTTCCTCCAGGTCACCCTCAGCAGGGGAGGTGAAGTGGCCATGGTCAGAACGGGTGACCATGGAACACCCAGCCCTGGGGATGCTGCAGGATGCTCACCCCCTTCCTACAGGACAACCTCCTGCTGGAAAGACAAATACCAGGGGGAAAACAAAAAAAGAGAGATTTCTTCTTTTCTTTCTTTTTTTTCCCCCCACTCTTTCAATTCAGGAGAGCATCTACCTGCTGTCTCCTCCTTCAGTAATTTCAGCGGATAAACAACGGAGTGAGAAATTAATAGACGTTTTCATTTGCACTGTAATAAAGTGTGTGTGTCGGGCAAGGACAGTGGAGGAAAACTTCATCTAAAGATCAAAGCAGCAGCCTTGTGTCTGATGGGCTCGGTGGCAACACGTGCCCTGAGCTGGGCGAGAGCTCAGTGCCAGCAGAGTGAGAAGGAACACATGGAAGGAAATGCAGAACTGAGTTTGTGGGGTTGATCTCTTGAAGCATGAGCACTAAAAAAGCAGATGGATGGAACCATTGCGCCATGTCATCCCACAGAGAGTGGCCACAGCCGTGGGAAGTGGGAATATATGGGCAGGGCTCTCATATGGGCGATGGAGTGGGACTGAAGGGACACGGGGAGAGCAAGAGGCAGAGACCTGCAGACACACACACCGCTTCGGGAGGGATGGCTTCTCCAGGAATGAGCACCTGTGTCCCGGTTTGATTCCACGTGCCCGTGTTTTCCCCTGCCACAATGCAAATGATGGAGGCTTGAAAGCAACTGTGCCATTTTCTGCCATCTGATCTTTTCATGCCGGGATTTATGGGAGATGGCACCCTGTATTTTGGTGTTTACACAGATCGCTGCTGAGTTGGAACCTGTCCTGTTTTCATGAAGGGATTCCTCCCTTTTTGGCAGAGAAAATGGGTTTGTTTTCAGATCTAGCCCGTGTGAAAGATCACATGGCTGCGAAGAAAATCTTGAGTGGGTTCCAATTGGTGAAAATCATGAAGGCAGATTTGTACCAAAACCTCTAACATTTGCAGCTTCAGATATTTTCAGCAGGGAAAGCCCTCTGCTTGGCGAAATTTCACAGAGAAGACATATTTCACTGGCACGAGCTTTCCCAAAAGACGGAATTGTGAATCATATACAAAGGAAGCAAAAAAAAAAAGGCTATTGAGACATTGCACGGCACTGCCATGTTCATAACCTTAAGCAACTAACCAGAAAGGCAGTGCAGGGAGCCAAGGCTGGCACAGGGAGTGCATCAGGTGAGGGTGCAGAGGTGCATGCAGAGAGACGTGGTGCAGAATGAGGGAGGCAGAGGGGACAGGTGACAGAGGTGGCAGAGCTATTTGTGCCCAAAATACCATGAATATTCTGATCTTGGAGATGGAATAATGTCCCATCCCGGCACCTGCCCTCTACCCAGCACTGTGCTTCAGGTCTCATTGTGCTCCAATATTCCCTTTCATCACTACTGGGTGACCCCTCCCCTCCGTGCTGTTGGGCCCCTTAGGAAGCGTGGAGCTTGGGCAGTAATTGCTGTGTCGTGGGCTGACACCTCCAAAGAGGCAGCTAGGGTCTTAGCAACAGAAAATCCAGAGGCAAAGCTGGAAAGCTATTAATGTTTAACACACGGGGAAGCTGCTGTCTGTCAGATGCTCCCATCACCCCAAGCTTGGCAGGCAGAAAGTGTTAGCACATCTGAAGCTGCCGAAGGGTTTGATCAGCCTGACATATCATCTCCCCTTCTGCTGCGGATCCGGTGCACGCACAAAGAGGGGGACCCGGTGGGATGAACACAGACAGGATCATGGGCAGCTCTTGTGCCCCTTTGGGTGAAGACGGTGGTGCAATGGGAGCTCAGGGGCTGCAGTGGGTGGTGAAGCAAAAGACGAATGCTCCTTGCTGATTCCAGGGGAAAAAAATATAAATAAATTAGAATTAAATGGACTGAAGGGCCCTCCTTGGCTACCCTCACGTCTGAGCACTTGTCTTGTCACGCACTGAGCGTTCAGTCTGTTTTCTAAATTTCTGATCCTGTTAAATTTCCCACAGAGGAATCATTTCTCTGACCCCCGAAGACCTCAGTTAAGCTGCTGACAACAAGTTGGCTTTCCTCCCTTCCTTTTTACAGCTCTTTAGATATAATCTGTTGACCCCCAATAGTCTTCAAACTGCAGGTTGAAAACCGCTGACCTGCAGCGCCTTGGGGTCTGCCACCTGAAAACTGCTTCCTGGCATCAGGGATTGGAAAATGCGCTACAGATCCTATATTCCTTTATGGCAACACACAGCCCTGAGGGGAAGTGGCTCAGACCAAACCAGGAGGGCACACTCAATAGAGTGCACGAGGTTGGGGCCAATCATTCCCTTTGTCAGCCTGGAGACACGGCAAGCCATAAACGCGGGTGAATGTGCCTGTCTGTCTCTGCAGCAGGCAAGGCGAAATTGGATTTTGTTGTACCTGGAGCAGTTGGAAACTTGTAGTTTTTAGCTGCTCTGCTGAGGGCTTTCAGGCACTGCTAGTTCACACGAGAATCCAGGAGATTCAAGCTAAAAGTTAAGTTAAAGGTTAAGATATCGCTATGGAGACAGAGGCAGTGAATATGCCACTATCAGCCAGGGAATCCCTTAAAGGGGTGCAGAAATGGGGTTACATATAGAATCATTAAGGTTAGAAAATACCCTTAAGATCATCTAGTTCAACCCATCACCACCATCCCCACTAAACCATGTCCCTCAGTGACACATCCACTCCTTTCTTGAACACTTGCAGGGACGGTGACTCCACCACCTCCATGGGCATCCAGTTTCATATTGCACCTGAAATACTGCCCGATCCGTGCTCCAAGCCAGCACTTCTCCAGAGCAAAGCTGCAAGATGGATGCCCCCGGTGCACCTCTGCAGGACATGGGCCACCCATCCAGACGCAGGAATGCAGCAGAGACTCAACAAAGCTTTTTGCATCCAAATTTCTGGCAAGAGAGGGTGCAGAGATGTAGGGGTGGGGCTGCACAGAGCTCTGACTCCCTGGACCATGGCATGCTGAGCCTGGCCAGAAGGAGCCATTGATCGGGGTGACAGATGGGGGCTTAAAGGAGGAAAGTGTGCCAGATCAATATGCAATCCACAGTACATGAATCACTCCAGCTTTTCCAATTTATTCAGCTCCAAATCAAACGAGCTAACGAAAGATAAATATATAGCCATGGGGAGGCTTGGAATGGGGGGAGAGGAAGGCAGGTGGAGGAGGCAGACTCATACAGGATAATTAACTAGCTCTTATCATTCTAGAAAAGCATTAAGCCAGTAAATCTATGAGAAGGAGAATGCTCCAGAGAGTCATAACCGGTGTAAAGCAGAAGCTCTGGAATCCCTTCCTCATCTCCAGGGATGGCAGTGCTGCCCTGGGGCATGGCACAGCCCCAAACTCGGGGTGGGGATCCCTGCTCCGTGGCACACTGGGGTTTCAGCCTCTGCCCTGCACACCCGGACCACCAGCTGGAGGCCAACAACACCACTTGGTTCAGCTCAATAGAGGAACCCAAGAAAACCTATTTCCTGGTGATGAAGCAGACAAACTCTGTATTTCCCTCTTGGGTCAACTTGAAATGTCCTTGTGTTCAAACCAGAATATTTAGGTTGGCTCTGGGGATTGCCCTGCGGACGGCCCACCCCTTTGTTGCACTGTTTTCCTTGGGGTGAAGGCTATCATTAGATGACAGAGCGTGGTTGCAAGACGAGAGCTGGTGAAGTTTAGTCAGACACAGGCAGATGCCATTCCTGCCTTTCACAAAAGCGAGTGTTTAGCGCTCAAATATGTAGACATGCCACAGGGTTTCATTATCCCTCAGCCCTTCATTTTAGGCATTCATTTGCTATTTACACAAAAAAGAATACAGTTGCTGGGAGATCACATGCCCCTGCAGGCTCTTTCCCAGCACTCCGTCCCCCCCCAGCCCTCCCACCACCCATGTTGAGGGGTTTCTCAGCCAAGAGATCTCTGGCTTTGCAAAAACGAATGCCGCTCCACTGCTCCAGCACCCTGATTAATTACTGATCTAGTAGGATTTGCTCTGCTCATTATCAACTTCATTAACAGGATAGTGACAGGGAGGGGGAAGGCTTTGAGGGAGGGAGCCAGGAGTCTCAGACAACAAATTCTGTTTGTTTTAGAGTGGAAATATTTGGAAAGTCCCATGCTAGCTTCTTTCTGTCCCTGCTAGTGTCTACTGCTCCTCTATTTGGTTCCAGCTTCCAGTCTTCCCTTGCCTTGTGGCCCACGCATTGCTGGGGGTGATCCCATGGTGTGGCTCATACCTTCACCCCATTTTTGGAGCTCCACTTTGGCTCTTCCCATATACAGCTGCTCTCTGCCTCCCACCGCCTCCTGCTCAGCGCTGCAGAACAAAGCCACCAGGAAGCAAAGCAGAGAGGGAAGGGAAGAGATGGAGCAGCAGGCAGACCCACAGGTGCTGAAAACCTCGCTTTTCAATTCTGAGCACTTCCTCTCCCCTAGGCCTGCACAAGCAGAAAAGTCAGTTTAATTAAAACTACATTAATTCTCCTCGTACTGAACCGATGGGTCTCCTGGAGCCATCTGTCTGCCAGAGCCACGTGTGTGATGCTGAGTGCAAGGTGTGCTTTCATCACTGCACATGGGGACAGTGTCCTGTGCTGGCCATACAGTCCCACCCCAGCCCTCGTGCTCTGGGATGGACGGGAGGACAGGGTGGGAAAAGATTTCTCTTATAGAGATCCATCTCAAATTGAGGTAGGAAACCAAAGTATTGCCAATTTTCCCAAGACGGCCAATTGAAATCTAGTTTAGGTTGGGTCACTCCACACTTCACTCTGATAGCTTTAGATTGCTCCATTTCAATTTTGAGCTTCGGGGCTTTTTTTAAAGCATACAAGTTTAAACTTTAAGTGAAATGGAACATTTCAGCTAAAACTCTCCCAGACTTTGTGTCTGGATAACTTGAGGTTGGGGTGCCATGATAATTTCCAAACTGTGTTTTTCCACCCCAGGAAATTCATCACGAACTCCTCCAAAACTCGAATCGTTCTGCTGCAACAAATCAGCTCTTTTCAGTCACGGGGAAAAACACATCTCAGGGCAAAATATGGCCACTGCCTCAGCCTGTCAGAGGCGATCTCATGCTCTCCATTCTCCTGCAAGGTCTCTCAACCCCTCCTGACCACAGCACGCTTTGCTGCGTGTTCAGAGAGAATTTCAGAGAGTTGGAGTGGCATGGGGGAAAAAAGGCATTTTCTTGTATTAAAGCTGAGCCTACAGTTGTAGGGACAAACCCAGGTACAAGCTCATCTCCCCCTACACAAGGTGCAGCTGTTTTCTATCGCAGCCTCAGGATGTCTTTTTGCTTGCTGTCCTCTTTGCTATTCCAACTGGGAGCAAGGGCTGCCCAGAGATGCGCTGAGGAGGGGAGAGGGGCTTTGTTGCCATGTCAGGGTTTTTAATTTCCCCGTGTGGCGATGCTATCATGGCCCTGACAGTGCACTAAACAAGTCTTATCTCTCTGCCCGTGGAAAAGCAATATCAATTTTGTGGCTTTAAGGGCTGGAGCGAGAACAATGCGCCGTGCATTGTTAAACAAGCCACCGGCCCTGTGCTGTACAAGCAGAACAAGTGTAGTCAGTGATAGGGACTTGCAGCATAATTATGGCTCGTTGGTAAGCATGAAACCTTCCTTGTCGCCCCTGCCTCACCTTGAGCATCCCGCTCTGCAGCAGCTGAGTGAAGTGGGGCACAGGCTGGGAAGGCACGGGGCTCTCCATCCATCCATCCATCCATCCATCCATCCATCCATCCATCCATCCATCCATCCACCCACCCACCCACCTCCTGCTGCCCCCTTTGGGGCTTTGCTTTTTGATGGGAGCTCCCACGTGCCCCCAGCAGCTGGGACAGAATGTGGGCTGCCCCAGTACACACCGGTGCCTGCAGCTCCTGATTTATACGGCGGATCATCCTGTGCTGAAGCCTAATTGCTTCTCTTAGCAGACGGATTCACATAATGAATACAGTGTTTTGAAATGTTGAATAGCAGCTGTTGATCAGCAATATCTCCGGAGCAAGGTCAAATGCTATGCAGTAAAACTCTATCCTGCCTTTCATATCCCATCAGCTCCTCTCCAAATACCAAATGCAACAGCAAACACCAGAAAGAGTTTCCTTGGGGAGCATTGGGGCTCCCCAATGCTCTGGGCATTGCATTGTCCCCAGCACCAGCACAGCTGGTAGGGGAGCACGCCTGGCATGAATGCATGGACAGCCTCCAAAGGGTTAAGGGCAGCATCTCCATTGGCTGAGAAAAGAAAGAAGGGATGATTTCACAGGCTGGAGAGCAATTTCAGCGTCCACTCAAGCTTTGTGCCACTCTCTGAAATCTCAGTGCACCCCAACTAGATCAGAAATTGGTTTACACTCCCTTCTATGCATTTATGAGTCTGTAAAAGTTGATTTATTTTATTCTGTTGCTACTCCTCAATACTATAGCCGAGACACCTACTGAGAATAGAACTAGGATTCAGTATAAAGTTACCTAAACAAAGTCACTGCTAACAGGGTTGCGGGATCAGACAGTATCTCATTTTTTATTGCACTGTGAGGAAGCACCTTGGCTGCAGCACTACTTTGGCCCAGCATCTGATGGGGGAGTCTGGCGCTGTGGTCAGGTGCAGTCAGCAGAAAAATTGCTTTTCACTTCTCAGAGGGCAGGGTCTCACCTGGAGGGTTCCATTTCTCACAGGGCACCACGCTGGCTCGCAGTAGAGCTGCAGTTCCCCTTCTGTCACTGCTGGAGAAAAGGCAGCAGGCTGCATGGACGCTGGGTCCAACCCAAACAGCACCCTTCACGCTTCCTTCCCTCTCTGCATCCTCTTGCCCTCAGCCTCTTGACTCCTGCCTGCCCCATCTTCCCAAACCCTTTTCTCATCTCACTTTTGCCCATCTCAACCAAGAGCTTGACAAGAAAAACCCAATTGCATAACAATTTGAAAGCAATTTTGCAGCTGCCTCGTGATAAGAGGCAGAACCAGGATCATGGGTGTTTGCTTAAAAACCACGACACGCAGAAACAATTATCCCTGCTCATGGAGAAAGAGAAAAACCACATGCAGCACGTGCCCTGTTGGCCTGGCTTCTTCTTCCTGGGTTCTTGGGTCGCTGTCACACTCTCCTGGCTCTTTGTGTTGGGTTGGCAGTTGGATTTGGTCATCTTCGAATATCTTTTCCAACTTTAATGACTCTATGATTCTATGAGTGGACGTGATCGTGGTGGTTGGACTTGGTGACCATCGGGGTCTTCCCCAACATTAATGATTCCATGATTCTGATTCTACTTACGTCCACCCCTATGATTGACTCCCCATTGGCTCGTGGCCTCAGCTGTTCTCTATGTTTATCAGCAGATCAGGGGAGGGGCTGTGGTTGCTTCATGCCTGCACAATGCAACACAACTGGGTTCTGGTCTCAGCTCGCTTCAGCTGACACTACAATAATAGAACTGAATCATTAAAACCTGCCTTGACATATTGAAAACTCATGTCTTTTCTCTGAATGTAAAAATAACACTTTTTTTCCCCCCAAAGCTAAACCCAAATGCAGCCACTTCTAAGACTTTCACTGCAACTTTCTGATCCAGATCTGAAAATTGCCTGTCAAATCAAGCCAACAAATCGCAGCACTGCCCTTCCTCTGCTAATTCTGTGCCAAGAGAAGCATTCCTGCCGGAGCTGCAGGAGGAGCAGAATGAATAAACAACATTTGCTACCCAACCCTGCACCTTTTCCTCCAAAGATGACAGCAGATAATTGCACATATTTTGATTTAACAGCTGGTTCTGGAGGATATTAAAGCTGAAAGGAAGAGGCCACAGTTGAGGAACGTTTAGCCATGGGTGGGAGAGGTATCCCAGGTGGCCATACAAGGGCATGCACGCAGCCTGAGTGGACAGATGTTTCCTGTTCCACCTGAGATAAAGTGCTTTCTTATAGGAGATAGGTCTCCAAAGTCTAAGGGGGGCAACAAGAAGCAATTCCCCAGATGAGGCAGCAGGAAAATGGCAGAAGTGGGAATACACGACGCCCCGTGGAGTTGGGGCTGGGTGGGCACATCTGGGCCATCCCACACCTCGCAGCGTTTCAGGTTCTGCAGCTTTTTAAAGACTCCCAATCCTCAGACATGAACCCTCCCAAAGAGATGGGCAGCCCTCCTCTGCTCTCCTAGTGCCCGTTCCAAGCCCTGAGCTGTAGCACAGCAAAGACAAACGGTGCACCTATTAGCACTGCATCAATATCATTTAAAGCCCCATTCTGAGGAGGGCCTGGCAGCCCCGTTAATGCACTTAATTTCCTTGTGTCTCTGAATGGACATAAATAATCGTGCAGCCCTAGCCCTTTCTGCTCCATCCTCTCCAGCCAGAAGGATTATCTCTTGTTCCTTCCCCAGATTTGGCTTCAGGATGCAAACACCATTTATGGTCATTGATTCTTCCAAAGGCCAAGTATATAATGTGCCATAAAATGAGATTTTGATACGTAGTGGGAGGTTAGAGCAGCTCTGCCTTGTTACAGCAGCCCACGTTCCCACACATGGAACTGCAGCTCCTGCAACTCACCACTGGCTCCAGCAGAACCTGCTGTGGGGAGGGCACATGGTGACCCTGCATGGAAGAACTGTAGAATAGCTTAGGCTGGAAGGGACCTTAAAGATCATCTAGGTCCAACATTACTTCAACCCCGTAAGCCTCTCACTTGGGATTGCCCATGGGCGAGAGGTGGCTTAATGACATCCAGCAACGGAGGTCCAGCATCCTCCTGGCCGTCACCACCACTTGGCCTCTATCAGGCTTTCAGTTGCCAACCCCAGGAGCTGCTGGTGGAGGAGAGGCCCTGGTGGAAGCTTCTGGTGGAAGAAGAGTGGAAGCTCTGCACAGATAGGCAGAGGAAACACCTCCAGGACATCTCTCCCACAGAGCAGAGACGAAACATCAGCTCCATCCTCCGCGTCACCCAAAACTGAGTGTAGGGAACAGACTGCAAGCAAAGGAGTGAAGATTTATCATGGATTAATCACAATAGGGCATCTTTCCTCTGACTTGTATAAAACTCCTGAGTGATAATTTAGTGGTGAGAGTATCCTCTAATGAGTTTCGAGGAAACTGCAGTCGTCTTAATGGGCTCCTTAATGAAGAATCATTTAGGTTTTTATTAACACTGAGGAAAAACACATGGCGTTCGGTAGCTATTCGGAGCTGGATGAACATGAATAATTGCTTCAAATGCTCAAACACAAGCGCTCTAACAGGCCCCAGTTTGGTGCTTTGAGGGATAGCACAGGTTTGGTCTTTGGGAAGTGTATCCAGAACGAAGAGTTGACTTTGGTTCCCAAGCAGAATTTCCAGCACAACGCGCTCTGTGACAAGTGCCATTGGTACCATATGGTCCCCAGATGTTCTCACAACCAAAGATGAAGATCCAGAGGAAACAGGCAGTGGATCTCAACCCTGAATCTTGCACCGGCTTTGCTGCAGGTTCAGTCAATGCTCTCTGAGAGCAGTGTTTGCCCAGTCACGTGTACTTCTCAGTCTGCTCCTACATGGCACTGGATATTTTCTTTTCCAAGTCCTGACATAGCATCTAATCCTATGGGAGGAGGGTTCGTGTTGGTTTCAGAGGACAACAGCCCAGCCCCAGAGTGAACAGCCCATGGTGTCCACATGATTTTGTCACTCCTGATCCTCCTCCATGTTCTGAAATCCCCTCTCTGACACACCAAGGCCATGGCACACCAGTTGGGATGAGCCGGGAGAGCCAGGAGAGGAGTGGGGGATAAAAGTGTAGTGATGCACGGAGGTGATGCCCTGAGGTGCACCCATCTCCCCCTGGCCTGAGCGAGAGGCTTGGCTTAATTATAAGCTTCCTAAGAGCCATCTGAATTTGCTCCCAAGAGACCAGCAGTTGAGAAAGACAGAAATAACCATGAAATTACTGTCTTAATCTACGCTGCTTGCTGCGCAATCAGAAGGACAGCAGTTACCTTATCATTATGGAGTTAATTAAATGGGTATCTGTGCCCTTAAACATAAAACATTGCCAGGAGGCACCTGCTGAGTGTTGAGTTTTGGAGAAATAAACCAGACAAAAGAAGGGAGAATGAGAAAAGCTATTTTAGGTTAAAGGGGAGAAAGGAAAGGGGGATCGTCGTGTTTTCTGATGTAGCACTTTGCTAGATGCCAGCAGTTGAACTTGTGCTTAATTTCCAAGGTCTGTGCTTCAGTGCAGTGCAAGCAGCAAAGGAGGGCTTTTGCCAAATTCAATAGAATTAGTCAATAATATTTCATTAATACCAGGGCAGTATCACAAGCTTTTAAGTGTGGACACAGTAATCACAATTTATTTTCAGGCTAGATCTACTCTCCCTGTACAGCTGGCAGTGAAATTAATGGCAATATTACCATTATAATTAATCTCTAACCTTGAAATTTTAGCAATGGCTGAGAAAAGAAAAGGAAGCTATCTTTAAGGAGAAGCGTTCCAGGGAGGTATTATATGCAGGTGGATTTATTCCACTTCCAATTAAAAGACTAACACTTCTGTTATTCTATCAGCTTTGATTTGCCAGCCGCTCTCTTTAGTTTCGCTGCAAACTGAAATTAGGTTCCTCTGTTTCTAATGGAGTCAACACCAGCTTAAAAGGAGATTTACCCAAATAGCTGAGGAGTGCCTTGAGCTTCCTAATTCACACCAATTTGTGGATAGCAGCCCTGCAGTTTGCTTGGGCTCTCCCAAAAGCTCCATCTCTCCGCGATCCAGTCCAGAGCATTTATGTACAAACCACCTTGGGGTCGGGTACCAAATCGCTCTTTGTGGGTGATGAGTTAAGGACCAACAGGCTGAGATCAGCAGAGAAGAAAGAAAGCCAAAATTCATACGTAATCTCCTTTAATAACAGGGTGAGAAAGGTCATCGGCTGGTCAAAGCATGGAGCAGGGATTGAACCATTCTCCGTGCCAGAAAGAGAACCTGGAGTCTTGAGTGCAATAGGGACAGATGTTAGATTGGGCCATTATTCAAACTTCCATCCTCTCCACCACTAATTAATCCAGACTCCCACTCCCGTGCTGTGATTTACTGTATAATCTCCTCTCTGCTTGCTCCTGTTTGGGTTTCCAGGAGACATTCCCCCACCCATTGGGGTGTGATAGCTTGATTCATTTTTGGCTCATTTCCCCATCGTGCCTAAGTGATGGACAACGTGTCTGGAAGCCAGCACAGAATAATAACATTAACTCTGTGTCTAGCAAACAGACTAAACTTAAGAGAATGCTGCCAAAGAAACCCTGAGGAGGAGAAAATGATGAAAATATAAATGATTAGAAAGAGATAAGAGACAAAGAGTCTAAACCTGTCCAGGGAGAGAGGAAATGAAAGCGGGGAAGCAGTATTCATTGAGTTTAAATCAACTCACTGATCATCACAGATTGACACCAGCTGAAGATCTGCCTCCCTGGGTGCTGCTGGGGGGGCCCAGCCCTCACACTCTGCAGGCTGAGTCCTCCAAGCCTTTGCTAGCCAACGTCAAGGCTGCAGAGCTTGGCATGTTGCACTGTGTTCTTGCAGCAGTGTGACGACGTGTTTTGTTTGCCACCCCTCCTTCAGGTGCAGGCAGAAGGAACAGAAAGAACCAGGTGGGTTTTGGTGCACCCTGGAGGATGGATGCAGATCTGTGAGCACACACGTGTGCTCGTGCAATTAGAAGTTCCCATATGGAAGTGCGTTCCTTAGACCTGGATGGGTTCCCCACCCCAGAAGGAAGAATTTATGGAAATGGAGGAAGGTGTTTTAAATTATTCAATATAAATGTAAATAGGAGAAAGGGTTCCTTTGAATAAATTGTGTTATTTATGCTCAGCCCTGGAAAAATGGGCACAGGTTAGGATCTGCTTGCAAAGCAAAGGCATTTGTTTTCCTGGTAGTTGATGCAAATAACGTAAATACGCTTTACATTTTAGAAGGAAGCTTATGAAATATTAAAGCCAAATTCCTAGGTTCCCATCTCCTGCTGAGATGGAGTGCTCTTTGGGGAGGCTCGATGTTGCGATGGCAGAGCACAGGGCAGCTGAAGGGTGCAGAGCAGTGAGAAAGCAGAGCATGGAAAGGGCTTGCTGGGAGGGAACTGCGTGCACAGAGCTGGAGAGATGCCTGGAGGGACTGATATGCAATGAAGGAGGGGGACATGTAAGGGCTGTCTCCCAGGAAGGTCTCCCACTCTCCTGTTCCCAGTGTGTGCGTAGGGTGATGCATTTTCCCAAGGGACAACAACAGAGGAGGAACAGGGCACGGAAGTCCCTCGAGTGATTCACTGCTCATAAATTACCTCTCTCTGCCGCTTCTGTGTCTGCAGGGCATGTTGTCATTGCAGGGGGGAGGCACGGGGACGGCAGAGCATCCTGAGCCCTGACAGCAGGCATCATTCAGGGCAGTGGTGGGATGCTGAGGGCTGGGGGGAACCGAGAGCATCACTTCAGGATTTCAACGGGTTTCCATAGCAAGAGACTTATTTCTCCCCATCCAGGCACCCAAAGAGCCATAAAGCAGCTCAGAAGTGGAAGGTGAAGGGCAGCAATTAAAGGCATGGGGGCAGTTGGAGGTGCTGCAGGGCACGGAGGGTGATTACAGCTGGGCAGGGAGCAGAAGCGATCCCTGCTTTGGTGCTGGGCCAGGATGTCAAGAGCAGGTCTTGAAAAATGCAGGAGAGTGGATGTGCACGACTTGGTAAACATCAGGACTGCAGTAGGAGAGGGGATAGGCACAGCGCCTGCCCCCATCCTCAGCAGCCCCGGTGGGGATGTGACATGTGGGATCGAGCTGCAGCTATCAGCAATGGCACTGCCCTGCAGCGGAGGCAGAAGGGCACACACACACTCCTCTGGCATGCCTGAAGCAAGCGACCCAGCTCCTGTTTTGTCTGACTTATTTTCTTCCTTCCCTCTTCAGAGAGGCAGCGTGGTCACTTCAGATAATTCTGGAGCTACATAAGGAACAGAGCAAGGAGGAGGCAAAACCAGGGCTTGAGCACCTGCTTTCCATTCCCTGCATATGTCCAGGGAATCTGATAGCTCCAGGCATCCCTTTGGAAGACAACTGACAAATGTCACCCTTGCAATAAGAGCAAGATGTCCCTTAGCAGGTCACCTCTCTGCCAGGAGATCTGAGTTCCAAAGCACTTTCAGTCTTGGAATTTATTTATTATTGAACGCCTTTCTCATCTGCAGTAGTGCCAGTGCCAACCCTGAAGACAGCAGGGAGGAGGGAAAGCAAAAAGAGCATTATTTGACTTCTGATTGTGGGGTCTGCCAGTCTGAGCTGCAAATCTTTGACAACATCCAGCATCTTTGCAGCATTTTAAGCAGGACCCCCAAAAGAAGACATCACTTCAAACTCGTTGACTTGATGACTGATTGGGTCATTGCCTAAATCTGGAAGCTGTGTTTGTATTTACCGACAGGGCTGGAGATTCCAGCAATGCAATCATTTGCTTGAGTTCCCCAGGCAGTGGTGTATGATAGGCAGCTGCAAATGGTAACGGATAGAGAAGTGTTGGTGGGGGCAGAGCTGCAGGAAGGGAGGAGGAGGAGGCAGAGCGTGTGCTCTGTGCCATTGCACAACCAGTAGATGTTTGGTGGGATGATGGTGAAGAAAAAAAAACAGCAAACAAAATAGGAAACCTCAAGGATAATGCAATGGCTTCTTGCATTATCAGCAATAAAGCACATTTCCAGCCAGTGGAGAAGGGTTTTCCCCAGTGTTGGCCCTAGGATAGAGCAGCACCCCAATGAAATCCCATAGGGAGCATGGCTGTGTGCTGGGAGCGGATCACGCAGGCTCCAGCTGGGTGCTGCTGTGCCACCAGCTCAGCACCAATTATTTATGAAAGGAAATAGAGACAAAACTGCTTGACATTTGAAGAGAAATCATTACCACGCACTTGTGGCGAATCAGAGCTGGAGTGCTTTAAAGTTCCGCCGTCCCAGCGCTTAATTAGAGACCAGGCAGCTTATGTTTAGCTCTCACAAAAACTAAATTAACCCCTGGATGCTTTGCCAAGTTCCAAACGCTGCTCCTGGACAACATCTTCCACTCCAGGGGGGCTCTGCTCCCACACCAGAGCTCAGAGCATCCATCAGAGCTCTCGCTCCATACCAGGAGATGTGGTGCTCCAGCATGGTGTCAGCACCTCCAGGGCTTTGCCAGCTGTTGCTTCAGGTCAGATATTGGGAACAATTTCTTCTCTGAAGGAGTGGTTGGGCACTGGCACAGCTGCCCAGGGAGGTGTTGGGGTCACCATCCCTGGAGCGGTCCCAGAACCATGGAGATGTGGCACTGAGGGATGTGCTGGGATGGATTGGGGTTGAGTTTGGGGTTCTTAGAGGTCTTTTCCGCCCTTCATGACTCTATGTTTCTAACCTTGGCCTGTGTTTGGGTTCCACAAGGCATTTCCATGGATGGCTGAGCTCTTCCTAAGGAACACACGGGGCAGTGAGCAGAGCTTGCTGCCCACTTTGGGGCCCGGGCTCAGCTGCAGTTCTCCCCCTGGATGCCACCTCCAGCCACATCCATAAAGCAGAGCAGCAGGTGTAGCATGGAGATAAATAGACTGAGGAGCACAAACTGCTCAGATAATGGGATCTGTATAAGCTTCCGCAGTAAACGATCATTGTAGCTACAACTGAATTTCCTTAATCTAGACAAGCCTCTGCTCTCCTGTCCTTCAACCAGCAGTTTAATTTGCATTAAAAAATCCTTCCAAGATGATGTGGATCGCACTTTTTCTCCCCCCCTTCCATGCTTTACAAGATATAAACACCGCATCTCCTTTTTAAATGTAGCCTCTGGGTAGGGATTCCTGTGAAACTGAGAAGCAGGGCCATTTTACAGATAAATGATTTATATGGAAGATGCTATGGATGACCTGACGCTGACCTGTGTGAATTAATTCCAGCGTTTGAGCTTCCATTTCTATTAAAACTCCATTTACCAGGGAAGTGAAAAGGTAATTATCGTCCCCTGCTTTAAATCACTCCGCTTCTGAATTATTAAAGGGAAGAATTAAAAATAATCAGGCTTTTTCATTATACTTCATAGAGAGGAAATTAAAGGTGTAAGAATGTATTTTTTTTTCTTTGCTTGCATTTAAGTATTCATTTCTGAGATTTATGTCAGAATTGAAATTATTCTCTCTGTATGCCCAGCTCATTCTCTTTATGAAGAAACACAGACACGTGCATGTGGGGAAAAAGGGGGAGAAAAAAATAGCAAGAACCCTCTTGTAAAATTAAAAGAATAGAAGGAAGAAGGGATTTAACATGAAAAAGTACCAGGAAAGCGTTTTGCATTTTAATACCCTTTTTTTCTGCGCAATTACACCTCTGAGTGATCCAGCAGAGGGAGATTAAGCTGCTACTAATTTCAGATATACAGTTGTAAAACGCTGGGTTAGTTCTTATCAGGAGAGGCAGGAAAATCCGGAGCTCTGGCGGGCGGCGGATTGCTGCTGGTGCATGGGAGCTCCCAGGGAAAGCAATACGGGGACCGCAGCGGTGCAGCAGATTTGCACCACCGTTGGCAAAGATGGATCGTTGTTCCTTTGCATTCAGCGGGAGCGGTGGAGGAGGTTGGAAAAGAGCTCTGAGATCCCCAAATCCAACCCCAACCCATCCCCATGAACCACATCCCCATGAACCACGTCCACCCTTCCGTTGGCCAAACCAGGGAATCGAGGACAGCCGACATCTGGCCCTGGCGAAGCAGCCACAGAAGTTGATACGTGATCCAACCGATAAAGAATTAAAGGAGAGAAATATAATTAACATCAGTCAACACGGTTTTCATGGAAAATAGGTCTTGTCGGACAAATCTGATTTCGTTCCTTGATGAGATTACGGGTCTGGTTGATAAGGGTAGCTGCAGAGATGTAATATATTTAGGCTGTTGTAAGAGGTTTGACTTTGTATCTCGCAACCTTCTGATTAAAAAATTAGCTCTATACGATATCAGTAGAGCACGTGTTAAATGGATTAAGCAGCAGCTTTCTGGCGGCTCCTAGGAAAGGGGAGTCACTGCATGAGGGAGGGAGGCACAAGTGGTGCTTCTTTCCACGTTTCCAGGCTCGGACTCAATTTTCCTCAATAATCTTGATAAGAAAAATCAAATTAATACTGATGAAATGTGCAGGAAGCCCAAAGATCTGAGGAGAGATGTATGGCAGCAAAGAAGGGCAGAGCGCGGAGCGGAAAGCTTCCCCCAGCGCAGAGCAATGGAGGATGCAGTGTACAGAGAGCACTGATCCATCACTCCCCGGGGAGACATGAGAGCTCCATCCGTTAGTTTATCAGAGATGGAGAAGTGACTTGACTGGAAGAGATAAAAACCTTCACGGGGAGACAATGGCAGGTAATAAAGGCCTCGTTAATCTGCCACCAGAGACACGAGGAGAGCCCGATGACTGCGAGATGAAGGCAGGGAAATTCAAATGAGAACTCAGGCCAAACTGTTTCACTACAACATAATTAAATGCCGACAAATTGCTGGGAGGACAGCCCTTCCTCCAGCTCCAGAAGTACCCATCCGCAATGCCGTGCTGCTGCTCCCAGCCCCACGCACCCCTCCCAGCAGCACAGCCCCATCCATGGGGTTGGGATCCACACACATGGAATGCACCGACTCCTCTCAGGCTCCTCTTTGATCCCGCTGGCTTTAACCCAGAACCAGGATAACCCAGTCTGCACTGCCCTCCTGCTCAGCATCAGCCTTTAAGCCCCGGTCTCCAGCAGCCTTACCTTTTTACCATATTCTGCACAGAACTTAAACTACCCAATCTCCTGGGCAATGAATTTATTATCCCTTTAACTGCCTGAAAAGAACTTACAGCCCTTGTAATAATGCCTTATATCTCTCCAGGGTTTTCCTTCAAGGATCTCAAAGAGCTGTGCAAATAACTGTTCCTCCTTACGTTCCCACATGCAGCATTCCCTTCCATCCTACAGAACTCACGTAGATCACAGAACATCCCATGTTGGAAGAGACCCACAAGGATCATTAAGGACACGGAGATGTTTTCCATGCTCTATCACTTTTTCTCCAGCATTATTACATCTATTGAGAAGGTATTTTGATTTAAAGACCCAACAATTCAGGAGAAGCATTTTTGGTAGAGTTGAAACTGTTTTGATGCTTGCAAAGGAGCACCTTCACTTTTCATCCCAGACCCTCCATGTCAGAGCGTGGCTTTTCCAGTGTTAGCTTCTCAAGGAACCATTGAAAGGAAACATTGCAGCTGGCCCCAAAACAGGGTTTCCTGCAAAATAAACAAACAAAGAAAGAAATATTCCACGAGGAAGAGTAAGATTCAGGGCAGTAAGTAGATAACCTCATCGTCTGTATAGGGTAGACTGGGGTTGGACTCAATCTCTTGAGGTCCCTTCCAACCCCTGCAATTCTGTGACATCAGAAGACAAGTAGGGAATAGGTGAGCAGGTAAAGAAGAGGTGAGTGGATATTGCAGGTGGATGAAGTGATGGAAGTGTGGCAATAAGCAGGCGGGGTCCCCAAGTGGAGCAGATGCTCTTGGCATCATCCTGCTCCCATCTCCAGGGTTTGGTTTGTCTACCCATCAGCTGTTCTCCCCCTCTCATTGGGTTTATTTTGCCTCTTCGACCTCTGGGGCTCCAGGCAACCACTCTCACTTGGATTTCTTTTGTGCTCCTTCTCCTTCTGCCCCACCTCCTGTTCTCCCATCACTTCCCACCACAGCCCAATGAGTGTAAATATTGCTACCAAACAGAAATGCCTGCACGGATGCCTTCCCATTCACCTCCCCTCCCTTCCCACCGTGCGAGGCTGCAATAAATTAGGAGAAAAACGCTGCTGAGAGGTGTCAGAACAATTTCTATTAAACATAATTTCCTAATGAAAAGGTTATAAGCGGCTGTGTCAGAGCTAATCAAAATTCAATCTCCCCATCACAGCTCGGCAGCATCCCCCTGCACCTCCTCCAACCTCTATGGCTGTGTCTGTGCATCAGAGCAGGGCTCTGTGCATCACACCCCATGCAGATCCCAGCAGCCTGACCCCCAGGTCCTCACCAGCTCACTGCCTTCAGGGCTTTGCCCACAGCACCCAGCAAGCTGTCCTCTTGCAGGGATGACTTTTCCTCTCCTCCAGCACCGCCCTTAAGTCATCCCTCTCATTTCTTGCTGTCTCCCTTCCCTCCCACCCTTCCTCTTCTCTCTGTCTTCCCCAGGCCACTAGGGAGGACTGAAGACAGGATTACTCGATGATAACAACAGCCACCATCCTAAATCCAGTCAGGGATGGTGGCTAATCCCTTTAATGAGTTGCTGCAGCTCTGGCAGCTGAGCTAACCTGCATGCTAACACAACCTCCACCCTTCTCCTCCCAGAGAGAGGCTTCTGAGCCAGCAGACAGGCACAGGACATGGTTCCCCTGCCCCCCATTCGCTCACACTGCCTTCCCTTCCCTTCCCTTCTAATGAGGCTTTTCCTCCTCGCATAACACGTGCTGCCCAGGTTTTTCCCTCCGTTTCCTTATTAAGATAAAGCTGTCATTGGCTTCCCCACTCTGCCGGTTTGTTGGGGCTTTCAAAGCCTGGAACAGTATTAAATATTCAGCCCGCTCCTTTGGGCTGCATTTCAGAGCTATATCCCTCCCTTTAATTGCTCCGTCAAGACGAGATGAAAGTTTGATGCTGAGGCTTTGACTGGAGCTAACTCCAACACTTTGGGCTCCGCTGATTTATTTATTTAAAGATAAAATATCTGGATTATTCTGCTTAAATTAGGCGCCGCGCAATTACTGAAAGCCTCCTTCATTTGTTCTTCCTCTCATTTATGCACTCTCTCAAAAATTCACTCTTTCCCACGCTGGTTTTGATTGTGCCAAGCTATATGCGTGCGCCTTCCTTCATCCCTTTCTCTCCATCCCTCTCCTGTCACCACGCGTACATCTCCTCAAACACCTCTTCCAGAGCAGCACCGTGCCCTGTGCTCCCATGGGAAGCAGATGGAGACTTCCAGCCGAGGAGACAGCTCCCCTGGGCACTGCTGCAGCAGAAATCAGCATCAGGAGAGAGCTTGGCTAGCAAGGAAAGCACAACCACAGCATCCTCTCCTCAGCTCCAAAGGCTGCTCTGATTGACAGGCTCCCAGCAGAAGCTCGTTAACCTGCCCCCCTCCCTCCCACCCCACCTCTCCTAATGGGCTGAGCTCCCAGCCATCCCCCAGGGCCCTCTGGAGCAACCCCTGAGCATCCCTTGATGCCTCCCTTGAGCATCTTCCCTCTTGCTTTGAACAGTTTCTGTGCACGGAGTCCAGCTTTGCACAAGAAGACAGTTTTCCACGCACAAATTCAGCTCCTTCTCGTTGCAGGCTGCAGCTGGATGGAGGTTTTTTTTGTTTGCTGGGGGCTTTTTTGCTTTGTCCTCATCCGCCCCTATGTGCATCCCAGCTGCTTTTCACTGAGGTCTGGAATCAGTGGCTGAGCACATCTGTGCCACAACCAGGGGACAAGGTCAGCCCCTATCACAAGGCAGCAAACAGCAGCCATCCGGCTGCACTGCCCTCCTGCTTCCTCTGATGTAATTAACATCCCTTTGTTATTGTCTGCAATCACGGCTGTCTCTGCTTTAATCATCTCCCAGCAATGAGCATTCCTTCTCATTAGGGGCTTAAAAACCTCCATTATAAACATGTAAATGGGACGCAGTGAGGAGGGAAATATTTTACTATTCCAATTTCCTGTTGTGCCACTGCCAGCGAGTCGTGATGTTATTACCAAGCATCTCCAAGCAGCACCAGCAGCCACAGGACCAGACCACATCACTCTTGCCACCAGCATCTAACAGCACTGGTATCAATGTTCCCAGCCTTCAGTGGTGAAAGGACGTTTTTCCATTGAGGATGCGATAGAGGTGTGGCTCTGAAAGCAAAGGAGGACGTGATGCACTCTAGGAGAGATCCAGCTCTCAGTTGGCAATGCTGGCTTTATCTTAGGAAGGAAAATTGATCCATCTTCATGATGCATTAAACAGAATCTCAGCCCTTCTGGCAGCACCATTTCATGTCTTTGGCCACTTCTGCTAAGAGCTCTGGGCCAGCAGCTCCTGACCTGCTGGAGCACCTGGGCTAACACGAGCCCATGCTGCACGGACCTGGCTGATACTGCTGATTTCCTTCCCAGTTACCTGCAGAGCTGCCTACAGGAGCCCCCTCTCAGCACAAAGATCCTCCACAAAGGTCAGCCCAGGTATTTCTCTCCTTTCAGAAAGAGCAGGGTTCTGTACTCCAGGATGGGAGCAGCCCCTCCTCCCTTCCTGCACACACTCCTGCCCAGCAAGCAATTGATTTGAGATGAACCCCTGTCTGCCTCCCTGCGTGACCCAGATACACCCTCACCAAACAGCTGCTGTGCAACGCAATAGCATTTACCATGCAAAGAGCAGATCTGTTTGCATGCGGAGCAGCTGAGGGGGGAATGCTGAGACCTGGCTGCAGCTGATCCACAGGAGCACTTGCCATCCAGCCCCCAAAAGATGCTCTTTTGGGAGGTAAGAAGCTCTGCTCCCTTCCACAGCCAGTCTCATAGATCTCCCAGCAAGCATCTTCTGCCCTAAAAAGGCTTCTCATGCGCAGCCGCTATTTGGGCAACAGCTGGAGAGCAGAGCAGCTGTGACACCACTCCGCTGCTGTGACCACCAGAGCTCCCACCAGCAGCTTAACCTTCAGCATCCAACCTTCCCCCGCACCAGCCTGCAGCTCATGTTACAGCACTGTGTCCGTTTACCTCTTCTCTCTGTTTTTGTCCATAGTAGGGAACAAGGGACACTTGATCTGATCTCTCCAGACAGGCTTTCTGCCTCGCGCATAGCAAGGTCTCTGCGAGCAGAAATCACTGAATACATATAAAAAATTTCTCACCCAAGGTGGCTAACAAAGCCCCAAAGGCAGAAATAGCAGCCAAGGTGCAGAGGAGAGATAGCAAATCAGGCACTACTGCGCTTTCAACTCCAATCTCCTCGCCCTACCTGCTGATAAAACGTAGCTGAGGCTTCTTCCATCTCTCAGATCCTTCATAGCGCATGGATTTGGCACCCATGAACTTTTTAATTTCATAAACCAGCAGCGCCTTGCCTTCCCTTTTTGCACTCACTTGCCTTCTTGGAGCTCTCTAAGCCAGGTGCAGTCACTTGATAATTCCTTGTAATGTTATCACATTAGGGACTCTGCACCAGAGCTGAGCTGCAGCCCCAAATCCAGACCACTGCAGAAGAGCAGGGCAGCTGGGACCTCAGGCTGGAGGGCATCACACAAACCTTATTTATCTGATCCCCAGCCCTGCTGCTAATGCTAACACCTTCGGCATCCTCCTGTGGAGCAACGTGCAGCTAGGCTGCTTGCCCCCCACCCAAAAATACCCCTGGGTTCCTGCTGGGTGGTTTGTACCCTCTGTGCACCTGAGGGAAGGGCATGCATCGTTTGGATAAAAGCACATGCACCTTTTTGCACTCCAGTCATCGAGACGTGGGCAAGAGGACTGTGCTCACTTAGTAAAAGGAGCAAGGGCAGGAGAGCTAACAGAGGTTAAACAGAGCCTTTTGTGCTAGACCCTGCGCTCAGGGCAAAGCCATCAGGTTTAATCCTCTTTACAAAACACACTGGTTTGCTCCTGAACTTTTCTGTGTGTTCCCTTGGAGACGAGCCCTGAAAGCTTCTCCAGCAGCACTGAGTGCTCCGGCCATGCCTCCGCCTTGCCTTGGCCAAGCAGGGGATGGGGAGCATGGGAGAGACCAGGTGATTGCCTCCTGCAGCAGAAATACCCCCACACCAGCACAAGTTATGCTTCGTCCCACTCATCCTCGTACCAAGCCACAGCCACAGCCGGCCAGATCATCTCTTCCAAGTGCAACAGGGATGTGCACAAACAGCTCAGGAGCCCAGTGCTGACCCACTCACAGCCAATGGCTCGTAGCAAAATGGGATTTATAGGCAAACACATCCACCTGCCCAGGGGCTGCTGCAAAACTGTCTCATTCCCTTCCAAGCACCACTCAGTCAGAATTTAATGCGTGCACTTTGCTGTTTATGTGCCCATCCTGGGAGCTTACAGCACAGCCAGTATTTTCACAGCAGCGGATCCTTGAAGCACTGAGCTGCTCCTGTGCTCAGCCTGCACCATACAGCCATACAGACGAAATCTGGCCTTCTCTCTTGGCTAGGATGGGATACAAACCTACCACCAAAGTCAGAAGGATTTCAGCCTTTGCTCTGGTTGGTTGGTATTCCAAGTTCTCCTTTGCGTTGCTTGTTTGGGAAAGGACGTACCTGCGGATGCAGAGATTAAAATGGCTTTTCTCTCTGCCAATTTGGGTGCTGATTTTAATCAGGTTTTTTTTTTCCCCCTCTCCCACAGCTCCATTCCTAAAGAAAAGGAACAGCTCTGAGAGAAATTGGAGCTGCTCCCAGGACAAATGGGCCCGGCTGGCTGTGCATAAAATCACCACTGTCTCTCCACCTTGCTTTCTGCAATTCCTTTAGTAACTAACCAAGCCAGCAGTCATTCTGCCTCTCCTCACTCATTCATTCTCTTTCTTTCTCCCAGCTCCAAGGTCTGTTGGAGTAGCAGTGCACACAAACCATGGTGCAGTGCTGGAGCACCCCAACTCATGATGCAACCACGAGACTTCAGCCTTGGCACATGGTTTATGCTGGGGAAGAACCATTGAATCATGGAATGGTTGGGTTGGAAGGGTCCTCAGAGCCCACCCAGTGCCACCACCAGCCATGGGCAGGGCTGCCCCCACCAGCTCTGCTCAGGGCCCCATCCCACCTGGCCTTGAGTGCCTGCAGGGATGGGGCGCCCACAGCTCTTTGGGCATCCAGGCTGAAGTTCAAGGAGTGTAATTAATTCCCATCCCAAGACTAGGAGGAGAAGTGTATTTGTTTAATGAACGCATTCACAATTTGTTCTTCTGCTCAGTGTGTGTTCTGGCATTTTATTCAGACTTTTTCTTACTGGAGGGGGGGGGGGGGAAACAAAGACTAATAAAACGTGTTAATGACAAATACCAACTGCGTGAGGAGAAGGCATTAAGGGACAGGATGATCTGTGGGCTGGATGGGAAGAGGCTGAACACCCAACTCAGAGTGAGGGAGAGCTGACATCACACACACTAGTGAGCTTAAGCCATGCTCAGGTCTTGCTCATCAGCTCCTCTCTCCCACTGCATCTCCTCTGCAAACTTCCTTGCACCCCGGCCCCGTTCCTTTCTCCCACTCCTCTCCCTGCTCTCTCAGCCACCAGACCACAGGCAGGGCTAAATTATAATTTTTTATTTTCTTAATATTACATCTCTGACATGGCAATAAATAACCAGAACCGCCGTGCCGTCGTTGCAGCAAATATTGTTCTACAAGAGATGAAGGCAGATATGATCCTCAATATACTGCCCTTCACTGGAGTTATTTTCTCATTCCTCTATTTTGGGTGAAGCTTTCTAGAACCATTTATATTTTCCTTATGTCACTTTAAAATCAGAAAGAGCTTTAAAGAGAAAATTGCATTTTTCTCTCACCTCAGAGCCTCAGCTTTCTTAATACTTCTTTCTCTTTGATATTTCTTTTTCCTCAAGTAAATAAATAAACAAATATTTCCCCCAGCAGCCTCCAGAGGTTACACCCGGCTCATTGCTCATGGCTTTCTTTTTCCCAGTGCTTGGTGTGCAATTCATTCAAAATGAATCATTCTTCTTTTTTTTTTTATTTTCCTGGGTAGAAAAGAAGCTTCTTCCAATATCTCCATGCTGGAGGACACCAAGCATCCAATTTCCAGCAGAATTTCTCCCATGCTGAGCTCCCTCCCTGCTTTCAACACCTCTGCTGAGCGTGGGCTCCTGCCAGGACATGCATGGTGTGTGAGCCTGGAATCGTGCATCCTTCTGGCACTATCGCCAAGGACAAGTCACCGAGCCACCCACTGCCTGCAGCACGTTATTCTGTATCCATACCATCCAAAATCCAACCCATATCACCTAGAACTTGTGCCCCTAAGAGAGGCACAGCGCTGGGGTGAATAACTCTTATTAAAGGCACAAGCCGTGCTGTCACTAGGGTGTCATCCCATCCTTTCGGAGGTGTGGGAGGCAATGAACAAAACCCCACCTCCTCACTGTACACAAGAAATTAAAACCTCATTTGTATCCGCTGGGGGAATAAACCACGGCTAATGAAATCCCACAACAATGGGTCGTTACACAAACGAGCACCGCCTCCTTACCAGCACAGCTGGGGATGAGCGCAGTTGCTCATGCTGTGCCCCTCCGGAGTGATGGGGTGGGATGTCTGTCGTGGAGCTCCAAAGTGCCCTGACAGCCAAAGCCAGCCAAGAAAAGGCTTTTTTTCTCCCTCTTCTTTTGGTTTTTTTTTGGGGGGCGGGGAGAAAGCACACAGAGGAAGAGGGTGGGCACTCCCTCATAATAACCACTGCTGCTGCCAGATGGGGGCCCTCACCCTGCTCTGTCTCCCTTTCTTTCCAATACTGGGAAGAGGACTCAAAATGGCAAACCTGGAGCCAAGAAACCAACCCACCACAGTGCCAACATCTCCATCCAAAGCTCCACAACTGCCCATCTCCCTCCCACCCTGCTGCTCTGGCATCCTGCAGAGGATGCTCTGCCCCTTCCCAGGAGCAGCACCAAGCAGAGCAGTGCCTCACACAGCAGGAGAGGTCCCCCCCCAGAACCAGGGAGCGGATCAGTGGGTGCCTGACAGCTGAGGACCCATTTCCATGACGTTTATTCTTCATTCCCATTGTCTGGTGTAATGCACACAACATGTAACGTGCTTGCTCGCAGTGCTGCGTTTGCAGCAAACAGTATTTAGAAGCCTATGGGTGGATTGGAAAAAGAGCTGCTTTGTATGAGCAGGCTGAGGTTCATTCAGCAGAGCTCGGTGTAACTGCTGCAGCAGGAGGAGGGCTCCTTCCCTACCCACACCAACACAAGCTCAGCCTTTGTGATTTCTTTGTGACAGCAGTTAAGTACCTCGGTGCCTTCTAACAGAAAGTTATGGTGCGTTTTTGCCATTCTGATAATGCTGAAATGGGCTGATTCACGACTGCTGGGGGGTTTATAAGGTTTCTGCCCTGATTTCGTGCCAGTCCTGCAGTTCCCAGACACTGACTTGTGGCACAATCCCCCCTAGCATCTCCTCCCCTACCTTCTGCTCCCAAGGGCGGCCTCGTTAACTCACCTGCAAGATTATTTATTTGGCAGTAAAACGCACAAATAAAACAGAGCAGCCTAATGAAGACAGCTCGGTAAGTTTGGCCCATTTTTAATCTTAATGCTGCATATATTCCCCGTTTGGGTCCACAGACTTGTCAACAGCTTTACAACTTTGGATGATACGAGCGCAGGAGGCGGAGAGGAGCCGGGGAGCAGCATTAGGAGCTGCCCCAGGGGAGCCCTTCTGCAGGAGCCAAGGACGTGTCCTCACCATCGCAGCAGTGACAGAGAGCAGAGCTGAGCAAGCCCTGCTGTGTTGTCCTGCCAATAAAGCCCTCCAGACTCATTCGCCTCCTCTCCTTAGACAGGCTTTGTAGTAACCAGCTTACAGAACGGAGAGTAAATCTATTCAGGAGCTAAGGATTTTCTGACAGAAGGATGGACGCAGAGAAAGCGGTTTCCTTCCTATTGTGAGCAGAGGCCATGGGAGCTCCACGGCCCTCCTGGATGCTGTGAAGGTCTGCAGGAGCAGGCTCAGCCCTGCGAGGTCTGCATTCCTCATAGGCAAGGCAGGAGGCACCCAGCTTTATGGATAGGAGAATTGGGGCTGGGTGGAATTATATGACGGCTTCACAGCGCTACAGGGAACCTATGGCAGAGTTTTATTCCCGTCCTCCATCACCTTGCCCCATCCAGGGCTCAGAATGGGGCTTAATCAAAGCTGCATCCTTTACAGCAGTGTAAATCAGGAGCTGCTCCCTGGAGGTCCTTGCACAGCAGCCTGCGGGGAGGCAGGGAGCTGCAGGGCTGCAGTCTGTGCACACAGGTATGGAGATGGACAGACTTCAGGCTCTTTTGTCCCCCTGCCCCGAAGCCTTCCTGCTGCTCACCCCTCCTCCTGCTGGGATAACAGCATTGCAGTGCAAAGCGTGCTTGGTTGAGATCCACAGGCCTGAGACCCAGCGAGGAAGGAGCAGCCTGGCAACCCGGCTCCCTGCAGGGCCCAGCATGCAGACACACAGAGATGCTTCTTGCGTGAAGCACAGAAACTGCCACCAGCTGCAGAGCTGGTGGAAACCAGCCCAGCCATTGCCCAGCCCTCCTCCAGAGCGGGCTGACTCAGAAGGCTCTCTGCCTCCCAGGCAGCTCCTGTCCTGTCAGGGCTGTCACTTCCATGTCCCACCATCAGCCAGAAGGGCTTTCTGCCATCTGAGTTTGACCTTCTAAGGATGTTCAGCATCTTTCAGCATCTGGCCCGTGAAGGATGTGACATGCTCCACAGATAGGCAGGATACAAGGCTCCTGCTTGGCAGAGCAATAGGGACCTCGTTCCCTTTCCTGCTGCAGCAGGATTCCAGCTCCCAGCAGGGACCGTGGCAGTGCACAGCATGGGACCCAGGTGACTGACTCTTTCCCTGGAGGAAGAAGCTTTGTCTCACTTTACCCCTGCAAAAGGACTCTCTCCAGCCATGCTCTGCTTATTTCATTCCCTTGACACATTTTCCCATCTCCATTGACGAGGGAAATTCCTCTGCACTTCAGGGCTCACTGAGCCGGCTGCAGCCTGGCTTTGTACCAACACCTGCAGCTACCCTGCTGGCTGGGCTTCCCGAGGGGCAAAGAAGAAGCTTGTCTGTCTTTACAGGTAATTAAATCTGGATTAAAACAAGATCTTACTGTAATCCAGCCCAGGAGGAATTGTAAAGGGCTTCGGGAGGTGGTGAAGCTCCACACCAGTGCCCAAGCAGTGCTCTGCCCTTTCTCTGTCCCTTGAAAGCAAATGGGAAGCCAAAGCTCCCCTGAAGCATCCTGCAGTTTGCTTCTATCAGCTGGGTCTATAATGAGCACTGAAGTACGTGGCTCATCCCCAGCGAGGCTTTGCCAGGGGAATCTGCCACCTCCTTTCCCTGTGCCTCAGTTTCTCCAACCATAAGGTGAGGCATCAGTGGGCAAACTACGCCCTTGGTAAGCACACCAGCAAAGAGTGCATGCTGCAGCCCCAGCAAAGCTCCTGGCACTCGCTGCCCTCCGCAGCTCCTCCTGCTGCAGCTGCTGGGCATTTTCAATGGCGTGTCCCTATGACCAGGCACACAGAGCTGCCGTTCCCTGCTGGGTTCCCACAGCACCCCCATCCCTCCCGGGGGCTGCATAATGGGCCTGAAAACACAGAACCGATATGCAAATCTGACATTTAATTTGGATACAAGAGCTTAATGAGACTGTGGAGATTCTGCCACTCGCAGCCTCCACATCCTGCATCCCGCAGCCACACTCCCTTAATTGAGCACGTCCCCATCCACATGTACTGATGCACACTCACGAGCATCTCCACTCTCCCAAACTGCAAACCTCTCCCTGCCAGGATGAGTGCTTCAAGCCATCGCAGTGGGGCCTGGAGCACACATCCCACACTGCATGCCGCCAGCCCCAGTGCTCTCACCATCCCAAAACCTCAGCAAGATCAGCTCTAAATGAGTTTAGACAGCTCCAAAACAGCCTCCCTACTGAGCAAAGGCTGCTTTGGGCATCCCTGGAGACTCCCTTTGCCACTCTGCCCTCCTCTGCAAGGTGGGGAAGGAGGAAAAATGCGTCCTCCCCAGTGTGCAGCTTGTTCTGAAGTGAGAGGCACCCCTGGAAGCTGGAGCTGAACTGGAACAAATGGAACCATAATTAATCTGCCTCCTCAAGTGCAACAGCCTGAAATGAGCACACTGCTGAGAGCCCCAAGTGAGATGAGCATAGGATATATTGGCGCTGAGCAGGGCAACCAGGAATGAGCTCAGGCCTTCTGAAATCAGCACAATCCTTAAAACTTCCAGCGAAGAAGAAAACAAATAGCAAAGCCCAAGCAAGACCAGGAAATCCTACATCCATAGGAGTTGCATTTTGTGCCAACCACCAGAACGTGAAGCCTTGCACCAGCCCAGAAACCTCACGGTCTTTTTATTCGCAGAGGATTACGGAGCTGCCATTCAGCAAAACAAAGCACTACCCAAGCTCTGCGCTGTGCCTGCCCTTGTGCAGAACCAGCACCGCTCTGGGGCCATGGGAGCAGGAGCTGCTGCTGGCCTTGGAGCTCTGCAGAGCAAACACCTGAGGGTGCATGATGCACAGGAGCCAGAACGGCGTGAGGAAGCAGGAGGAGAGCTTCTCTTCTTCATTTCTGCTGCTCCTCCAACAGGTACAGCCGGGGTGTGCTCCTTCAGCAGCCTGCTTTCCTCCTGGGGTGCAGCCAAAGCACTGAGCTGCTCCTCTGGCAACGGAAATACAGCTCCCATTTTCCCTGCTCTAATGGGGACAAGAGGATGAGGGTTGCTAGCCTTCCCCGCTGCTTTATGTCAAAACAAAACCCCTTATTGCAGCACCCCATGCACCAAGGACAATGCTGCAGCCCTCGGCTAAAGCTGCCATATTTAACTGGGAACGGGAGCTGCCATATTTAACTGGGAATAGGAGCTGGGATGAGGCAAAGGGATGGGGAAAGCCAGCCTGGGGGAGAGGATGAGAGAGGGGCTGGGGCAGCAGACCAGCAGGAAGAGGTGAGTACCTGAGACATGAGCTCTTCAGCACGAGCTGGCTCCAGGATGAAATATTAATGCCAGCATCCCGAGAAGGCAGCAAGCAGCGGCGTCTGCGCCACTCGGCCATGAATAAAAGATGGTCCTGAAAATGAGGAAGAGCAGCAAATTAATTAATCGAAGCAAAAGTCTCTCCACTCCCATTAAAGAACAAACTGCAACCCTCCCTCACGCAGCCTGGGGAAGAAGCTGGGGCACAGAGGGAAGCACCAGCAGGGACTTCTCCCAGCACCTGCCGCCTCCCATTGACCACCAGTGGCTTTCAGCTCTGATCTTGGTCCAGTTCCTCAGGGGAAGTGCTTGGCAGAGGGCTCAGCGATCCTCTTGCCAGCAAGGGAAGGCAATGTGGCTTTCTCCCTTCAGAGGTGGGGATTGTCTGGGTGCTGCTCTGCCCGAGGCAAATCCCTTCCGCCTCGCCGGTTGACTGGGAACAGAGCAGGGGAGGCTGTGCAGATGGAGAGCCACCCTGAGCACCAGGCAGTGATTGATCTCCTCTTCTGAAGCTTTGCCCATAAATTATAGATTTTAAGCAGTGTTTGTTTAAAATATTCAGCTTGCCACTTAAAAAAGAATACTCACACACACCGGGAATGGGAAGGAGGACTTGGAGGAGGGGGAGGGCAGCAGGAGCAAGAGGTGTTCCCTTGGTTGCTACACCAGCAGCCGTCCTGCCGGGTGCTGCAGCAGTGCTTGCTTCTCCCCACAGCGCATTGCTCAGGCCCAAACGTTTGCAGGAGCAAAGAGCCTCTGCTTTTCCCACCCTGCAACCAGAGCGCAGCTTGTCCCATAGGCTTCCATTGCAGCCCGGCTCTGTTTGCAAAGCCAGCGCCCAAAGGCTGGAGGAGGTGAGAAGGCAGCAACACAGCCACACGCACACCTAAAAGCACAATCACTGCTTTGATTAAAAATTCAGCTCTCCAGCTGCCACGGCCAAGGGGCAAATCTGTAAGAGGTGAGAGGCAGAGAGCTGCAGCTGGGCTATTTCTCATCAATGAAAGATGCTGCCCTCCATCCCCACTCGCCATCAGCAGGGCCTGCATTGCCGCCTGATGGCAGAGAAGGAGCAAGGCTTGCTGCAGTATGAGCTTTCTCGAGCTTGCAGCACCTCCCAGGCGAAGGATTTCACAGAGGAGACAGCACTGGAGAAGAGACAGGACTGTGGCTTCTGCTGGCTTTTACAGCTACCATCACTACAGTGTGTTGCAGCAGCACTGCAGGGTTCATCCAGCCCAGGGAACAGCAAGTGAGGCTGCCCAGCATAGCCTGAGGGTGCTGCATCCCCTCCTCCTGTATTCCTCTGAGCAACCTGAGGGCCTCGTCTCTGCTCAGCCTGCTGCCCACCAGCATGCCCTCTCTGGCCCCAGGAGGAAACAACTGCACAAAGCTCACCAGCCCAGCCTGGAGCTCAATGCTGCAGCCATAACCTCAGCACAGGGAGTCAGATCCCTGACTTTCTCAGCAAGGCATTAAAATGCACTGATAAGGCCAAGTAAAGGAGTGATGCTGAATGAAAATCTACTCTTCACTTTCAGAGATTCGGAGGAAAGGCACAAAAAAGAACCTCCAGGAGATCAAAGAGTCAACAAGCACCTGCTGAACACATTGATTTTACAACTCCTTTTTTTGGCAGCTCTGTCTCCAGGTTTGCTCAGCACTTCAAGCAGGGCAGGGCTACGTGCATTGCCAGCAGACAGCAGCACTGTGCCCTTCAGCTGGGGGCCCACAGCCCCTCACTGCCCCATAATGCCGTATCCCAACAATCCCAGCCCTCCCTGAGCCCAAATCCCACTCTCTGGCAGCACTGTGCTCCTCACCACCCCTCCCATGAGATGCTGACCCTTCTGGCGAGCTCCACAATCTATTTTTAATAAATTAGCCCCGAACTCCATTTGCATGGATAAATATAGCATCAACTGCTCTGCCAAGCCATTTTTCTCTTGGTTAACACATTTATCCAAGCTGCTCTATTTGTCTTTCCTCCACAGACTCATATTCTTCTGGATTCATTTTGTCAAACAAATTGCACAAGCTGGACTGCCCATTTACCCAGTGTTGCTTGATTACAGGGGTTATTTATGAAACAGCAAGGCATATGGCATAAAGCTTCTTAATAATAATAATAACAATGAGAAGAGAAGGGGGGAAAGCACTAGAAGAGGAGGGGGGGGGAATGTTTTTCATTGCAGACAAAAGCTCCTGCCATGGGTGATAAATTCCAGACACTTTTCCCCTGTTGTTCTTGTGCTGCTGGCATGACAAGCAGCATGAGCACCGGCACGCAGCTCAGCTGCAAGAGCATGGCTGGAGGTAAGGAGGTAAGACAGCAGCGTGCACAGGGCAGCAGAGTCATGCAGGGCCAGCAGGCACTTCACTTGCACAGCGTGCAGCCATCTCTGGGTCCCCCTGGGTGTCCCTTCTTTGGTCCCACAGGGCAGCAGAAAGGAGGTCACTTTGGCCACAATAACCCCATGCAGCGCTACAGGCTTGGGAATGAGTGGTTGGATGACTGTGAAGAGGAAAGGGACCTGGGGGTGCTGGTTGGTGCTCGGCTGAACATGAGCCGACAGTGTGCCCAGGTGGCCAGGAAGCCCAACGGCATCCTGGCCTGCATTAGAAATAGTGTGGCCAGCAAGAGCAGGGAGGTAATCGTCCCCCTGTACTCAGCACTGGTGAGGCCGCACCTCGAGTACTGTGTTCAGTTTTGGGCCCCTCACTACAAGAAAGACATCGAGGCCCTGGAACGAGTCCAGAGAAGGGCAACAAAGCTGGTGAGGGGTCTGGAGCACAGGCCTTATGAGGAGTGGCTGAGGGAGCTGGGATTGTTCAGTCTGGAGAAGAGGAGGCTCAGGGGAGACCTCATTGCACTTTACAACTTCCTGAAGGGAGGTTGTGATGAAAAAGGGTTTGGCCTCTTCTTCCAGGCAAATAATAGGACCCGAGGAAATGGCCAGAAGTTGTACCAAAGGAGGTTTAGGTTGGACATTAGGAGAAACTTTTTCTCTCCGAGGGAGGTCAGGCACTGGAATGGCTGCCCAGGGAAGTGGCGGAGTCGCCTGGCAGTGTTCAAGAGGCGCCTGGATGAGGAGCTACAAGATCTGGTCTAGTAGCTTGTGGTACTAATAGGAATGGGAAGGCGGTTGGACTAGATGATCTTGCAGGTCGTTTCCAACCTTGTGATTCTGTGATTCTGTGTGAGGTGGTGAATTGTCATGAGCAGGCCTCTGGGTTCCTGCTGTCAACTCCCAGCTCCCAGCCCGCAGGCACCAGTGGAAGACATTGAATTTCTGGGTAGCTAAGCCACTTCTGAGCCTGTTTTCCCCCAGCACTTTTCTCTGACTTAGTCTGGAGGTATGTTTGGAAACACTCTGTTCAGCACAAGTAGAGCCCAGCCAGGCCTCTGGACTCACCCTCCTCTGACCTGGAGAGCCTGGCTCTAACGAGGGCTTGCAGCAATTCAGTCAAAAGCTCTTTCAAAGGAAGATGCTTGATTAAGGGCCTGGGAGACCTTGCAAGTGAAGTCAGTCCTGCAAGAGAACGGTAATTAATTATTTTAATCAGTGGGCACTAATCTCAAGGTCTTGAGAAAAGCATCAGCAGCGAAGTTACTCCCACAGACAAAGTGGGCACCTTGCTGGGAGCCCAGAGCTCAGAATGGGGCTCAGCCCACTCCAACCTGCAGAGCTTCTGCATCATCCTACCCTTCTCCCTGCTGCCAGAAGGCTGAGCCATTCCATGGGGCATGGTGCACTTTTCCTTCTCAAGAGCAAGGATCAGCACCTCTTCCCTTCACACCTTGTCCCAAAAAGGAGAGCACAACAAGCCTGAAATCAGAGGCATCAATCTGAAGATCATTCCTTAGCATCCAGGCTGCCCTCAAAGGGAAGAGCAGACAATAGGATAACCAAAAGCCAACATTAATACTCAAGGCTTTCCCCTGGCAGATGCAAATGGTTCTGCAATACTACCTCAGCTTCTGCTTCCTTCTCCATCAGCTGGCACAGACCTGCGGATGCTGGGCAGGCAGACTTAATCAGGCCTCGTTTGTGATTACAATGAACTATTGTATTTCATGGCCTGCATCCTAAACCTGCCTTCTAATTCCCCAAGGGAGTGGGATTTACACTTTCAATTTTATGTCTAGTTAGTTAATGGTTCATTACTGTCAAAAGGATCAGTCGCTAGAAGTTAAATCCTACAGGATTTATGATAAAGAAGAACCAAAGGATGCAGAGGAAAGCGTGCCAAGGAGAGGGCACCAGGAATGGGGAGAGGTGTTGGGCAGCCCTCAGTGCTGTGACATGGCAAGTCTAGAGCAAGGTTCATCTTGTCACTCCCTGCTGGCTGCTCTTCCCTTGGATGATGTACCATGTTTCTGAATCTGGTACCTAAAATTCAGGAGCAGGCTCCCAGAAGGAAGGGAATTCAAGTAAATTCCCCTTGTATTGTTTTCCCCTATCCACAGAAAGAGGTCCTGCAAGCCATGGATCAGATGGATGGGAAATCAAATGCCCAATGCCTGTTGAGCTCCAGCCTACCTTCCATCAGTGCCATCCCAGCAGGATCCCAAGCTCTGCTTGGGTAGGTGATGCAGCTCCCAATGAAGCAGTCACTGTCCCCATCCCATAGCAGAGATGCAGTGCTTGTTGTGGGTAATCAGAGGCTTGCAGCAGAACAGCAGCTTTGGCAAGTCTCAAGCGGGTTTGCCCTGCTCATGTTGAGTTTAGCCTGCCACAACAAGAGGCACTGGAAGGTTTTGGCTCCCTTAGCTGGATAAAGGTTCCTGTGAAGTACACACAAGCCTGCCAATAGCTGAAAATTGGCATCTCTGCTTCTGATCCCATCCCCTGAGATGCATGGTGTTCCTGCTGTCAAAGCAGAGGTAGTACAGCAGCTACACTGAAAAGGTCTGTCAACATCACAAGGCTTGAAGTGCAGGGGCTGCACAGAACTCACTCCAGGCTGAAGCAGGGCAGGCAAAGTCCCCACGCACCCCAAGCAGGGAAGTGCTATTTTCTTTTTATTTGGTATACACTTCGTTTTCCTGCTGCCTGGTTTTATTCAGAGATGCAAACAGTGCCAAGGAGAGCTGGGGGAACATCTTCAAGCAAAGAAAGAAGATTTTTAGTTCAAGAGGCTTGGAATGCTGTGAGAGGACCAGGTAGCTTGAGTTGTAGCCAGGCAGGGAACAGCACAACTCTGAGCTCACAGTCACTAAGGCAGGTTCACACTCCTCACCCAGCCAGGTCCATACCTGCAGGAAAAGGACATGTTAGACTTGGAAAGATGCCCTAGAGCACACGAGGCAGGGGAGGTTGGCTCAAACACTGCCATTCTGGGCCTCCAGCAGTGCTACAGCTCCCACTGCCAGCACTCCCCTCTAAAGCCTGCCTTTTGTGCATGCTTACAGCATCAGGGAACCCATTGCACACACCACGCTCAGCACTGCCAGCACTCAGATGATGTTATACTGTTCTTGCTTTTAAGCACTTACCTGATCTGGGAAGCAGCTGAGAGGTCAGCACGTTTTAAGCTTCTTCCCACTTGCTGTGCAGCAGGGAGCACTTCTGCCCTCTGAAATCTGTGCTCCCCCACCAAGGCCCTGCCTCAGGGATTTGCCCACTCTCACTTCTATACCCAGAATAGAGCTGTATCACTCAAAGCTCACTTTTATCCCTGTCTACCTTAGTAAAAAAGCAAGCACGAGGATCATAGAGAAATCAAACCCACACCATCAACAAACCGCACCCCACAGGGAGCACGCAGGGATGCTGGTTGCTACAACGCATTCCTTGCACAAGACAGAAGAATCCTCAACAAGGCCGTAAGATCGGGGCTCATCATTGGAGGAAAGAGCAGCGCTGCGCCGCGCCGACAAGAGCACTGCAGCAAAGAGCAATGCTACCCTCTGGTGCTGCCTGGGGGAACAGCCGCTCTGCCTGCTGCTCTCCAGGGGTGCAGCAGCTGCAAAGTGGGGTTGTTGTTGTTATTCAAGGCCAGGCTGGATGTGGCTCTGGGCAGCCCGGGCTGCTGGTTGGCGGCCCTGCACATAGCAGGGGGTTGAAAAGAGATGAGCATTGTGATCCTTTTCAACCCAGGCCATTCTATGGTTCTATGATTCTATTGCAAAGTGCTGCTTCCCCACAGGTCTGCCCCATGCGGCTTTATTGCAGGTAAAATGGCAGCACCTTGAGCCTAGCGACAAATAACATTAAAAAGTAAATGAGTAAATAAATGGATGAAAGATAAAATAGAAAATAAAAAGGAAAAAGGAAATAAATAAATAAATAAATAAATAAATAAACAAAATAAGAAGTAAAA
>JACDJE010000178.1:1211264-1292292 GCA_016647715.1 Pavo muticus
ATGCACACAGAGGGGCTGTGCCCACACACAGCTGTGCAGGTGCAGATTTTCTTCCTCTTCCCCTGCTTGCATAGAGCCCCTCAAGCTGGTTCTGTTGTGAATCCATCCGTGTGTCCTCACAGCAAAACAACCACTGCGGCACGGAGGGCAGGAGGCAGAAGGCAGCTCCACCAAACACTGCTGTGCAGGTAAAGGACAGCTGGGGACCTCGCTTTCCATTTAATTCCTATTTACAAAATGTCACCTGAATGGAACTTTTATTATTATTTCCACTGTATTTCCAGGAAATTACCCAGAGCCTTCCAGCCCAGGCAGGCATTGATGCATTAAGAGGAGGTGGTTCAGTTCCCAGCCTTCACTTATTGTAGTAAACAGCAGCTTACATTGTGATGCTCAATAAATGCCCTTGTTGTTAAGTGTATGTTTATATGTAAGTGGAGCTTTCCCCTGTGTCTGTGTGTGCATGATTATAGCTGCAATGCTTTCTGCTGACAGCGTGTGTTTTCCATCCAACACTTTGAAGCCAGCACATAGGATCATATCATAGAATCACAGAATGGCCTGGGTTGAAAAGGACCACAATGCTCATCAGTTCCAACCCCCTGCTATGTGCAGGGTCACCAACCAACAGACCAGGCTGCCCAGAGCCACATCCAGCCTGGCCTTGAATGCCTGCAGGGATGGGGCATCCACAGCCTCCTTGGGCAACCTGTTCCAGTGCGTCACCACCCTCTGAGTGACAAACTTCCTCCTAATATCCAACCTAAACCTCCCCTATCTCACAGCAGTTTCTTCTGCTATGAACTCATGGCTTATAGGAGTATCTCAGGATTTGGGGTGTTTCAGAGCGCTCCATCTTAGCAACGTAGGAGAACATTGCAGCAATCAGATCATGTTCCCCATTGCAGGAAGAGGAAGGATGCAGATGTGAGAAGGAGAGGTAGAAGGAGATAGCAGTCACCTTTAATCTTTTCCTCCCATATCTCTTCCTAGCACTGCATAGGAAAGATAGAGAAGCCTTCCTTACTAAGTTGTCTTTTTAAAAGCACTGAGGAGACCTCTGCAAAACAGCACTAACTATGTGCACATGGGGTGGTGGTTGGAATGGGTGATCCCAGTGGTCCTTCTCAAGACTACACAACTGCAATGCGTTTCCATGCATGGAGTGTAAAATACTTCACTCAGAATGCACTCCCAGGATGGCATAAATGCAAAAGTTAATGGATTTACTCAATAAATCAGGCTGGGCTGCACTTGTGCTCTGTTAATTGCTCCCAGGTGCTGCCCATGAGGTCTCCCACCCCCCAGTGCCAGCAGATGGGCACCCACCAGCAGCTTCCCAGCACCTGGGGGGGACTCCTGCTCGTGCTGTAGGCTGGTTTGGGAGAGATGAGAGGTGCTCAAATCACCCCTGAGCGTTCAGGATTAAAGCTTTAGGTAGGGCTCAGCATTTGGCTGGGTGTTGGCATTTTAAGAAGCAGCGAAGAGTCTTGAAATATCTCCCAGTCTTACGGAATTCATAGCTAAGGTTTTGTTTTCCTTCTGTAACTCCTTGGGGTGGGAAAGGAGCTCGCTAAGGCTTTCCAGCCCTGAGCAGGGAGGTGAGCTGCAGGGCTCTGATAGCAGGAAAATGGCCTTATGCCATAAACACAGACAGCTTCTGTCCAGGTGGAGATAGAAGACCTATAAAAGGCTTAAAATGCATAGGGAAGACTCTTGTTTTCCCAGCTTTATTAGCTCTGTGTGACCTCATTCCAGTGCAAAACAGCACACTCCCTTTGGAGCCCTCACTGGCACAGCAGCAGCAGCACAAATGTGGAAAAGATTAAGGAGGATGCTTTTATGTAGAAAAAAAATCCATCTTAAGTGAGTGCAGTGTGGTTGAGAAGCTGGGGAAATCACACTGGAGTGCCTAGTTTTCCATTGAAAACAGAGTGGAGGCATAGGGTAGAGCCTAGGGAGCTGCTGCAGAGGGTGTTGTGGAGTTTTAGAGGAGTATATGTATACATATGTTTATATATATACACCTTATTGGCAACAAGCCACGATGATGTGCCTTGTGTTACGTTCTGATATCACTTAGAGAGAGAGAAAAAGAGAAATGGAGAAAGGGACAGAGAGATTGGATAGGTAGGGAAGGAAGGTCTGGATTACCAGTATGGGAGCTGGTCTGGTAGTATTCAGGTGGTGGATGCACAGCTGGCTGTTGAGTGGTGGTCCTTACAAGGGGATGTGTCACATATGTTGGCATGTGAGATGGAAGTAGGTTGGGTTCAGCATTTGCACCTGCATGAAGAGGGAAGGATAGCATCAGCCCTTTCCTCCAATAGAGATGGGGGTTGCAGAGACACTGTCCCTTATCACAGAGCATCTCTTGCAACAGAGGGGTTTGCCCACACCTGCACAGCAGGATGGCCATTCCTCTGCCATGTATGTTATTTGTAATCCTTCTAGTTTTGCTTTCTGACACCATCTGCAGCTGAGGCTGTTCTGTGTTTGTCCCAGATGCTCTTCAGTGGAATCTCAGAGGTCTTGAGGTGGTTTCCAGCCAGGAGTTTGATGCAGTACTATAAAGGAGATCTTACTATAGGAGTCTGGGACAGCTCGTGGGTGTCTTGGGATGGTTTACAAGGGTGGATGGTGATAGGACAAGGGGGAATGGTTTTAAACTGAGACAGGGGAGGTTTAGGTTGGATCTTAGGAGGAAGATTTTCCCCCAGAGGGTGGTGACGCACTGGAACAGGTTGCCCAAGGAGGCTGTGGATGCCCCATCCCTGCAGGCATTCAAGGCCAGGCTGGATGTGGCTCTGGGCAGCCTGGGCTGGTGGTTGGCGACCCTGCACACAGCAGGGGGTTGGAACTGATGAGCATTGTGGTCCTTTTCAACCCAGGCCGTTCTATGATTCTATGGTTGGGTCCCTTCCTGCCATAGATACTCCCTGCCTATGGGGCTGTCTGGCCTGGAAGTGGAGCTCCCCAAGGGGCAGTTAGTGCACCAGCTGTCACAGGCAATTTGCACAGACTATGGGATGGACCCACAGCTTCCGTTCCCAATTAATAATTAAAAAAAGAAAGGCTCCTGGATGCATGCACAATGAACATCACAGCCCATTTCCAAGAGCATCGGCTGCGGAAAAATAGAAAGCTGTGCATAAAACATAGCGCGTATTGTTAAGCCATTGGAAGCAATACACAGATTAATAAACCAATTAAATCATCTTAAAAGAATAGGAGAAGTAGTTAACTGTAATCAAGTGCTGGCTGGCAGGATCCCAAGCTCCATTAGGAATCAATGCTTAGCCAAGTGTGGTGAGCTTCTGATGCTGAACAGGAGCAGCTGAGTACCTGAAGAGCCAAGGAGAGATTTCTTCTGGTAAAGGCAGACATTTGGGAGCGTTCATCTTTTCCAATAAGGGGTTTTTAAAATTGCAGGGATTTAATCTCCATTCGTTGCATCGCTTGTTTTAGTGATGGCACAGCAGAGCATGTGGCTGCACCGTTTGTCAGCTGTCAGTAGCAGAGAAAACAGGCTCTGAAAAGAGCAGCAAAGCTTGCCCCAGTATCCACGTCCCTGCTTAGCCCATTAAAATACGAAAGCTTTGGAATAAACCCACTGTTTCATGAGTGACAGCTTTGATGGGAAACTCCTGGTGAGGGGATTTGCTGTCATTTAAGCGAGTAGATTGACATCTATTGCAATGCTTACGAGCAGTGACAGCAATGCTTGGCCACGGTACCTATAGTTCCTTTCTTCACGAGGCCTTGCCCATCACTTCCTTATTTTAAGGTGTTCTGTTTTGGTGCCTGTGGTTACAGGGCTGGCAGTGATTACGAGCCGTGCTAGATGAAGTTTTCCAAGTGAGAAGAGTTCCTGGGGTTCTGTTTTACAGCAGTGGTCGCTGCTGGCTGTGCTGTCTCCATCAGTGATGTCTCCTAGACCCATTTTTCAAATCAGAGGGTTGGCCTGGACAAAAAAAAACCAGAAGCAATTTCTTCAGGATGAGTTTCTCTGCAGTGACCCACTTAACTTCTCTGGAGAGGACTGGAAGAGATGGGGACAGGGGACTCCGGCTTGCTAGCTGTGCCTCGAGCACAGGAACACAAAGCTTTCCAGGCTTGTAGCAAGCAGAAGCAGACAACAATGGGTAAAAAGCTGCCTGGGAAGTGCTTGAAAATTACCCTCTTCTCCAAACAATTGGTCATTATGGACTGGGGAGAAATTGCTAAGTGCAACTGCAGTCTGGTTGCGAGGACAGCTGTGGCTCCAGGGGTGATGGTGATGGGAGAGGGGGTAACGTGTGCCTTGGAGAAGAGCCCATTGGGCTGTGGGTAGGCAATGCTGTGCCCACACTGTGGGTGTCCCTGGGGCTGGGGGGGCTCAGGCAGGGCAGGCCCGCTGTCTGCCATCAGCTGGAGGGAGGGCAGGGGGATCTCCTTGCCCAGCCCTGATACACACTGCCATTGTCCCAGCTAACAATGGGGGAGATGAGCGAGAGCTGGAGCCGATGACACAAACCCAAGTGCAGGGAGCAGCTGGTTGGCTGCTAAACGGGAGCACTGTGTGTGCTGTAGCAACAGCCCCTACCCATCTATTGCTGCCAGGGTGAGATCCAGGCCAGAGCATCCCTCTCCCACCGGTCCCCAGCCCCAGGGTAGAACTGAGCTCTGTTCTGTGCCAGACCTTCCTGCCCGTCTTTAACCCACCTCTGCCCAGAGCCAGGAGCTTTGCAGCTGGCCCAGCTCACAGGGGTACCCTGCATCCCTGCAGGCGTCCGCTTCCAGTTGGCTGCTCTTCTCTGGGAGCCTGCATGCTGAGAGTTAACCATCTTGTCCTGATGGTTTCTTCATAAATAAGCAATGCTCATAAACAGTTTCCATTCCTGAAGGCCCAGCAGGTAGGAGGAGAAAATGCAGGGAAGCTATTTCCATTTTCTGTAGCTTGCATTATTCATCTCTCCCGAGACAGAGAGCAGAAAGCCTGGCTGAGAAAGGAAGGCAGAAGCAGTGCTGTGCTCTGAGACCCTTTCTCTGCTCAGCAGCTTCCTCTTTCCCAGCTAAATTCCCCCAAAACAGAGCAGTCTAAAGTAGCTCTGAGCATCAGCTGACTGCTCAGGTCCTGTAATGTCTCACAACCCGGCATCATCCTGTGTGTGTGTCCCCCTTGAATCCCATCTTAATGAGGGATAGGTGTCCCTGGGTTCAGCAGGTGTAGCAGGGAAGCTCCACCCTCTGAAACAGCACCTTTTCCCACTTCAAGCTCTCTGTCCACATCAAATCAGTTATGAAGAGATGTGGCAGCCTTGCAGGGAGTCCCTCCAACCTCACCCTGCAGGCACCAGCCATAGATCTGCAAGCTGAGCTAGCAGCTATCTGCCATGCCAGCCAGGTCCATTTGACAGAGATGTCCCTCCTTCCCTAGGGGTGAATCTCCCTGTAAGCTCAGCACAGAGCAGGTTTGCTCAATACAGAGAGCAGCTCTGGCAGCCAGCAGCTGTGTGGGAAAAACCCAACCCCTGCCAAGCACCAGCAGGATGCATCACACGCTGCAATGGGAGGCAGCGAGGAGGAGGCGGCTGACGCAGGCAGTGCAGCTCCGTTCCTGCTGAGGCTGGGGAGCAGATGGAGTGAGCACAGAGCTCCATGCCTCCACCAGCCCCCTCTTCCAGGCTCCTGTTATCCTGGCTGGCTCCCACAAGGATTTCTGAGCCTCCTGCAGGAAGATTTTCGTAGCTGTATGCAGGAAGGCTTGAGGAAGAAGGTGGTCTGCAAGGAGGGCTGCTCTGCTCTGCTAGGGCAGGAGCACCGTGTGTAGGACGGGGATTGTGCCTGCTGGGTTCTCAGGTCCCAGGGGGGTGGGATGGCAGCAGTGCCAGATGAAGCAGGCATCCACTGTGTGGGATCTGATGCTGCCATCAACGCTCATTGATAGAGGCCTTCCTCCGAGGAGATGTCACCCAATGCTGTGGGGACAGAGGGGTCCTTTAGGGATCCTTGGTAGTGAGGACAGCCCATAGAGCTGTGATTATAATTAGAGTTTTACTATCACATACAAATGCTGGCATTCCGAGTAGGTTATTGTTATCTACAATCATGAGCAGTCAGTATAGCCTATGGTTACAGAGAATTTTTAGTAATCAGCGTGGCTTTGTTGTTACCTAGAATTGTTATGGATCGGGTCATATTGTTAATTATCAGCACTTCATACAGTAATCATCACCTCGGGCTCAGAGTTCAGCTGAAAGCCACTGACTCCTCAGGGCTGTCCCTGACCACTGGGGGACTGCAGCTTTTGCTGCCCAGCAGCACTTCCCATCCAAGTCCCATCTTGGACTTGCAGCTGCTTGATTTCAGAGACAACATCCCATATGCTGCTCCACGGTGCATGTCACCACATCCCAACCGCCCAGTGCCACGGGCAAATCTTCCTATAGCAAACCTCCCTGCCAACGCTGGGGCTTTGCATGAGGCCCCCCTCCCCTTCACTGGGCTCACAGGGCTGCTCGGAGCGCAGATCCCCAGCAGTGCTGCAGCAGGAGCCCTGCCCACCCTGTTTCTGTGGCTGAACAGTCTCCTCCACCCCTGCTCTGTGCAGTGGTGCCACAAAGCCCATGGGCTTCGTATCTGGGCCGTGCTCCATATAGCATCTGTGGGGCTCCCAGGGGCTGCTCTGTCTCTCCAATCAAGGGCAAAGCTCTTCTGCAGCCTCCCTTCCTCATCTATTGAAGATGGTGATGGAAGGGCCTGGGTTGTGCGGTAAGCACAAATCCTTCACAGCCCTGTGCTGCCCGGCAGGTGGGCATTTGCATCCTTGAAGCCACAGCTAGATGGACCACAGTGGTTCTCGGATGCCCTCTCTTGCTCTTCCATCCCATAACTCTGGCTCTAACAGCCTTGTGGAGGAGGCCAAGGACCTCTCCTTGGGAGATGATGGCCAGGCACTCCTGCCTCCCATTCCCAGCAATAGCTATTACTGGTAGGGAGAGGCTGCAGTGTGGGCAGGGTTTGAGTCAGACCCACAGCATTCAGCTGTGCAGTAATTCGTGAGCAGGAGGGAGAGATGCTCTCTCTCCATGCCTTGGGAAAGGATGAGAACAGGGGAGAGGTGTTCTTCCTGAGAAGGATGTGCACTCAGCCTTCTCCTGGAAGGGCAGTGTGCTGCAGCAGACGTGCTTTGGGGCAAGGCCAGGTTTTAATTGCTGCAGCAGCACCAGATACCCGAGTCATGGTCCTCCTCTGCGCCTCCACTCCCAGCCTTGTGCTGCAGCTGCTGGGCACCATGCTGGTGCTGCAGGAGCAGTGCTGCCCCTGATGCACCACAGCACAGCAGGAGGACTCCCCACATTCCCCACCAGATGGATTTCACTGCAGAACCGGGGGCAGTTCGGCTGATCTGAGCTCTCAGGGGGGCCGGCTGTGCCTTGTCCCACCGCATCGATCCGTGCCTGCTGATATCTGCCTGCACTGCTGCACTCTATTCAGCTGCCTCCCTCCCCTGCTTATGCTTGTCTGTCTGTCTGTCACTGCCTGACTTTTGCCACTGCACACACTGCCTGCCCCCCTCTCTGTCTGCCTCTCTGTCATTAGATTTTCTCATCCCCACCCTCTTTCTTTTCCTTTTGCCCCTGTGTTATGTATGGCTTGGGGTCTGATTTTTGGGTCTGATTTTCTCTGGTTTATGGATGGCATCCAGACTGCAGTCTGCAGTGAAGGGAGCATCCAGCTGGAGAACCCCTGCAAGGAGCCTTCTGCAAATCACCTATGCAGGATGCTGGCTGCCAGCACTGCCCAGAAACTGCACAATCACGCTCGTCTCCACAGCATTAGCAACCAGAGATTTACAGGGAGCTGACATCACTTGCAACGGTACTTGGGCAGCAGCTTATCTCCAAAACTGCCCTTTGAGTGTGAATTCTCTGCTTGCCTATGTTTGCATTACTAGGGGGGAAGTGGAGGAGACAGCTTGTGAAAATGTGGGGCTAAATGGAAAAGAAGCCAGCAGCGTGCACGCTGTTACATGCGCTGCCCCACATCACAGCCCTGTCTGGATGCAAGCCTTGGCCTTCTGTTTTTTCTGCACCATGACATCGTAGCAACATGCAGGCAGTGTTCCTGTGAATTCGCATGGCATCAATCTGTTTTCAGTCTTGCTAATGTTGGCTTTCTGTGCCAGTCTGCCATGCCTTTGCTCCCTTGCTCAGTGCTGTCAGTCTGTACCACCTCAGCTTGCTGTTGTCGTGTTGCTGCATGCACACAGCTGGGTGCAGTCCTTGGCCAGCCTGGGAGTCAGGCCCCATTTGGGGCAGCATGCCCTGCAGCCCACTCAGGGAGCCAGCAGCCCCAGTCTAGATTTTGTGGAATTAGCAAAACTCCCCTGCACAGCCAGTTTGCAAAACCTCAGCACCTGAATGTCACCTGGGATCGGGTTCTGCTGGAGCAGAATATGGCTTTCCATATCGTCTTTCAGCAAGCCAGCCCTTTTCACAGAGCCCAGCCAGGGATGGGAGGAGGTGAGGACCAAGCAGGATGCCTGCATGCCTGTGCTCCTTCCTGGGATGCCTTAGGATCCAAACTTGAGGGCGAGCAGCTCCCTGGTGCTGCCACCTCCTTGCCCGAGAGCAGGGGAGATGTCTTTTGCCTGGCTGCCTTCAGGCTTCAAAGACATTTTGCCTGTGCAGAAGCAGCCCTGCTTAGGCCCTTCCCATCGTAGTGATGGGAGGCAGAAGGGAATGGTTCTTGGTTGTGTGCTTTCTGCCACCAACCCTGGGGCTAAACCAGAAGGCTTGTGGCCTGTGGCATCACAGTGCCAGTGTCCTCACTGGTCCTACTACCACCTCCTAAACAAAGGCGAGCACTGGGTTCTTGAGTGAATTGGTGCAGGCTGCACTGGTGAGGACTCTGACTTCTATGCATTTGAGGAAGGGGAATCTCTTCTCTTCCCCAGCAGAGCCAAGCCCAAGCTCTTCTTCCCACATCCATACCACCCTCCTTTCCCAGCAAAACAACCCCACATTGCCTGGGAAGGCTTTGGGCTGGCATGCAAAATGCCACGTTCCCATGGCAATGGGGATCCAGCACCCCTTCCAGCCTGCACAAAGATGGAGAAGGGCGGTGGTGGGCTGCGGGGGGTGCCAAACAAGACCCCCCACCCAACCATGCTGAGGGGCTGCCTCGGGGCTCCCTTGGCCTTCCAGCACCCCACAACACCCGGGCCAGGGGTGGGGGGGGGGAGGGGGGGGCAGAGTCAAAGCTGCAGAAGCAGCCCCCCTCCAAGCACCGCAGGGCTGGGGGCTGAGCCTGCGTGACGCCTCCCGGTCCTGATTTGCTGGGACCGCCCGATCGGCCCTTCCCAAACTGCGGGAGCTCCGCGCCGCCCACACCCCGCCGGGAGCCGCGGGCAGCAGCGGGCGGCAGCGCCGGGAGCAGCGGGCAGCGGCGGGCGGCACCGCGCCGCAGGTAGGCAGAGCCCCGGGACGCCGCGGGGGATGCAGCCCCCGGGCAGAGCGGAGAGCCGGGGGAAGCCGTACCCCACCCCGGGCTGGGGGTCCTCGGGTGTGCCGCGGTGATGCTTTGCACCGCGCACCGAGCGGGGAGGGGGTTCTGGAGCTGAGGGAGGGTGGCGGTGATGGAGGGAGATGCTCTCGATTTTTCGCATTGCTGCTCCCTCTCCCTCTTGCCCTGCATTTCCCGAGGGTCGGGATTGCGGCGCTGCTCCACGGGCGCGCCCGCGCGCACACGCACCCACCTGCATCCCTGCAAGGGCGGATGCCCGCGCCCTGCTCCTTGCACGGACGCCCGCAGACCCCCGCGCACCACCTTTTGCCGCCCCTCCTGCAGCAGCTCCCTGGGTCTCGGTGTCTCACACCCCTGATGTCCCCACATGTGCCATCCCCCGCCGGTGACCCCCTGCTTGGCACGGTGCTGGGCGCAGAGGTGCACTTTGGCGTGGCACGGAGCATGGTGCAAAGCTTTGCTCCGCAGGGCTGGATGGAGTCCCTCTGATGCCCGTGTCCTTGTGAGTCCTGTCCCCGTGCACAGCCCCTGGGGTCACGCAGGAGAGGGTGACACCTGGCTCTGCTCCTGCTGCAGGGTACAAGGGACCAAAGGGCTGGGGGACACGACGCTGAGAAAATCAGAGTGCTTTTGTGCATCAGTGGGAGGAGGTCACCCTCACTGGGAGCACATCTGGACTGATGTGGCTGTGACCTAGGCAGTGTCCCAGGATGTTCAAGGAGGAGCAAGTCAGAGCTGGGGAACAACAAGGCAAAGGGCAAGAGGAGGAATGTGAAGGAGACTCAGTCTACTCTGTCGTGCCTCTGTCTCCTTTTATAACCTCTTGATTATCAATACCAGAGAGAAGGGAATTTTTGTGTTTCACTGGGGTTTGAGGTTGTGAAACAGAGACCTTTCACAGCTTCAGAGTGAGTGAATGGTTTTGGTATTTCCTCTCTGAATGTTATATGAAAGACCCAAAAAATGCTAAAAAGAAAAATCCAGCTGGCTGAGGTACAGGCGGTTCCCAGCTCTTCCCTGGATGCTTTGCCAGGTTCAGGCTGGGCTCTGCTCTTCCCTCTGCCAGGCTGGTATTCGATGGCTGCTAATTAAGTACCCTTCTTGGATGTCCCCCAGTCCCCTTTAGGAGGACTGACTGCAGAGCATCTTTCAGCTCCGTTTCTGCTCTGCTGCTCCCCCACTCCTTCCCTGTGCTCTGCATGTCTGCGGCTGGGTTCCCCATGCAATTGCTTGGCTGGGCTGCAAACCTTTAATTGATTCCTCTTGGTTGGATCAGATCATCAGCAGGGCTGGGGTTTGGATGGCACATCCCTAGCTCCAAACCCACGCAAACCACAGGCAGCCCGCAGAGGGCTGACTTGCAGGGATAGGGACCCAACAGGACGCCAAAACCCTTCCACCCAGCAGCCAAGCTCAGCCCCTGGGGACTGGGTGCCATCCTTCAGCATCTCAGCTCTGTGTCCGGCTGCCATGTCCCTCCTTCCCGCTGCTCTTGGCCCCTTTCCCTCACTGCATCGCAATGAGTCATCTCTGCTGAGCTCACCCGCTGGGAGGGGGGGGGGGGGGGGGGGGGGGGCAGTCTGGATCCCTCACCTGGCACTACGCTGTGCAGGCAACAAGAGCATCCGTTCTCCTGCCCGGTCCTCGAGCAGGTACCCAGCTTGACGCAGGCACAGGGCAGGCACTGCATGAGGGTCTGTGCTGTGCTTCACGCCTGGTGTGGGGGATGCATGCAGGGAAAAGAGCATGGCTGGCATCCCTAAGGATACCAGGATGTGTAGCATCACTGGTACAAGAAGCAGCAGCCTCCAGCCCACACTGTGCGTGCCCACATCAGCGCAGCACAGCTGCGTGCCACAGCACTGCCTGGCTCACCGCATCTCTTCCCCCACCCAGGCTCATCTCTCGCTGGCAGCCGCCTCTGGGCATCTCGTCCTTGAAAAGATGAACCCCACCGTCAGCATTGCTGTCATCCTGACAGGTAAGGCTCTGTGGGGTGGGACTGGGGGGGCTGCTCGGGTGTCCCCAGTGCTCACCTTTCCCCTTTCTGCTTGCCTGTCCCAGTGCTGCAGGCTGCGCACTGCCAGATGATCCGGGACCTGAGCGCCTGCCTGATGGGCCAGAGCCTGCGCGTGGACTGCCGCTATGAGAACAAGACCAGCAACCCCCTGACCTATGAATTCAGCCTCACCAGGGACAACAGGAAGCACATCATCCAGAGCACCATCAACGTCCCCGAGAACATCTACCGGAACCGAGCCAACGTCACCATGCACAAGAACCTGGTGTGCCTCTACCTGCACAGCTTCACCACCAGCGATGAGGGGGTCTACGTGTGTGAGCTGAGGGCCACCAGTGACTACACCGGCAACCAGATAAAGAACATCACTGTCATCAAAGGTGAGGGGCAGCAGGGCCCGGCCTCCACTTCCTCCTTCCTACCTACCCTGGGCTCTGCAGGGCCAGCAAAACAAAACACGTCCCACCGTGGGTGTTCCCAAACCAGGCACAGGCAGGGTTTGTTGTTCCCCAGGGTCTCTGCCCCCAAAATCTCTCCTGTTCCATGAGGTGGAAGGGGAAATGGGCAGCGGGGCAGGGTGGGGCTGGCTGCATTTGTATGGCAAACATGAGCAGCAGGTGAGCACCCCATAGCACCTAACCCTAACCTCATTCCTGTGAGATCTCATTTTTCTCTCCCTCCCCACTCCCCATCCTCGCAGACAAACTGGAGAAGTGTGCCGGCTTCAGCCTCTTGATCCAGAACACTTCATGGCTCCTGCTGCTCCTCCTCTCCCTGCCTCTCCTGCAAGCTGTGGACTTCGTGTCCCTGTGAAAGGAAAAGCCCCCTGCACCCCCACGGAGCACCCCAGCCAACCCGCCTCCCCTGCCAGAGCGCAGCCCTTGGAAAGAGAAGATTTGGAACACACGAAACCTCTCTCTATGTTATCTCTATATAGCCGTGTATCTAATGCTAACCACCGTCCTGTGCTCAGCCCTGCCATCACGTCCTGCTCTGCTGCATGGTGGCTCTGCTAGGCAGCATCGCTGCTCCCATCGTGCCCTCCCCGCGCTCAGGCTGATGCTGGGGGATCCGTGCTTCTCCCACCCCTTAGGTTTTGGGGTTCTGTTTGGCCTGGGGAAAGACAGCTGGATGAGCAGGTAAGGGAGGTGATGGGAGAGCGTGGGGAGGGGTCCCGGTGCTGTGGCTGCAGCACCAGGTGACCCAATGACTTCTGTCCATTGCAGCCAAGCTGGAGCCAGGGGGGGACCAGCCCGTAGCTGTGACGAGAGCAGTGCTGGCAGCCCCACAGTGAGGCCTGCGGAGCCTCTCTGAGCTAGCCACAGCCCCGTGCCCCCAGGGGGGTGAGCCTGGCTGGGGAGGGGGCTCCTCCGCAGCACCCCTCGGCTTCATTTGGGGAACATCTGGGGAACATCTGGGCTCCCCATCCTTCCCCACGGCACGCGTCCCTGTCCTGCAGCCCCATCGGACCGCTGGGAGGAGCCCGTGTGCCCCCTCCTGCCTCCCCGCTCCCTTTCAGCATCTCCCTGTCTCTATTTAGGGGTAGAAAAAGGTGGCTAAGCCATCCTCGGTCAAGCTAAGATGGTCAGCGAGAGTGGGGAGAGGGACCCCAAGCACAGCCCCAGCCTGTCCCCATGTGCCACGGGACCCCAGGAGCCAGTGGACCCGGAATGAGCAGAGAGCTCTCCCAGGAAAGGGCACAGGGAAGGAGGAGGTGCTGGCAAGAGCATCAGCTCTGCGGAGCGAACCCCACACTGATCTCTTCGTGCAGTGCCTGACAGCTGAGAGCAATTCCCACCAGCTGGTCCCCACTCCTTGCTTTTCTCCAGCCACCAAAAGCTGCCTCCCACCCCACTGTCTCCCACCCCAATGCATCCCACCCCACTGCCTGTCCCTGCCCATCCCTGCCCGCTTGCTTGCTGTCTAGTGCTGCCCAGGCTGTGTGGCCGGGGCAGAGCAGAGCCCGGCCGACCGTGCAGACGCGTCTCCAAGCCTCATTTTTTTGTGAACATTTGTAGTTGTTTCCACAGCTTGTTGTCCAAGAAATTCAGTCCTAGGAGAAAAAGAAAAAAAGAAAAAAAAAAAAAGAAAAAGAAAAAGAAAGAGAAGCCAACCTTACGAAAAGCAACAACAACAATACACCAATCCTCCGGGAGTTTTCCTCTGTCTGCACAATAAAACCTTAGGTTGTGTGTTGGAGCTGTGGCCACCTGTGTGTGCGGCGAGGGGCTGCGGGGGGGCGCGGTTTGCCCTGCTGGGGGGTGACCCCCTCCTGCACCCATCTACGCCTTCATTCCATACTGGAGAACCCTTCTTCTCGGCTCATTGTGAGCTCAGGGTTGGGGCCACCTGCGGTATAGGGAGAGGGGCAGAGTGGGGTAGGTACCAGCGGGTATCCCTGGGCACGTAGGCACGGGATCCCTTGGCACCCCTTCTCCATCCTGCCCTGCCTGCAGCGTGGAGGCAGCCCTGGCATCCTGCGGGCAGGGAGCGCGTGGGAGTGGGGTTGGGCACACAACGCATCCCAGAGCCACGGGATGTGTGCCACGGGGTGCCTATGGATGACCCCATAGAAGTCTCTGGGAGTCACACCCAGGCGCAGACGCGTGGCCCTCCCTGTTTCGGGGCTGGAGCTGGGAAGCAGGGAGGAAGATGCCACCATAATTGCATCCCGCCTAATTATCGTCAGCAGGTGCTGGCTGAGTCACAGCGGGCTCACCGGGTGGGTCAGGCGTCAGGGAGAGGTGCCCAGGGTTGTGCCCTGATGTCCCCCAGTGTCACTGTGGGTGCTCCTGGCCCCATCCCACCGTGCTCTTCTCCCTGTGACTTTTCCCAGGACCCAAAACCCAGACCACCTCCCCGCTCACCACTTACCCCTGATCCATCCTTTCCCTCCTGGGCCCCCATCTCCGTCCCTCTGCCCACACTCACCCTTCACCACCCCAACAACCCCCTGTGCCCCCCCAGCCTCACCGCCTTACCGTGGGCCACCTTGGGCTCACGTCCCCTTTAAGCCTCCCCGAAGCTGGAATGCGAGAGGAGCATTTCTGTGCCCTGTGAGGTCAGATAAAGACGCTATATTTATCTGGCTGGTAACCTGAGCCCTGAATTTCTGCTGTGTGGTTTTTACGCGGCCCCGCAACCCTCCGGCACGGCCCCTCCGGACCATTCCCAACTGAGCCCTGGGGTGCTCAGACCCTGCCACCAACTCCCCCAAACATCCCTGCTCTGCTCCAGCCCCAGGAAGCACCCTGAGGAGGGAGGACTGACACGAGGCAGCCCCATGAGCCGTCGCTCACCCCACACCGTGCCAATCTTGCGCCCCTGAGCGTGCACCCACTGGTGAGTGCAGGGAGCACGGGGAGATGCCAGCGTTGGGGAGGGGGCTGCGGGATGCCAGTGGGACCCCTAACTCTGCCCTCTTTTCCCTTTGGTTGGGGTGAACCCATGGGGAAGATGTTTTTCTATCTCTGTAGGGGGTGTTCACGTGGGACAGCCCAGCAAAATGCGTGGCACCTGGCCCCTGGGTGGGCAGAGCCACGTCCTGTGCACTTCCCCACAGGCTCCCTGTTTTTTTTCCGCCTGCAGACCTCAGAGCAGTAACCTTGAGCCGTCTGCCAGGGTTCCCCTGTGGGTTTGGGATTTTGCTGCCTGGGGGTGGCCCCGGAGCAGTGAGCAGCCAGGTGGGGATGTGTCAGCACAGTGACGCCAGGCAGGCACACGTGCACTGAGCTGGGAGCGTTCTCAGGCTGTGACTGCATAGGGAAAGCTCCCCAACCTCGCCTCCCTCCCAGCACCCTCGGCACTAAACCAGATTGGAGTGGGCAAGGTGCTCCACGCAGGGTCCCCCCATTGCCTGCTCTGTGGCAGCACGCTGAGAGCTCTGCAGTAACCTCCAGGCTGGGACATTGCGTCTCAGGGCACAGGGACACGGCTCACAGCCTGCGTAAGCGAGAAGCAGCTGAGCCGTAACACCTCGGCAGGAGCCAGGGCTGTGTAAGCTGAGCTCACCCTGGGGCTCCGCAGCCACCGAGGGGGAAAGCTGCCACGGAGGGCCACCAGTGTGAGGCCACCAGCAGAATGTCAGCCTCCTCAATGCCTAGGAGACCCACGGGGATTCATTGGGAATGCCAGTTGGAGCAGGATGCGCTCCCCAGCCTGAGCATCCCTGTGGTGCTCAGACCGCTGGGTCCCCTTGGTGCTCATGGCCACGTGGCCACAGACCGGACGTTCCCGTGCCTCAGTTTCCCCAGGGAGGGTGATGAGGGTGCAGGAGGCCTGACTCAGCCATGCCAGCCCCAGGGCTTTGCTACACATCAGGAAAGCTCAGCATTATTATTGGGCAGGGAGGGGCCAAGCAGGTCAGGAAGCGATGGGAGGATCCGGGGTTTTCTCACACCCCCTCGGCTCCTCAGGCTCATGGCACGCTCCGCTCTCCCGCAGCCCTGGGGTCCACAGCGATGTGACATGGGGACAGCACGGTGCAGATCATCCTAGCAGACACAGCAGCCCTACTTGGTAAGACCTCTCCTTCCATGATGCCATTGGGTTCACTGCTGTGTCCAGGGCAAGTTCCCCTCCTGAGCGCCCCACATCCCTGCACATCAGCTCCCCACATCCCCAGGGCAGACAGTGTCCTGTAGGGACTAATCCCATGGACTGAAAGCCCCCATTGGAGCCACAGGGCTCCAGCACCCTCACCCCAATGCCAGTGGGAGTGCTGGTCCTTGGCTGGGTCCCACATCCCCCAGCAAAACCCCACAGTGTGCATTGGATCCTGGCTGGCGGAGCAGCTCCGGGGCCCTCCCAGTGCTGGCACGGATGGCCCAGAGAGAGCCGGGTGTTGGTGGCGTGTTTGCCTGCAAGGGGATTATTCACCCCTCGGCCTCAGTTCCCAAACAGGTCTGTGCGCTCTGGCTTGCTCTTGCTTGTAAATAGTTTCCTCTTGCTGCTCCCTCAGCAATAGCAGCAGGGACACAGCCCAGGGCCGAGGAGGGAGGATCCCATGGTGATCGCACTCGGTGACCATCCCCAGGCCCAACTGTGCCCTGCATGGCAGGGGCAGGGCCAGGCTCCATCCCATCACCTCCACGCTGCCTTGGAGTGGGGCCAGCGCCCGCCCCAGAGGGGCTGGGAAAAACCTCTGAGCCGGGGTCATCTCCTGGGTGACAGGGGACTCTCAGAGCCACACGAGCCACTGTCCGGCCAGGGAAGGGACGCGAGGCAGCACAGCCCTGGGACAGGTAGGGGACCTGCTGTCAGCACAGAATAGAGCTGTCCTCCCTGTTTGCTCGAAGCTGGGGAGGTTTCTTGCTGCCCTGTCTTTGACTCTGTGCTGGTTCCTTGTTTGCTCCGGGTGCCTCCATCCCCCTCCTGTCCCATGAGTGGGTCTCTGTCTGGCAGAAGCCACCACTCCCCATGGGACCCAGTGCTTGGCTGTCACCCTGCCCTGCAGGCTGGCTGTGCCTGGTGACAGAGACACGGTGGCCACCTCCAGCACTGAATTATTGATGGCAGGCAGGCAGGGCACTGGTGAGGGAGGGAGACAGGAGGTATGCTGCAGTAGGGTGACCCCTGGCTGTCCCCACTGTCCCCAATGCCCACTGGTGGGTGGTGGCTGCAGCTTGGCTCCAGGCACCATGCAGGGAGCAGGGATGGATGATGAGGACTCCTGTGCTAACAGCTGGGGGACAGCATGGCAGCAGTGCCAAGGCTGGGGCAGAGGCATCGGCTGACCATGAGTGCCCATAGCCATGCCCAGTGCAGCCCTACTCCGGTGGTGTCAGGTGCCCAAAGGCACACGGGTGGCACCGCTGGTGTCTCCCCGCTGCCCCAAGGAGGGCTGGTAGGCACTCTGTCCCCTGTGTTCCCTCACAGGGTCTCCAGGTGGGGGTCCTGGGGTGGGCACAGTCTGGTGTCGGTCATAGCCCATGCAGCTGAGCCCAGGCCCTTCTCTTGCAGCCAATGCCTCCAGCTGAGCCTGCTGAGCAACAGCCTCCAGCATGTCCCAGCTCTCCTCCACACTGAAACGGTACGTTGACTCGTCCCGCTATGCCGAGAACACCTACAGCAAGATGCCCAGCGGCTACAGCTCCTACACCTCCTATGGCTCCTCCACCTATGCCTATGCAGACAGAGACAAAATTGGCTTCAAATCCAGCTACCTGCCCTCCCCTCGGTACCACCACAGCAGACTGTCCCCAACCAGCGGCTATGACAGCGGCCGCCTGCCCCTGTACCCCGACTCCAGCATCCGCCTGAGCCCCGCTTACATCCGCACACAGCCGGGCAGGGGGCTGAGCGGGGGCTCGTGCTACTCCTTCACCGGGACCCCCAGCAGCCCCTCTGGCTACGTGTCCACCTCCACACTTCTCACCCGTCGCAGAGCCATCAGCCACTCGGACCTGGCGCAGGAGTTTTCGGGGCTGCACACCTCGGATAGCGCCTACACGCCCAGCCCCAGTGCCCTGTACCAGGCTGCCACGCACTCCGACTACGTCCGCGATTACCTGGAGAAGAGCAGCCACTGCAGCCTGCCCTCCAGCCCCTCTGGCAGCCAGCTCTGTGAAAGGGATGATGGTTATGGCAGCACGCATGGCCCCGACCCCACGGTATGTATGGCACGCGGTGGGATGGTGACATGATGCCAGTAGGGTGCGTGGTCCAAATGGGCTTCTGTGGGGCAGAGGGAGAATACATGGGATCGGTGCGGTGCAAAGATGGTGCCATGCAGGGATGCTGCTGGTGTCAATCTGTCAATGAGTGCAAACCCAATGGGTGCACACGGGAGTGCTTCTCTGCAGTGCTGACTGCGCCATGCTGCAGCACGCACAGTGGCATGGAGTAACTCATGGTGGCACAGCATCATGCCTGGTGACAGGCACTCCAGGCTCCAATAGGCACCATGCCATCCCCAGAGCCATGGCCCAGGGCAGGAGCAGCTATCGTGCACTCAGCCCAGCTCTGGTGCGCACAGCAGCGCTGGTAATTTTCCACTTGGGTCCCCTTCCAAGGTCCCGTCAGGCTCTGCCCACGCTGTCTCTCACTCTCAGCCCACCCCATGGTGGAGGTCGGTTCCCCCAGCGCGGGGCCTGACCCACAGCTCCGTCCCAGTGCTGTGCACCCAGCAGGGAGGATAAGGGCTGGGGGTGTCACCTGTGCATCCCCAAGAGCAGGACGAGAGGCTCTTTCCCTTCAAGCCCCCCATCCCCCCCTGTATCCACGCACCTGGGAAAAGTGCCGTTGGAGCACTCTGGAGGTGCTGGGGGACAGCAGGCAGGCAGGGAGCCGGATCGCTGACACCAGCTGAGGTTTCCTTAGCCTTTAATGTGCACACCTGCTATTTTCCATTCCTATGCATTTTTCCCCCCATTCCCAAGCAGGGAAACAAAGTACCAATCATAAAACAAACTGCAGGTGCCTGCAGTCACGCCAGGTGCCGGAAACATGCACACCCACTGCTGCCATTGGTTCTGCCCCATTACGCAGCCTCAGGGGCAGCAGTGCAGCCAGGGCATGGACGGGGCTGTCCCCGTGCCTGCTCCCATCCCCTCATCCAGTGCCTTGGCACCACACGGAATGGAGGAGCCTGGCACCTCCATTTGTTACCCCATAGGGCACAGGGAGGTTTGTGCAGCTGCAGCGAGCAGAGCAGTCGTGGTGCCAGGAAGGGAAGGGAGCAGTGCTGTGCCACCCCATTAACCGCCTTGTGGGGACATAGGGTCAGGAGGCCAAAGCCAGCCACAGAATCACCGGCAGCTCTGCACAGCCCCATCCTGAGCAGCTGATGGCTCTGGCCCTCGGCCAGTCCCGGCCCTGCCTGCCATTGCAGTGCCAGCTCATGGCAGAAGGTCACCGCTGCCGAGGGGACAACTAGGACAGGTTGCTGGCTCCTTCACTTTCTGGCTGCAGCCTTGCCCTGGGAGCCTGCATCCCTCTCCAGCTATAGGAGCAACCAAAGTCACTGGGGAATGAGGCTGGTCATGAGACGGAGCTGATGCCACCCCTTCTGCCATCCAGCATCCTGGGGAGCGCTGCACACAGCAGGCTCAGTCCTGACCCCAAGCCACGTGCTGAGCTGCAGGGCAGGGTGCTGTGCCTCAGCCCTGGGGTGCAGCCGTGCCCCACGTGGGTGGGATCAGACTGTGGGGCACCCACACTGAGCCCAGCGGGGTGTGCACCCCCATGTGCACGCCGTGTCCCTGTGTGTGTACAGTGTACACTGCACAGGCTGTGTATATATATACACGAGTGCAGATTACGACAGGGCTCCTCTTGTGATGCAAAAAGCGCTGGCCCTGCAGATGAATAACGCTGCAAGATGCCTCCTCAGATATTTTTGCTGGTGCCAAAAATAGTCTTCTTCCTCCCTCCCACCCCCCCATCCCCAGCATCCCATCCAGTGGCTGTGCACTGCGGGCAGGGCAGGCTGCAGCTGCATCACGGGGGGTCCAAACAGCACCGCTGGTGTGGGCTGGGGGCGTGCTGGGGGCTGGCAGGGGGCAAAGCAGCCTCACCCCATGCCTGCTACATGATGTGGAAATTTCCCCGTGCAGGTGGCCGGGACACCTGAGCGTGGATGGTCAGAGGGGTGAAGTGGAGGGATGCAGGATGGGGATGCAGAATGGGAACGCAGGTTGGGGACGCAGGTTGGGGATGCAGGACAGAGAGCTGGGCGCGCTGCCAGCCTCCTCACCTGCCCTTGCTGCAGGGGCAGAGCTGGAGCCCTGCCTGCGCCGTGCCTCAGTTTCTCCAGCGCTCGGAGGGGAGTGACTGGGGGGGTCCCTGCTCCGTGCCTTGGTGAAACAAACAAGTCTGAGAAACACCCCCTGAGCCCAGTGCTAATGCAACCCCTTCCCCCCCCCCGCCCCGCAAAGGGGTGCCGCTCCCTGCCTGCCTCTCACCCCGCACTCTCTCCCCTAACACTGCCCCGTGAGCTCCGCGTCCCATTCGGATACCCTGCAGCCCCACTCCATGGCTTGGGGGCAACTTTCCATCCTCTGGGAGCCCCGGGAAGGGGGGGGGGGGGCCCGTGCCGGTGGTGCTCCCCGCGTTATGCCGCGGCGGTGGCGAGACGGAGCCCTGGAGCTCAGGGGACATCGCTCGTGTCCTCCCCACGGTGCCGCGTCCCCAGCGCAGCAATGGCTGCGGGCACGGCCGCCCCTCGCGGGCCCCCCTGGCTCAGGGCTGGCTGTACCACGCGGTGCGGCGGGGGCTGGCCGTCACGGAGCCCTGCTGCTGCCTCTCCACCCATTTGATGTCAGAGCTGCTCAGGTGCCGTCAGCCCCGAAGAGCCGGCATCGGCTCCGGCACCGCAACTGCCCGGCCACGGCGGTTCTCCGGCCCGGCCTGACCCCATACCCTTGCCCTCGGCCGGCCCGAGGAGAAGGGACCCTCCTGCCCACCGCCCCTCGGCCCCTCGCCATCTCGCTTTGCTCGCGGGGGGCACCATGCGGGACTCGTACACGGTGACGCTGCCCGAGGAGCCCCCCGCGCTCCCCGACCTTCACAAGGAGCTGCGGCCCCGCACCTCCATGCCGGGCTCCCTGCTGGTCTCCACTTTCGTCGGGCTCGTCCTCAACAAGACCAAGGTACGAGCAGCCCGGAGGATGGGGGCTGAGGAGGGGACGATGGCGAGGGGGAATCTGCTGTGTGCTTTGGGGAGCGTGGGGCTCCCTGCTGCCCCTCGGGGTGCACATTGCTGCAAGATGGGGTGCGTGGCACTGGGTGCCCATCGATGCCACCGACGCTGGGGGACGGCACCTCCATGCAGGGAGCAGGGAGCAGGAAGGGAGATGAAAGCACGTGGCTGTGCACCAGGGTCCCTTGGCCAGCGCTGCTCCGGCCGTGACCTTGGCCCTATCCCATGCCCCCGTGGCAAGGAGGAGGTGGTGGCCATGCAGCACGGTGGTGGTGGCGTCACCGGGACAAGTGGGAACAGCACCTGGGGTGGGGACCCCCAACGCAGGCACAGCAGGGCCATGGAGGTCAGGGTCTGAGCACTTAGGTAAGTTGGGCTTCTCCAGCGCTTCGCTGGTGCACGGGTGGAGCAGGACGGCCCGCATCCCGTCCCCATCCCCACGCCCTGTCCCCTGTCCCCCTCCCGCAGTGCAGCCTCAGGGACTCCCCAGCCACCGCCGCTGCCGCGTGAGCCAGCTCTGCTCCGCCGCCTGTGAGCCGCGCCGTGTCCTAGATAAAGCACCGGCCGGGCGAGGGGGATTAGCCGGAGTTGAGTCACCCAGGGAAGGGAAAACGTGGGGGGGAAATACGACCTTGGTGTAGCCGCGGCTATGGCATGGGGGTTCTTGTGCATCCCTGCCCCAGGGACAGGGATGGGGGCTGAGGGGCCATTGGGCCAGCTCCCTGCTACGGGCACTGGCTCACGTGCAGGGCACCAGAGCTGCCCGGCAGAGCCACGTGTGCCCGGCACGGGGCACCTGGGTGCCCGCCGGTGCTGTGCCCCTGCGGCGGGTGATGCCTGCACCATCGCTAAGGCACACGTGTAACTGTATCTGGGTTATTTTGGGCTGCTGTCAGGGCTGGGTGCTCAGCACCTCCCACACGCGCACCAGCTGCTGCTATTTTGGAGCTGACGGGCCCCCTCCTCTCCTCCTCCTCCCCCTCCTCACGCCTGGGGGAGGACCGGGAGCTGTGATGGGCACAGGTCAGGGAGGCTCACCCTGTCACCGCCCTCTCTGGACTTTATCCCACAAAGCAGCCATGCCTGTGGAGGGTGGCACTTGCGTGGGGCGTCCTGGAGGGATGGGCAGCAGTGGGACACCCCCTTCAGCCATAGGGCAGACATAGAGCACGACCACCCCCGGCTTCCCAGGGCGTAGGGCTGGCAGGGGGATGCAGGGGGTGGCCAGCCTGGCCCGCAGGGCATAGGGCAGTGAGAAGGACTTTGAGCCCTGGGAGTCATCCCAGGCCAGGCAGCTGGGTGAGCAATGGGTCCTCAGGCTTCTCCTATGCATGGCAGTACCAAGAGCACCCGGAATGCCCCTGCGTGCCCATGTGGGGCTGCCCCACAGGGGTGCTGGTGGCCCCACGGGCTACTCACAGGCAGCCTGTCTCAGCCCTACTCCTTCTCTCTGCAGAGCTCCAAGGTGGTGCAGGGGCTGACTGGGCTGCGGAACCTCGGCAATACGGTGAGTGCTTGTCCCCTTCTGTGGGCACAGCCCCAGCCCACACAGTGCCATTCTGTGGGCACATTCTGGACCCCAGCATCCACGCTCCCAGAGGTGCAGGTGGACAAATGCATCCCCACGCTCCCCCCTGCTCCGTCCCCATCCCCTGCCCACCCGCCCCAAGGTGCCCCCCTGCCACCACCCGCCTCCCTCCCTCTGCCTCACGTTGCCATGGTTTTCTGCCTCCCCCAGTGCTTCATGAACTCCATCCTGCAGTGCCTGAGCAACACCAAGGAGCTGCGGGATTACTGCCTGCAGAACCAGTACCTGCGGGACCTCAACAACAACAGCCGCATGCGCACCGCGCTCATGTCAGGTATCCAGGGTGGGGGTGGGGACAGGATGGGGACAGCCGTGGGGCACATCTCCCCAACCCCCCCCCATATCGCTGAGCTTCCTCTCTGCACACAGAGTTTGCGAAGCTGATCCAGCTGCTCTGGACCTCATCCCCCAATGACAGCGTGAGCCCCTCAGAGTTCAAGACGCAGATCCAGAGATACGCCCCACGCTTTGTTGGATACAAGTAGGGACCGACAGTGTGGGGCCGGCGGTGGGTGAAGAGCCCCCCGGGGGTCTCTCACAGCCGTGCCCCTTTGCCTTGCAGCCAGCAGGATGCACAGGAGTTCCTGCGCTTCCTCCTGGACGGGCTGCACAGCGAGGTGAACCGCGTGCTGGTGCGGCCACGGGCCAATGCTGACACCCTGGACCACCTCCCGTAAGCATGGGGTGGGCAGTGGGGTGGGGGCTGGATGCCTGTAGGTCCCAGCATTGCTCAGCAGCTCTGTCCCTCTGTCTTGCAGTGATGATGAGAAGAGCCGTCAGATGTGGCGGAGGTACCAGGAGCGGGAGGACAGCCGTGTCAGTGGTGAGCATATGGGGAGGGGAGACAGGCAGGGGGATGGGGTCAGGGAGTCTCACCCTTCTCCATCCCCTCGTCCTCAGATCTCTTTGTCGGGCAGCTGAAGAGCTCGCTGACCTGCAGTGAATGCGGCTACTGCTCCACAGCCTTTGACCCCTTCTGGGACCTCTCCCTGCCCATCCCCAAGGTGAGGTGTCCCTGCTCTTCCCTGCCCCCCCCACCCCACACATTGTGCCCCATACCCTGTGCCCCTGACTATGCCCTCCTCCCACAGAAAGGCTACGGGGAAGTCACCCTGATGGACTGCCTGCGGCTCTTCACCAAAGAGGACGTTCTGGATGGAGATGAGAAACCGGTATGGGGCGTGGGGTGGGGGCACAGGGAGTTGCATGGGTGCAGGATGGGTCCTCACCATGCTGCTCGCTGCCTGCAGACGTGTTGTCGCTGCAAAGCCAGGACGCGGTGCACGAAGAAATTCAGCATCCAGAAGTTCCCCAAGATCCTGGTGCTCCGTATCCTTTGTACTAATAAATGGGGTTGGTGGGGCTGGTGCGGGGTGGCGGCTCTTTGCAGGTTCCCCTTTGCTCCCCATCTCCTTGACGTGGCCCCCCCCAGACCTGAAGCGCTTCTCAGAGGCCAGGATACGAGCCAGCAAGCTCACCACCTTCGTCAACTTCCCACTGAAGGACCTGGACCTGAGGGAGTTCGCCTCGCAGAGCTGCAGTAAGTGCTGGGGCTGGAGGGGCAGAGCTCAGAGCTCACATGTGGGTAGCACTGATCCTCACCCTGTCCCCCCAGACCACGCCGTTTACAACCTCTACGCCATCTCCAACCACTCGGGCACCACCATGGGGGGACACTACACTGCCTACTGCAAGAGCCCCATCTCCAGCGAGTGGCACAGCTTCAAAGATTCCCGGTGAGGCTGCACGGGTAGCACGGGGAGGGGGACCTCATATGGGCACCCCATTGCTCATAGTGCATCTCCCCATATCTCTGCAGCGTCACCCCAATGTCCTCCAGCCACGTGCGCAGCAGCGATGCCTACCTGCTCTTCTACGAGCTGGCCAGCCCGTCCTCACGCATGTAGCCGGCCCCTGGGCACCCCTCGGAGCCTCCTACCTGGATTTTGGCCCCCTAAGAACAGCAGAAAGCCCCGAGATGAGGGCAGGACCCAGGCAGCCCCGGTGCCTCCAGGCTGCTGGCATTTGCTTTTTACCCTGGGGTAGGTTTTTCTTTTTTCTTTCTGGTGTGTAATAAAAATACTGAGCAAGGGGCATGGGGCTGCCTGCTCCCACCGGGACCTCGGAGACACCTGGAGTTGGGTCCCTTCTGCCATCCCCGAGGATCCATGAGGCTCCTCCCAGCTCCTCCAAACCTCCTGGTGAAGGATCGCAGCTCTTTGGTCACCCTCCATCCCACCTCCATCTGCTTTCTGATCAGCCCCGGACTCACGGCCAGGAGGGAGGACAATGTTTCATGGAGTTTCTTTCTATTTATCATGGACTTCTCTCAGCCCAGAGCTTCCCTCCTGGCTGCCCAGGGACTCACGCCGGGGGGGCTGACCCACCTCCTTATACGACGGTGCCTTAAACCATTTAGGGGCGCGGGAGGCCCTTGGGGTGCACAGGGATGTCCGTCCTACGGGGGGTGGGGGGTGGGCAGCACCTTTCCAGTACTGGGGCTTTCCTCCCCTCTTCACCGGGAGCCCCGTGGGGTGCCCAGAGATGATCCCCTCACCCAGCCCCACTGCTCCATCCTCCAGCTAGCAAACGCCAGTGGCCTTTTTAGCCTTTTCTCTAATTTATTCTCCTCCCCATCCCGCCCTGCCCGAGGTGCAATGGGGGGGGACATGCAACTGACCCAGCACAACCCCAGCCCCAGTCCAACCCAGCACCCGTCCTGCTTTGGGCACGGGCTGAGCCCCCCTGCCCTGAGCACATCCCCCAGGGGCATCCCGGCGGGGCTGGGGGGCAGAGGTGGGTCCCGGGCTGGGGCAGTGCTGCAGCTCGGCAGGTGGCTTGTTTACTGTGTAAGCAAGATGGGCAGGATGTGTCTCGTACAAGGGAGACTCGTGTAGGAATAAATTTTAGCTGGAACAGAGCGCTGTGTGTGTGTGCTTGGCTCGGGGCTCCAGCAGCGGGAGGGAAACTGAGTCAGGATTCAATCTAGAAGGAACTATGGCATGGGGCTCACCTGCAGCAAGTGGACGTGGTGGCTGTGGTGTGTCCATGGGGCACAGGGAGCCTCTCCTCCTCCTCCTCCTGTGCCTATGCTCTGCCCCCAAAGCCCTGAACAAAGGCCCCTTTTTGCCCAGCTCAGGCGCAGACCTGTGGCATTAAGGGCCAGCAGGAACACGGGCAGCAGCGCTCAGACATCAGCAAGGGGGACAAGAGGGAAGGAGGGGTGCACACCCAACACAGCACCTCCAGGGCTGCCCCACTCCCACCGGCTCCTGGAAAGCCATGTCCCCAGCCCCTGGGACAGTCTTCCAGCTCTGGTGAGAGCACACTTTCCCCTTTAAGATGTGGGATCTCCGTGCCAGGGCCTGACCTCGGCATCCTCAGCTGAGCTGGATTAACGGGGCAGAGGGAAGGGGCCCACCGAGGGGAACGGGGCCTCCCAGGGCTCCCCACACACAGCCACAGGGCTCTGAGGGGCTGAGCACATGTGGGCACAGCCAGCACTGTATGCGATGGGGACATCCAGAGAGCAGTGGGTGGAGGGACATGCGGCCATGCTGGGGAGCAGAGCACTCTGGGGGGGGTTTTAAGTGCTCTGTACCAGGAGTGCTGCTACCATGAAGGACTTCACCGAAATCACGCTTTGCCCCGAGGCTCTGGAGCGCAGTGAGGTAGGGCTGGGGCAGGGGTGCCACCCGATGGGTCTCCAAGGTGCAGTCCCACAGTGCCACGCACCATTGCTGTCGTGCAGACTGAGTTCTGCAACCCCGTCTTTGAGGGCGAGGAGCCCCTGGCTGTGCCCCCAGCTGAGCAGCCACCGGACGAGGAAGGGGTGGGAGCCACATCACCCCAGGATGCCCTCGGTACCTGCATGGGGTTTGTATATGCACCCGTGTCAGTGGGGCAGCCGGGAGCTCACCCGTGGGGTGCTCTCTGTGGGGGTGTGGAGATGCGTGGGGAACTGCTGGCACCCTGGGGACAAGGGGCTGGGCTCAGGGGGTGGCACAGGGCTGGGGACACGGCTGCACCCCGCTCTGCCCACTCTCCTCATCCTCCCCAGGCCGGCAGCTCTGGGTGCAGGCGGGCTGGCAGTACCGTGCCGACTGCAGGTTCACCTGGCTCTGCGTGGCTCTGATGAGCGCCGTTCTTGTCTTCCTCATCGCTCTCCTGCTGGGCATCATCATCCACCGTGAGTGCTGTGAGCAGGAAGAGCAGGGGGATGTGGGGATGTGCCGTGACCGTGGGGCTGGGTGGGCTTCCAGAGCTCCCTCCCCATGCTACATCCATCCCCCTTGGAGCAGAGCTGACATCCCCGCCACCACCCCACACCCCGGCTGCAGCCCTGCCTGCCCGCAGCACCGCCACCACCACTGTGGCACCCACCCAGAGAGACCCCCAGGAGCCCAAACCCTCCACCCCAACCCATGGCCGACCACCTGCAGCCAGCACTCCAGCACCGGGTAAGTCCCCATGCGGGCAGCACACCATGGTGGCCACGTCCCCATGTCCCTTAACCCAAACCCATTCGTAATATGCAGTGTGCGGTGGGACCCTGCGTGGCCCTGAGGGCTCCTTCAGTTCCCCCAACCACCCCGGCCCCTACCCACCCCATGCTCTCTGCATATGGCACATCGAGGTGGCAGCCGGCATGGCCATCCAGCTGACAATGGATGCGTTCAGCGTGGAGGGCACCGCCTCCTGCCTCTTCGACCGGCTGGAGCTCTATGAGGAGCAGGGGGCCCGGGGGGGCACTGCCAGGTAGGACTGTGTGTGCCCAAGGAGGGGGTGGCACACCCAGAATGGGTCAAGCAGTGCTACTACCCCCACTACGCTCACAGGTTCTGTGGCAGCGTGGTCCCCCCAACCTTCAACAGCATCTCCAACCGCCTGCGTGTCACCTTTGTCTCTGATGGCAGTGTGGGGGCACCAGGCTTCAATGCCCGGTACCGTGCTGTGGCTCCCAATGAGAGTGAGTACACCATGTGGGTTGGCCCCAAAATACCCAGAGGTACGGGTATGGGAATGGGTATGGATATGGATATGGATGTGGGCATGGGTATGGGTATGGGAATGGGTATGGGAATGACTACGGGTATGGGAATGGGTATGGATGTGGGTAAGGGTATGGGAATGGGTATGGATGTGGGTAAGGGTATGGGAATGGGTATGGATGTGGGTATGGGTATGGGTATGGGTATGTATGTGGGCATGGATATGGGTATGGGTATGGGAATGGGTATGGATGTGGGTATGGGAATGGGTATGGATGCGGGTAAGGGTATGGGAATGGGTATGGGTATGGGAATGGGTATGGATGTGGGTATGGGTATGGGAATGGGTATGGGTATGGGAATGGGTATGGATGTGGGTATGGGTATGGGAATGGGTATGGGTATGGGAATGGGTATGGATGTGGGTATGGGTATGGGAATGGGTATGGGTATGGGAATGGGTATGGATGTGGGTATGGGTGACCAGCCCGGACACCTCTACTCGCACCGCAGAGAGCTGTGCATGGGATGAGCACTTTTGCGACCAGGGGCTCTGCATCCACCTGGGCTTTGTCTGCGATGGGTTCCATGACTGCGAGGATCGGAGCGATGAGGCCAACTGCAGTGTGAAGCACAAAGGTGGGATGGCAGCGTGTGACCCCCCCAGCCCTGGGGAGGTGATGGTAGAAGGAAATGGGGGCACAGCTGCCATGTGTGCGTGTGTTGTGTGTGTCCCCAGAGTGCGGCGGCCCACTGACAGCCCTGGAGGGGCACTTCTCCACCCCGAGCCACCCCCAGCCATACCCACACCAGCAGGTGAGAGAAGGGATGCCGGGAGGAGGAGGAGGGCAGGAGGAAGGAAGGCCTCCTCCTGTTGGGGGGAGCCCGTGCCCCTGCCCAGCTTCACGGCTCTCACGGCTGTCCCCATAGCTGTGCCTCTGGCAGATCTCCGTGCCCCTGGGCCACGTCATAGACCTGCACTTCCACAACTTCAGCCTGGAGTCACACGAGGACTGCAGCTTTGACTTCGTGGAGGTTCACGACAGTGCAGGCACCGGAACTGCCAGCCTCATGGGCAGGTGCGGGTCCTGTGGCTCAGCTGGGGAAACTGAGGCATGGAGTGGGCTGTGGAGTGAGCCGGAGGATGAGGTTTAGGGTTCCGCACACCCAACGCCCTCTCTTGCTCCATGTCCCTGCAGGTTCTGTGGCCACCAGCTGCCACCAGCCCTGACCTCATCACGCCACATCATGACAGTCCTCTTTGTGGCAGATGAAGGAGTAGCAGACACCGGGTTCTTTGCCACCTACCAAGCCCGCAATGCCACGGAGAGTACGTAGCCAGGCAGGGAGCAGGGTGCCAGCAGGGGCTGTGTGGTCTCCATCCTTGAGGGTTTCCAAGGCCAGGCTCAAGGAAGCCCGGTTATTACTCCATGTCTGACCCCTCTTGGAGCAGAAGCTTGGGCTGGAGGTCCCCTGGCTCTCTGCCCATGCCCATCCCCATGCCCTGCCCTGGCAGAGACCTGCAGCCCCACAGAGTTTTCCTGTGGCAACGGCGAGTGCCGGGCGCTGGAGTCTGTGTGTGACGGCTGGCACGACTGCCCCGATGGCACCGACGAGCTGAACTGCACCGGGGTCTCCTACCCTGCATTCGGTGAGTCCCATGGCTGGGGGACACCCCCTGACAGCCATCCCATAGCCACCACCTACCCCAGATGCACACCTGGAGGCCGTCAGACCCTAACTCTAACCCTAACCCTGCACCTCTCCCTGTGCAGGCTCCATCTGTGAGCCTGTGGAGGTGGAGATGTGCCTGGGGCTGGGCTACAATGCCACCTCCTTCCCCAACATCTGGCTGGCCATCCCAGACCAGGCAGGAGCCGCCGAGGTGCTGCAGGACTACCAGGTGAGCTGCTGGGCTGCAGGTGGGTGCTCTGCACCATACTGTGCTCACTGCTTCTCTCCTGCAGACGCTGATGGAGCTCGCCTGCTACCAGCACCTCCGCCTGCTCATCTGCAGCCTCTTTGTGCCCAAGTGCACACCGGATGGGGGTGTCCTGCAGCCCTGCCGTGCTGTCTGCCTGGCTGCTGAGCTGCGCTGCCAGCACTCCCTGGGTCTCCTAGGCATCCTCTGGCCCATCAACTGCAACATCCTGCCTGACTCCAACGACCCTGTGGAGTGCTTCCAGCCCTGAGATGGCGAGGAAAGAGGAGTGGGGGCTGCAAAAGAGCCCACCCCTGCCCCAAACCTCCCTTCTGCTCCAGCTGTGAGGTGTCCTGCCCTGAGGCCTGCCAGTTTGCTCTGTGCTCAGCTCAGTGCCCAGATGCCATGGGCTTTTTGCAGGACTGAGTTCCCAGAGAGGGACTCTGAGCCCTCAGCTGCAGAGCTGTTAATGCTCCGTGAATGGAGCAGGTCTGGGCCAGGGTGAGCCAGGCTGCAGGCTGTCCCCCAGCCCCAGAGTCAACAGAATAAAGAGCGTGAGCAGCTGATGAAGTGATGGAGCAGGAAGTGTGTTTGGGGAGGGTCTGCGTGTGGGTCCCACCAGATTATAGTGGGGAAATGGAGGCATGGGCTAAGAGATGGAAGCCAGGAGTGTGGGCAGGAATAACAGGGCACAGGACTGTCCCAGCTGTAGGGAGGACATGGGCTGGTTGTCATGCCCTCAATGGGATGGGGGACCCCAGGGAGACGGATGGGTCTTGGAGAGTGTCATGCAGGCAGCTCCATGGTGCAGGGAGCAGAACTCACTCCAGCCAGGGCTCTGCCCTTGCTGGCCATGCTGGCACCAGGCCACCCCACTGGCCGCAGCCTGGCAACACCCTGTGGCCACAAACCAGCTCCCAGCTGGCCAAAACCAGTAGCCCCTTCACACCTGGGGAAGAGCAGCCAGGCCCCACGCAAGCACGCAGCTTTGGGGTATATGGGCCAGGAAGGCTCAGCCAGCAGTGTCACCCGCACCACGCCGCCCTGCAGCTCCTCTTGGATGCACTCGGTGCTGGAATGGATTCAAGGAGAGCTGGCAGTGCCTTGCAAAACCCAGCATCATCCCAGCTTCCTTGCATGCCTGCAGTCTCCCTGCCTGCTGCCTGCACCTGCAGCCTGACGCATCCCTGAACCACACAGCACCACGCCTGCACCCTCTGCAGCCCCTATGGGTGCTCCCAGTGCTGGCACTGCCACGCTGTGTGTGCCCCACTGTCCCTCTTGCCTTATCCTTTCAGCCAGGGACAAAGCCCCAGCCAGGGCATCGCACACCTCTAGGGCTCCCGCTCCCTTCTCCAACTCTGCTTTCTTTCCTTTCTCTCGCTCTGCTTTCCCTCTATTTTCTCTCGTATTCCCCATTCCATCGTGCTGTCCTGCTGCCCAGATGCCTTCAGCGCTGATGATTCCCATCCCACGCCTCCCCTCGCCCCGCTGGGCTGTTTGTCTGGCTCTCCCTTCCCCCTACTTACAGCGCTTCCGACACCACGGGATTATTTTTCTTTTTCCCCTTGTCTTGTAGCTTTTGGCTCCCGGGGCCCGTGATTTCCTTTGGAGTTTGGGAGGAGAGACGTGGGGAGGAGGGGGGGGGGAGAGGCAGCCTCTCCTCGGGCCTTCGTCAGAGCGAAGCAGTCAGGAAGAGCCGCAGCCATCCCAGCGGAGCGCAGCGGGGCGTGGGGACAGGAGCTGGGGGACTGCGGTGAGTGGGGGGGGCACGGACACAATGGGGTCCCAGCTCCGGCACTGGGGCAGAGAGGAGCCACATTTCTCCTCCTTTTCCTCTTCGCCGCAGCCGTCACGTCCAGGAGAGGGGAGAGAGAGACTTTGTTAGGGCAAGGCCATGGGGAAAGGGCTGGGGGCTGCGCCGGGGACGGGAGGGCTGTTGGGTGGTGCCAGCACTGGGGTGGTCCCAGCACAGCCCCATGCGATGCTGCAGCCCCGGATAGCTGTATGCAGGGAGCCGGCTGGCTCAGAGCAGGGAGCCGGCCGTGGGGATGCTGCCAAGGGAAGGGCCACGATGCAACTGGAGCTCCCGAGCTGCTGCCCCGCCATGCACTGCTGTCTACCGAAACCACAGCCCACGCACGGTGTCACCCGTGGGCATCCTGCCAGCAGTGCCCACCCAGCACCCGGAACCCGGCACACGCAGCCGGTGTCAGCACGTGTGCACTGCCATTGCCTCCCCTGCCTGGTCCCCTCCTGTTTCTGGCACCGGCATCGCCACGGTTCGGGTGGGCAATGGGGATGTTGCAGCAGGTGCAGGCAGCGCCTGCCAAAAAGGCAACTGGGAGAGAACTGAGGGCAGCTGCAGGGTGCCAGCCTTCTGAATTGGTGCCCACAGGACTGTAACCTGTGTCCTGTGCCCCCTCCCAGCCCCTGCACGGCAGACAAGATGAGGCAGCTCTTCCTCCTCTTCCTCCTCGGGCTCATCAGCAGCTCTGTGCAGATCGAAGACAACAAGATCCCCAGGCAGTGCTCAGGGCAGCCGGGCATCCCGGGCACCCCAGGCTTGCACGGGGGCCAGGGTCTGCCAGGCAGAGACGGACGAGATGGCCGGGATGGGGCGATGGGGATGCCGGGCGAGAAGGGCGAGATGGGCCCACCGGGTAAGTAAGGGGTGAGGTCAGGAGGGGACCCTCACCATGGGAGTGAGCTTGTGTCTGAACACTGGCACAGCCCTATATTGCCAAGCTGGGAGGAAACCCCACAAAAATGCCCCTTTTGTGCTGCCACCACCCTTCTTCTCCTGCATGGATGACCCTCCAAGAGTCAGCAGCTTGCTGCCACAGGCACCACTGCGTTTCTCCCTTCCTTCCACCTCCTGCTTCAGAAACCCCAGTGTGGGTGCAACATCCATTCCTTGGCTCCTGGGGGTTGATCTCCTGCCCTGTGGGGTACGCTGCATCCTCAGATAGAGTGGCAGCACCCATGGGATGCTGAACCCCACTGGGATGGGTCTGGGCAGCTGAGCTGTGGGAGTTCGGATGGCAGGGGTTGTGCTGGGGACAGCAGCTTCAAGATGACACTGTCCCCTCTGTGCTCCCTCCAGGAGCTCCCGGACCCCGTGGGGAGATGGGCAGCCCTGGCATGGATGGCATGCATGGCGAGAAGGGGGCACAGGGTGAGTGTGCAGTGGCACCCCGCTCCGCCTTCAGCGCCAAGCGCTCCGAGTCCCGCAGCCCACCACTGGCCGACCAGCCCATCCGCTTCGACGTGGTCCTGATCAACGAGCAGGGCCACTACGACCCCAACACTGGCAAGTTCACCTGCGAGGTGCCCGGCCTCTACTACTTTGCTGTCCATGCCACTGTCTACCGCTCCAGCCTGCAGTTTGATATCATGAAGAACGGGCACTCCATCGCCTCCTTCTTCCAGTACTACGGGAACTGGCCCAAGCCCACCTCGCTCTCGGGGGGAGCCCTGGTTCGCCTGGAGCCCGAGGATGAGGTGTGGGTGCAGGTGGGAGTCGGGGACTACATCGGCTTCTACGCCAGCGTGAAGACAGACAGCACCTTCACCGGCTTCCTCGTCTACTCCTACTGGCAGAACTCAGCCGTCTTCGCCTGAGCGTGAGGCTGGGGATGGGGACCCCATGGGCACCCCTTGGGGATGGGATCTGGTCATATGGGAGCCAGGATGCTCAGCATCCTCCCCTCGCCCTGCTATGGCTTCATCGCCTCGTGCCAGGCAGGGGCACGCTCTCCCTGCCACCCCATGCAGCACTGTGCCGGAGCTAAGCATGCTCGTGGCGCCCAGCTTTGGGGCTCTATGCCCATGCCGGGGAGCTGCAGTGACCTGATGGCTGCATTGTCCCTATGCACGCAGCATCCCTCCGGCCAGCTTCTCCCTGCGGGCTGCCTGGCCGCTGGCACGGCGAGGGGCCCGTCCTGCCAACCCCTGCCATGTCCCATGGTGGACAGCCATCCTGCCCGTGTCGCCGGTGTCCCCGTCCTTGTCCCCGTCCTCCAGCCGCCCCTCTCCTCCTTCACCCGCAATAAAGGGATCTTCATCCCTGCGCCTGCTGCTGTTCGGCCCTGCCTGGGGATCGGAGGGGGGGCTGGGACCACTCGGGGGGCTGCGCGGAGGGATGCCGGCTCCCGGAGCGGGGGCCAGCACGCCAGCAGGCAGCACAGCCAGCGGGAAGCCGCTAGGTGGAGGCATCGGCATCCCTTTGCTTCCTCCCTTCCCTGTGCGCCTTCCCCTAAAGCATCGAGGGGAGGGGATGGGGCGGGACTCCCCACACAGACCCCCGATCTCGGCTCCTTAAAGTGCGCCGCGTTGTGTCCCCGCATGGACTCTCAAAGTGCAATAGGACAGGATGGGGGCCCCGACCGGGCTGGGCACACGGAGGTTGGGGCAGGGGGAACTGTTGCCCCCCACCGTGTCCAGGACTTCGGGAGTTCGCCAGCCCTCTCCCATCCCGGGATGCAGTGTGAGAGCAGTGATCCGCTTGGGAGAAAGGTCCCTATTTTTAGCCATGGAACGAAGAGCTTCCTCATTCCTGCCCAAAATAGGTCCTGCGGGGATAGGGGACGAGCAGGGAGGGGGCTTTTGGCTGGGGGCCGAACTCCTTCACCCGGCAGCCGTGCTGCCCATCAGGCTGGGGACAGCGGGACCAGCAGCCCCACAGTGCCATGAGCGAACCCTGCAGACCTTGGGACCACGCAGGGGCCCGGAGCCAAGGGCACAACGCTGCATCACACCTGGGCGCACAGAGCACAGCAGTGCTTGTGGGACCACCCACAGCCCCACGAGGACTTGCAGAAGCTATGGGGCCAGTGGTGAGGGCTCATTCCCCATGGGAGCCCTGCAGCTCCCTCCCAGCCCCAGCCGCAGGGTCACGTTGCAGCGGAAGCGGCTGTTTGGGTTGAAGATGGCTTTTTCTGTAAGCAGAGCTGCTCAGGGATAAACAACGTGGCAGAGCAGATCGATGGTCGGAACTGTCTATTCTGGGAGGAGGAAAATGGCTTTTCTTGGGATGAGGCCAGGGGAGGTGCATGGGGGCTGGGAGCATCCTCCAGGCCCTATCATGATGCGGGGAGCAGAGCTTGGTGCAGCAGCTCTGGGCTCTGCTCTCCTTGGGATGCTCTTTCTCTCCTGGGTGCTCTGTATGGGGTCACCGGGGACTGCTGGGACCCCCCCTGAGCACCATAGGGGTGCCTTCAGCTGCCTAGGGAAGAGAACAGGGAGGGGATAGGGTTAAGGGGAGCCACAGGAGGCTTTGGTTTGTGGCAGTACCTAGCAGCTCCTAAGCAGCTCCAGCAGCTGCCCCTGAGGAAGGAGTGGCCACAGCCCCTGTTCCAGCTGCACCCAGGTTGGGGAGGGACCACCACCCCTTTGGCCATCAGAAGGGTGAAGCTGCTATAAGAGCAGGGTGAGCAGAAAGGTCTTGTGCAGCTGACAGAGGTGGCAGCTGGAACAGAAATGTTTATTTAATTAAAAAAAGAAGAAGTGCTGGCAGCCCTTCCCAGAGCAGCACGCTGCTTCTTGGCCACAGTAAGGTCACGGTCTCCAGCTGGAGGCTTGGACATAGCAGGGCTGGGGCTGTAGCAAGAGTCCAGGGCTGCCATGTGCAGCTTGCAAGAGGTGTTGGCTGTGTGTGTGCCCTGAGGCTGCAGAGGAGGTGAAGATGCCGAGTGGATCCATTGTCTCCACCAAGAGCCCAAACCTTCAACTGCAGGAGCAGAGTATGGAAATGCCCTCAGTGGCAAAGGCTGTGCTGGAGACTCCTGGCTGACCTGGTAAGGAGAAGTTCAACCTTGGGGAAGGGATGGGGGCTGTGCTCAATCAGGGGAGGATGAGGTGGGTAAGCAAAGGGCTCAAGTGTGCAACCAAGGGGGTTCATCCAGCGCATGCACACAAGGAAGGCAATGCCCACACCAGCGCTGTGTGTGAGCTCTCATGTCTGTGCTGGGAAATGGGCCCCTGTTGGGGTATCCAAAGTGCCTGTACAGCAGTGTGAGGACAAACAGGAGGGACCTGTGGGCTCTGTGCACCTGGGGGACTGCGGTCTTATTGGGGTGATGGCAGCCGAGGCACTGGGCCTTGTGGGAATGGGAACCACCTCAATATCTGGCAATAGCTCACAGCAGCAGGTGGCTGAGGAGCAGAGCTCAGGTGGGTGCGCCCCTACAAACCATGCCAGAGGAGCTGAAAGAAGGGGACAAGACCAAAGGAGGACCCAGCTGAGGGCTTCAGGAGAGCAGACACCGGCTTCTTCAGGGGTCTGCATGGGAGAATCCCGTGTCCTGGTGAGTAGAAGAGGACCAGAAGGACCAGGGATCACCTCTTCCAGGCTCAAGTGATGCTTCCATCTGCACCCCAATGAGATGGAAACCCTGCGGAGGCAGCAGGGAGTTTCCATTCATGACGATACCCGCAGCCCAGCTGAGCACAGCCCCGTGCAGCATGCTCTGAGCCACTAATGAGGGAGCGAAGCTGGTGCCTGGGAGCAGCCCAAAGGCCCCCCATGGTTCTGCTGCTGATCATCACCTGCTCCCTCCCCATCGGCTGGGGGCTGTGAGCTGCTCTGCAGTGCGTGTCTGTCACGCCAGCTCCCTGCTGTCACACAGGCAATGGCAGCTCATTAAGGGCTGGGATGTTGCAGCTGGGCAGACAAAAGGATGCCAGGGATTTTCCCAAGGCCTGGGGCAGGCTTCAGTTCCAGCAAGCTGTCAGCACTCCCCACCTCAGTGCTTTTAAGTGGGGGTAACCCAGCAGCATCACGCTGCTCCCACCTTAGTAGAAGGGAATGCACCCAGGGCTCAGACCTTGTGCCCACGACCGGTCTGTGAGCATTGCTGCAGCCCCACACCAGCTCCATGGTGTTGGAGAAATATCAGGACGCTGTGAGCTGCCATCAGCCAGGGGATGGTTGCATTTTCCTCTTGTAATTGCTTGCCGCATCTGAGCCAAGTGCGTGCAGGACAGCTCCCAGGGGAAGGCTGTGTCCTTTACATCCTGTTCTCACTTGACCACAGCGGGATGAGGTGGCTGCATGCATCTCTGCATCCTCTGCTTGGATGCCTGCTGCACAGGGCATCCCCCTGCCAAGTCCCATCCCCCAGCCCACCTCAGCTCCCTGAGGGCATGGGGAAGGCTGTGCCTCAGTTTCCCCTGGTGCAGCCGGTCCCCTGCAGGGCTTGGCAGCCCCACGCTGGCGCTGAGCCTGGCTGAGCTGCACTCCTGCAGCCTGCCTGCAAACCCCCTGCGTGACTTTCAGCCAGGACATGAGATCTTCCTTGTTAAAATGAGTTTATTTGCTGGCATAGCCCTGCCAAGGCAGGTGAGTTCAGGGCAGGGTGAGCCAAAACTCCTGAGGTCTCTGCCCATCGGGGTCCTGAAATGTATTTTCCAAACAGTTTGCAAGGATTCTGGAGAAGCCAAGGCTGCTTAAAAGCACACTGTAGCCTGCCAAGAGCTCAGATCAGGGCCAGGGAATAACTGTGCAGCAAATGCATCTGCTCACCAGTAGCTCAGCACAGCTGAGCCTGCCATGGCCTTCTTGTGAGGCAAAGCTGCCCCTGTTCTGTCTCCATCCCTGAGGATACCAGGCTTGCCAACGCCCTCTGTCACAAGCAGCAGGATGTGGAAGCACCAAGGGCACACGGGAGCTGGGATTACGCATCCTCATGCTTTGTTCTGCCAGCCTGGGAAGTCTCAGCCCTTCTGCTCTGGGCTGCTCCAGCTCTGGAGAAGCCAAGCACAGATTGCTTTGGTCCAGCACAGAGAAGCACACTGCTTCTTTCCAGGAACAGCTCGAGACCCTCTGCAAAGCAGATTGCTTTCTCTCTTCCTCGCTGAGCAGCCCATAGTGACACCAGCCCTGGCATCCAATTCTGTGTCAGTGATGGAGCCCAGGGGTGAGCAGAGAGGAGGTCCCAAGGGAAACCCGGCCCAAGAAGGAGGCAGCAGGCAGCTTCTGGTAGAGGAAACTTTAATTTGCTCGTTCGTAGTGCAAAGAGTTAAACTTAAGGCAAAGCTTTCTCTCTTTTTTTATATAAACAAGCAAAAAACAAACAGGCCCCTAAAACAGTGACTGCTATAATAATTAAAATAAGATTTGCGGGGAGAAATTGCAGTCTGGAGGTGTCCTTCCTCCCCTGAAACCCACATAGGAAACACTGCACCCCAAAATCACTAGCTGGCCCCAACCAGGGGTGAGTCCATCTGAGCTGCAGGAGGGGTGGCTTGGAGGTGAGGATGAGGAGACCCCAGCACACAGCAGTCCCAGCAGAGCAGCTCAGACACCACCAGGCCTTGACACAGCACAAGTTTGCAGTGCAGAGTCGTCTCCCAGCACGGCCTGGCCTCTCTGCTGCCTCTGTTTTGGCTTAAATTACTAATCAATTATTTGTTAGCAGGAGAATGGAGAAAGCCACGCCAGCCGCCCCCAGGCTCTTGGCTTGCAGTTGAGGAGTCAAGGCTCCTTCCAATCTGGCTCCAGCCAGAATTGGCTCTGATGCATGGCTGACCCCAGACAAGCAGCTGAAAAAGGGAAAGCTTTTTAGCGCGTGGCTCTCTTGCAGCCCAGCAGTTTCTTGGAATAGTGCTGGGATGAGGCACCTCAGCCCTCCCCAGCTAGGAATGGATGGCCTCGTCAGACTTCGTGGGACACTTACATTAAACAAACTGTATTTCACACTGAAGACAAAACAGAAGTGTAACCCTGCCCTAAACAAACATAGCTGTGGTCCTGGTACTGCTCAGTGCACACGTCTGCAGGTCCATGGCACTTGTGCCTGGAGTTGGAATGTCTCATTGGGCTTCAAGGAGGACTGGGGTGTCCCCTTGCCTCCCAAAGAGCCACCCCTTCCTGCCAGCCCAGCCTGGGAAGTAACAAATGCTCCCCAGCCTTAGGGAGCCTGAGGGCTGCTGAGGTTCCCCAGGCAGCAGGTAACAAACTCCCTTCAAGCCCCTCCATGCAAGTAACACGGTATGTGCTTGCTGGTCTTGCATAGGTGTGGAAGCAGCAGCAGCAGCATTGAGCTCTGCAGTCAGCTGTCCTGCAGGGAGATCCTGCTCATTGTGGCTCCTACTGGCAAGGGAAAATTGGGACACCATGGCAGCTGGGACATTAAGGTGCCTCAGAAACCCTGCAGTCCTCCAGCTGAGAGCTGGGCTCAGCCCTTTGGTAGAAAAGCCTAAAAAGCTCAGGTGTGCTTTGCTAGAGCCTTGCAAAAGGGGCATATGAATCCCTTCCCCGGGAGCTGCCCCACTTAAATGGCAGGAGGAAGAAAAGAGTGCAAATGCAGTCCACCAGGTAGTTTTTTGGCCAAGCCTTGGTAGAAAAACACTCCATTGCCATGCACCAGTCCCAGTAATTCCCAAGGTAGCACAGCCTTTATCCTTCCATCAGCTTTGTCTAGGAGGAACCAGAGTATCCCTCTGTGCTTTGTTTCGGATCACAGGCTCAAGGCAACAGGCCTTGAAACAGAAGTTGTCAAATACAACAACAAAAACAAAAACACAACCTTTCAGCTTGCTGCAGAGATCAGCTACTGTGCCTGCTAGCAGGAGCTACAGCCTAGTTGTGCACCGACCGTGGCTGACAGACACCTCTGAGAGCCTCTTGGTCCTTCAGCACCGTCCTTAGTTCTTTGGAAACAACTCGGGGCAGCCTTGGGAAGAGCCATCCCGAGTTCCAGCATGAAGCAGAGGCAGGGGTGTCTTCAATCACCTGGGAAAACAACCCCAACCCCCCAGCCCACAGTTCACAAGTACACGTTGAGCGTCTGGAGGATCATCTGGCGGCACAGCGGGCAGTTGCGTTGGTAGACAGCCTGCTGCAGGAGGACTTCTGTGCACTCCTGGCACAGGCACAGGTGCCTGCAGGGCAGAAGCAGCACCGTCTTGGTTTGATCTTGACAGATGACGCATTTCTTACGTTCCTCTTGTTCTTTCAGAAGCATCCAGGGGTCGTCATCTGCAGCGCCTGCTCCATCCCCAGCTGCTGCGTTCAGCTGCTCTCTCCTTGGAGCTTTCCCCCAGGAGGTGCTTGGCTCGTCCCTGGGTGCCTGGAGACGCTGCCCAGACACAGTGCTTCGACTCAGAGCTGGATGTGCCTGCGGGACCTGCTCTGCATCTGGCTGTTCCTCCTGCTGGGCTTCAGCATGGTTGTCCCCTGCCAGCATCAGCCTGCCCAGGGCCTGGGCTGCCCCTCGCCGCTCGCTCTCCTGGTTCATCGTTCTGCCCCCTCGGCTCCAGTTGGTCACCTGCAGGCTCCAGTCCACCAACCTGCGCCAGGTCTGCGAGGTCATGGCCATGCCCAGCATCAGGACGGCCATTTGGTAAAGCCTCCACACCTCCTGCTGCAGGCGAGGATACGCAGGCAGCGTGTGGAAGTAGCCCAGCACATGGCTCAGAAGCGTGAGGAGCAGCCCGGGGTTGAAGATGACAGTGCTGACGACAATGATGGCAAGGAGCAAAGCCAGCCCGTACACGTTGACAAAGAAGATGCCAATGAGCAGCTCGGTGGTGGAGACCAGCAGCTCGAAGGCCAGCTGGCAGGGCGACCAGAGTAGGATGGAGACAGCAATGGCACTGCTGGAGACGTGTGCCAGGAAGGCGGCCAGCAGGTCGGCAACACGCAGCACCGGGCTGACCACGGAGTCCCAGAGGGCCAGCAGCAGGGTGAAGAAGTTCTGCGTGCCCAGCAGGCACAAGTTGACCATGCTGTTGACCAGGTAGGCCAGCAGGCTCACCCCGATGGCCAGCCCCTCACCCGCCTCCCTCAGCAAGGCCTGCCCTGAGCCCAGCAGGCTGCAGAGCCCGCGCTGCAGCAGCTCCCTGCCCCGCAACCCCAGGTGGGTCAGCAGGTGGCCCAGCACCTTCAGGCCCTCCAGGGCGGAGCAGCAGCCCCTCAGCAGGCCGCCCAGCCCCTGCATGACCCCCAGCGCCAGCCTGCAGGCCGCCTCGGCCAGCCCGCAGAGCCCGCCCAACAGCCCGTTCCAGCAGGCCCACATCCCGGCTGTGGCCGCCCCGGGGAGGCTGGCGGCGGTGGTGAGCAGCCAGAGCAGCGCGGTCACCAGCGAGGACACCAGGAAGAAGTTGAGATCGAGCAGGAGGAGCAGCAGGTCCAGCGCCAGGCGCAGGCCGCGCAGCAGCAGCAGCACCAGCTCCATGGCGGGGCCGGGCCCGGCCGCAGCCCTCAGCCGAGGCCCGAGCGGGGCCCCCCTGCTATGGGCGCCGCCATCTTGTCGTGGGCGGGGACGCGGCGCTGGCCAATCGAAGGAGGGGGACGCGGCGAGCCTCGCCTCCCATTGGGCGGTTCGGAGGACGCGGCGGGGGGGAGGCGCCTCCGATTGGTTGTCTGCGCTAGGTTGGATTTAAAGGGCCAGCAGCGACAAGTTAACCCCTGCGAGCGGTCCCCACCTGGGGGAGGCTGCGGGGTCACGCGTGTGATGAGTCAGTGCCGGCCTCAGCGCTGGCAGGTTTCCGGTTGTGACGCTCCAGCACAGGGTCAGCCAGGGCAGTGCTGCTCACACCACATCAAGCAGTTTCCTGCACAGGTCTCAGAATAATTCCAAGGCCAGGAGAAGCCCAAGGTTTGGCCAGGGAGTAGCTCTTACAGCAGGTCCTGCTTCCTGCTGAGCGGCTGTTGCCAGCTTCTAGGCTGGGCATCCGCAGGAGACAGCCTGACCTCACTGCCTGGACAGTGACGCCAGGCAGAGGAACACCCAGCATTGTGCCCAAGGCTTTTTAAGGAAGGGGAGAGCAAGTGGAGCGGATGACCCATGGGAAAGACATCCAAGGCCCCAGGCAGTGCCTGGACACGGGAGGAGACCCTGGGATTAGGGCGCCTGGGTGCCCCTCCTGCAGCCCCCTTCCACTGCACAGCAAAGCCATGTGTCTGTCTGTCTGTCTGTCTGCTGGCTGCTTTCAGGTCCGTTCCCTCCCTGCCTGGCTGGTTTCAGGGTTTTGGCTGTGTGTTCCCCCCTGGTAGGGTGTGTGCCGGTGCCCACGTGACAGAGCCAAGATGCTTTGAGCATTTATGGTAATGTTTGGATTTCTTATTGCTTTACCAGGAGGCAAAAANACGTGGAGCTGCGCGTGGTGACCAACTCGGGGGTGGTGAAGGAAGGGGATGATGTGAAGCTGGTCTGTGATGCTGATGGGAATCCGGCGCCTGTCTTTAGCTTCTTCAAGAGAGAGGTGAGGGGGGGGAGGGTCTGGCCCCTCTCCCTCGGCATCCCCTGTCCCAGGATGGAGGGGCTGACAGCTGTGCTGTTCCTGTGCCCACAGCTGGAGGACAACTGGCAGGATGTGACCTCGCTGGCGGACGCCAACAACGGAGTGCTGATGCTGCACGATGTCAACAAGAGCAGCAGTGGGCTGTACAGGTGCCAGACGCTGGACTTGGACGATATGACACAGCACGAAGGGGATGTGGAGCTGACGGTGAACTGTAAGGCTGGGGGACAGGACAGCGTGCACCCTGTGGGTGGTACCCCCTCCCTCTGCTCATACTGCCCTGCTCCACGTCCCTCTCCTAGACATTGAAGGGGTCCAGGTGAAGATGGAGCCATCCTCACCCCTTCACGAAGGGGACAGCGTGAGGCTGAGCTGCAATGCCCACAGCCCCGTGGCCCTGGACTACCAATGGAGGGATGCGAGGGTGAGCAATGCTCGGGTCCCGCCGTGCTGGGGTGCACCGTAGGGCCCATTCCTGCCATGGAATGTGGGAGGTGCTGAGCCCTAGCCCTGGGTTTCCCTCTCCAACAGGGCAGGAAGGTTGTAGAAGGCAACCAGCTCCTCCTGAGCAACCTCACCTTTGAGACCTCCAGCAACTTCAGCTGCAGAGTGCAGGCACGGAGCGTGCCGGGGCTGGAGCAGAGCAAGCAGGTGGCCGTGGCTGTGCAGGGTAAGGGTGGGCACGGAGTGAGCACCGTGCTGCTTCCATCAGCCCCATCCCATGGGGAGAAGCAGGCACTCGCTGTCTCTTCCTGCAGGGAAGCCGCGCATCGTGGCCATCAGCTCCCCGCTGTACGTGCGGCAGGACGAAGTGATCAACCTGACCTGCAAGGCCATCGCCTTCCCCCGGCCCTCCGTCCACTGGAGCATCAACGGGACGGTGAGGGCTGGGTGGGGGCTGTGGGAGGCTCTCGGGATGGGGGCTGCGCGTGCGTGCTGAGCCCTGTGCTTTCCCATATCCCTGCAGACCCACGAGTACATGGAGAACCAGCACGTTGCCAGCAACCTGACGGTGCGTGTGAGCCACGACCTGCTGCGGGCAGGAGCCATGTGCCGGGTGTCCAACGCACTGGGGGTCAGCGAGAAGCACATCCAGCTGCTGGGTGAGCCCCATCCGCCCCCATTTCTGCTCTGGCTGCTCTGTGCCGCTAAGAGTCATGCTGCTGTCTGGTCTGGGGAGGGAGCCTCCTGCATCTTCTGCTCCTCTCCCTGTTCAAACAGGGAATGAGGCTCTGTCTCCACCTGCAGGGGTGGAAAAGCTGCTGGTTGGTCTCATCCTACTGCCTAGCAAGGCCAGCAAGCTTCCTGCAGGGCAAGGGAGCATAGGGATGGCTGGGAGTGCTTGCAGGAAACACTGTGAACCATTGTCCTGCAGCACACCTGGGAGCTGGGAGCAGAATGCCATGTACGTCTGTGTGGGTACTGCTCCATCAGAACACATTCGGGTTGGATATGCTGGATGTTAAGAAGGATTTCTTCTCAGGAGGAGCAGTCAGATGCTGGCATGGACTGCCCAGGGAGGTGGTGGTGTCACCATCCCCGGAGCTCTTCAAGAACTCTGGGGATGTGGCACTTGGAGACATGGTTGGGGATGGGTTGGGGTTGGACTTGGTGGTGTCAGAGGTCTTTTCCAACCTCCGTGGTGATTTCTATGCTGACATCAGCATCCTGCAGACAGCAGGGAGTCCCGTGCTGCTTTGCTGGGGAAGGAGCTGCTTTTCTTACCCCTAAGAGCACAGGAGGCTGATGCACGCTCACCTCCTCCTCTCCTCTCATATCTAGATCAAAAGACATCGGAGAGCAAAGGCATCATCATCGTGGCCATCATCGTCTGCATCCTCGTGGTGGCCGTGCTGGGCTCCATCATTTACTTCCTGCACAAGAAAGGCAAGATCTCGTGTGGCCGCAGCGGCAAACAGGACATGTAAGCACCGCCGCGCTCGGGGCAGAGCCGCTTTGCCGTCACCACCGCTTCCCATCCCATCCCACCTCACCCTGCCCAGCATGGCCGTCTGGGCCGCTTCCAGCTTCCCGCGATGAAGAAGGAGCAGAGCTTTAGAGCAGCCAAGGGACCCGTCCCCAGGGAGGGGCCGTACAGCCCAGGGCTTTCCCCCAGCCGGAGCATCGTCCCCGGCCGTCCCCTGCCCCACGGCGTCCCCCGAGGCGGAGCCCGGGGGCTCGGTTGGCCTCTCTCCCCCCAGCCACGTGCCCTTGGCTACGGCAAAGATGTCTCAAAATTGTCACCTCCCTCCCCTAGCACAAAGCCAGAGGCACGTAAAGACAAGAATGTAGTTGAAGTTAAGTCAGATAAACTTTCCGAAGAGGCGGGGCTCCTGCAGGGTGCCAACGGCGAGAAGAGGTCGGCCGCTGACCAGGTAGGACCGAGCATCGTGTGCTGGGGCCAGGGCTGAGCAGCAGCCAGAGGTGCTCCAGGTAACGCTATTCCTCCTCTCGCAGCCCTCCCCACCCTGCATGGGCCTCCATCATCCATCAGCAGCGCTCGAGGAGGGGCTGGGAGGGAGGGGAGGGGATGATGTGCTGCTGCGAGGATCTGCAGGGCAGCTCTGCCAGCTCTGCTCTGTGCCAGCCCTGGCACCTCGAGGAACAGCTGCCTGGCTGTGCTCCGTGCAGGCTTCTCCTGGGGCTGCCCCAGGGGCGCTGGGGAAGCGGCTGCACGATCGGCCCTGGCAGAACTCAGCCCAGTGCAGGCTGAGATGGCACTCCCAGGGCTGAGAGCCCCCAGGGGCTGCAGGAGCTGTTCCCAGAGCTGGTGCCAGGCTGTCACCGTGCCAGGGCCGGGCTCTGTGTGCTCATCCCACGGAGCTGTGGGATGCAGCGCTGAGCAGCCTGCACTTCTGTTTGCCTTGGATTAGAGTGGCCCCAGCCCCGCTCCTGCTGCCAGCACAGCTCACTGCTCACTGCCCCGTGCCCTGGGATGGTGCACACTCCTGTTCTTACCCCCACCTGTTCTGTTTTGTTAACCAACTGCTTTCCTCCCCCCTTTTCTCTTTTTGTCGGCCTGAAGAGCGAGAAATACATCGATCTGAGAAACTAAGAGAGGGCGATCTCCTAAGTGCTTTCTTCCTTCGATCCTTTCCTGCTCTTGGATGGCCTTATCCCAACCTGCCCCACACCTGGGGGGCACAGCCAGAGGCAGCGACCCCCCCGACAGCTCACAGCGGGCTGGCGGGTTGTCGGCTCAGCAGCAGACTTCGCTTACTGCTACAGAGAAGCCAACAGCAATACTCACACCCCACTCGGCTACCTACCTGATGGAAGGGTTGGAGGCTTGTCTCGTTTCTTTTCCTTTATTTTTGTTTTGTTTTTAATGGAAATCTGTTCTGTAGGCGTGTGAGGAGGTTTGGATGCGTTTTACCCCAAAACGTGGCTCAGAAAAGCTGATGGGACGTTGCTTTTCCAGCGGGATGCCCCAGGCAGCATACAGGCACGGGGGTGTGCAGCTGGGAGGGGAAGGGCTCTGTTAGGGGATGGAGGAGGGCTGAGTGGGCCCTCAGCCAGCGCAGGGCCGGGCTTTGCTCTCATACAGGTGCCTGAGCTCTGAGCTTCCCAGCTTTCGGGCTTTGCTGAGCAGGGGAGGGAGGTGGGGTTGCTGCAGGAGAACACGCGGCTGCAGGCGGCACTGGGCTGCGTCTGGGTGTGAGCCCAAGGAATGCGAGCTCAGCGCCAGGCGGCGACGGCTCAGGGTTGGATTTGGTGTTTTTCTTTTCCTTTTTTTCTTCACTTCGTCATCTGTACTTCTTTCCTTCTTTTTCCCACTCTTCCTCTCTTCCTCCCTNCGTCGGCTTTCTTGGGGAGGCACGGGATGCAGCCCGACTTGGGGTGGGATGAGGGGTGCTTCGCTGTTGGGATGCGGTTGGTTTGTAGGGTGTCTGCGGGATGGGAGAGCGCGGGGTGTGGCTGCTCCTGGGGTGCATCTGCTTTCGGGGTGGGACGCGGTGTGCAGCCGCTTTTGGGGTGCAGCCGCTTTTGCAGCAGGGCACGGAGTGCATCTGTTCTGGGGTGCAGCGTGGAACGCGTCTGCTTTTGGGTGCCCACTGCTTTTGGGGCGTGCTATGGGGTGCAGTCCCCTGGGAGATGGGAGACCGCAGGGTGCAGTCGCTTTAGGGCTGGGAAATGGTGCTCTGCTTTCGGGGTGTGACTCTCGGGGTGCAAGGCACAGGTGTCCCCCCATGAATAGGGAGCCACTTCCCCACCGCTCCCCCTCGCTGTGCCTGGGATGTGGCCAGACGCTGCTCCCGCAGTTGGGGTGTGTGGGGCTGGGAGCTGTGCTGCACCCCCTCCCCAAATGGAGCTGAAGGGCCCCATGGGCCGTTCCCCACTCCCGGGCTGAGTGCAGACGGCCGGGGGAGCTGACGCCCTTCGGGCACCGCCTGGCCAGAGTCCAGGAATGCTAAAACCGTGGTGCGGGGGAGTGGGGTGGGAGCAACCGCCCCCCCCCGTCCCCGCCCTGCACGTCCCCAGGCTCAGCTTCAGGAGTGGATCTGTGTGTGCAGAGCTGGGAGTGCCCCGTGCTGTCACTGGGGCCGCTTTGCAGCCCCCCTAAAGCAGCACAGGGCAAGGGATGCCCTCTGTATCCCCGGTGGCCATGGGCAGGTGGCTGGCGGTAACCCCACTCCTGTGGCCGTGCTCCATGGGGCAGAGGTGAGGGCAGCGTGCCAGCACGTGTGTCCAGTGTGCAGCAGGGTGCATCGGTCAAGCTGTTAGGAAGCATCCACCCCTTTCCTTCTAAGGACTTTTTCCCTGAGCTCTGTGTTTCTCTTGGCTTTTTACGCTTTCTTTTTTTATCCTCTTTCCAGTCCGTTTTCCCCCTGTTTATGGGCTGTGCTTCCTGCCCCACACCGTGCCCTCCCCGTACCGGGGGTCCCCACGCCTCGCCCCTGCCCGCCTGCAGCACAGCACGGGGTAACCCTGCCCTGACTGAGGCCTGGGCGCTGCAGGAGAGCCGAGAGCTGAGCTCCCACCCCCGGCCCGTGCTGGGATCCCCTTCCTCGCAGCACACGTGCCGAAAGAAGCACCCATTGGTTGGCAGCCCCGCGGTGCTGGCGAGCAGAGCCACGGCGAAGGGCTTGATGCTTCCCAGAAGCATGAGGGGCCGCAGCCAAAGCCATTCCCAGGCAGGATGGGGGCTTGCTGTGCACCCCCAAGCGGGGGTACATGCAGTGGGGCTGTTGGCACTGCACTGTTGGAGAGGGTTGGGGTTGGAGAGGGTGTGAGATTAGCCATTGTGCACAGCTGGGGGAGTTTGCTGGGGGTGCGGGATGGCAGCGTTGGCTCCATCACCATCCCCGGCACAGCACGGAGCTGGCAGCAGCTGCTCCCCCCGAGAGGGAAGCAGAACCCCACTGCAGCCCCCCTCCATGCCCTTCTGCTCCGTGCGCTGCCCGCACACCTCTGCTCCGCAGAAGGCTGCTGGAGGGGCCGTGCTGCTCCCCACCCCCTTCCTCTGCTCTAAAAGCAAATCTTTGTTCTTGCGGAGCGCTGGCTGCCGGCCGGCTGTCCGCCAGCCAGATGGAAAGGCACGGGGGCTCTCCTCCCTTCCCGGCTCGCTTGCTGCAGGCGGCCCCTCCGCATCTCGAGGTCTCCCGTTGGAGCTGTGCCAGGCGCTCAGGGCGCACTGTTACGGGCTGGAGCTCAGCTCTGCAGCCTGTGCATGGCCAATAGTTCTCCAGCCCTGCCCCGGTGCCCGTTGCTGGGTTGAGGGGCTGTCCTTGTGTCCCCGTCCAGCAGTGCCTGCGGTGTCACCAGGTGCTCCCTGCAGCCTGGTGCCTGGCTGAGCCCTTCACCCCGGGTAGCCAGCCTGTCCTGGAGGAGGTGGGGAGCAGGGAGAGGTGGGGAGGGGGCTGCAGTCTCCCTGTTCGCCTCTTCAAGGGCAGCGAATGAGCAGAAAGGGGTGCCTGCTGCCAGCCCCAGANGAAAGAAAAGGGGGTGGAGGGGGGCAGAGCAGCAGAGCCAGGCGTGCTGTGCTCCATTCATTCCTCATTCCATGCCATGGGGAGGGGCCCTGCGAGCCCCATGCACCTGCGTCCCCTTCCCTGCTGCCGGGGGGCACAGAGAAGGGCCAAGAGTTGGAAGGCTTCTCCTTCCTTGCTCCTTTTTCCTGCAGGGATGTGCAAAGACCTGGGGGAAGAAGCAACCTGAGAGGGGCACAAGGGGCCGCAAACACCCGGGGGAGGTCACTGAAACCTGTGCAGGATGGGGTGCTTGGCAGCCAGACCCCCCTTGGCAGGCTCCCCCCAGCTGTCCCCACACTTGCTGGAGGTGTGGGCATGATGCCACCGCCCTGCCAGCTGTGCACGGCAGCTGCCTGGAGCAGGGCGGGCTCCTGCTGCTCAGACCTCATCCCACTCATTGAGTCAAGGCTGTGCTGTACCTTTGGGGTGTAAGAATCGGAGTGTGGATACATCATGCCCGGGGCTGTGCTGGCACCCAGCCCTGCTGTGAGGCTGCATCACTGCCTTCCCAGCTATGAGCTCACCGCAGCGTGTCGGAAAGCAGCAGCAGTCAGCCTGGCTGCACCAGAGCTAAAAGGGAAGAGATGAAGCATCCCAGTGCTGGAGGAGCTCTCTGCTTGTCCTGGCTATTGAGGGTGCATAATGCTGAGGGGTGTGTGGGGCCCAGCATGCGGCTGTGGGAGTGGAAGAGGAATGGGAAAAACAGGGAGACAAAGGGTTGGCAGCCCAGCCTGCAGCTGCACAGAAGGGAAATGATGCTGAGGAGGGGGGAAACGGCACCGGGGGCCACCACGGCTCCCACCTACACTGCCACGCAGCAGGACACAGCTTCCCGGCCCCAGCATCTCCTCCCAGTGCTGCCTGGGGGCAGGAAGGGCGGTGCTGAGGTGTGGGTCCTGCTGGCATCATGCCCCTGCTCCCAGCCCTGGCTGGACCCATGGGACTGTCCCCAGGGTGCTGACCCCATACCGGGGCAGGCTGGCTAGCGCAGCACGGTGACACCAGCACGCAGCCCTGCCATGACTGCTCGCAAGGTGCCCAGCTGAATGCCGAAGCTCCAGGTCAGGCTCAAACAATGGCTCATTTCAGCACATCCGCTCCAGGAAGGTCCCCGTCCCCATCCCAGCTGGGCTCTGCTCCAAAGCAGTGTGCCTCACTCCTCCTCCACCTCCGGGTGGGAAGGAGCCCTGTCCCCGAGCATCCCCACTGGAGGCACCACCATCCATAGGCTGTGGGGATGGGGAGCCCGAGGGCTGTAGGGAAATGAGCTGGGATCTCTCTCTGTCCTGTTGGATCCCAGCCAGGCAGCCCTGGGAAAAGCAAGTCCTCATCCATGGGAAAGTCCTGTGAGGAGAAATCCCTGCCCGGCCCCACAGCTCCCATGGGTGCGAGTGGCCTGGCGTGTCCCCAGCCCGGCGGGTGCAGGCAGGGGGTTGGCATGTGGACAGAGCCCTGCTTGCTGCCCTTGCCCTCTTTTGAGCAGCCCCAAGCCCTGCACAGCATGGAAAGCCCCCCCCCCAAATCTGGTGACACTGTGATTTTTTTGGCTTTTCCTTCCTGCTCAGTGACACGAGCTGGGGAAGCCCGGTGACGTGCAGAGCCAAGACCTCTGGGAGCTGCATTAGCAGGGGGTGAGCATGGAGCACGGCCGGGTCCCCGCCTGTCCCTGCACCATGGGACCCCCCGCCATCCAGCCCCATAATCCACCCCATTGTGCAGGCGGGTGCCCGGCCCCGGCCCATCTGGCGCCAGGACAATGGGGCCTTTTTCCATCCGGCAGTAGCCGGGGGGAGATGAACTCAGCATCTTCCGAAGGAAAAGGCTTGTTTATAAATAGCTGTCCTCGCTCTGCCGGCTTCCCCCAGCCCCAAAGCCTTCCCCTCACAACCGTGGTGCGCTCAGGGCTGAGAGAGGATCCTCGGGCACAGATGTGATGGTCCATCCCAGTTTGGCCGTGCATGTGCGAGCGAGAGGGCAGTACGTGGCCGTCAGCACACCATGCAGGGCTGCACCTGCTCTGGGCTGCAGGGAGCCCGCATCCATGACATGGGGTGAGCATCCAGCCCCGGGTGCAGGGCTCCTTCCCCATGCCTTGGCGGTGGCCCCCAGCCGGGTAGGATTTCCCCTTCACTCCCCAGCTGTCCTTGTCCGTCTGTGCTGCATGTTCTCAGAGCGTGTTCTTCAGCTGCATGCCCCAAAGCCTTCCCCACCGTCACCAGGGCAAGTGTGGGGCTGGGTGTCCCCTTTGCCATCTCAGCTCCTTTTTTGGGGCTTTGCCACTACTTGACATCTGCAAAGCTGCCTTCCATCCCCAGGTGCACAAATCCAGATGTCATCTTCCTTCCCCCCTTCCACTCACGTCCTTCCTCCCTCCGCCTGCTCCCAGCCCCTCCTAAACAAAGCCCCGTAGCCATGGTCGGTAATCCCTGCAGAGGGGAGAGTGGAGGCATAAAGGAGCACCGGGAGCCCAACCGAGCGAGGGAGGAAGAGAGCTTTCTGCTGAGCCACAGGACATCACACAGGGCTCTGGTGGTGGTGCAGGTTGTCCGTGGGCTCCTGGCACAGCTGATGCTCATCCCTCACCCTCCACCCAGGATCACATCCTTGCAATTCACCCCAGGCTGCCATCGATCCCTGCATCCCGTGAGCCCTACAGCTGGAATGCAGCCCCAGGGGTTTCTCTCCGGGCGGATGGAGGCAGTGAGCCTCCCACGGCTGAGTGCTGGCCCCACTCCCAGCCCTTCCCTGAGGAGGGGGCCCCTTTCACCCCAATGGTGTTGTGTGAAGCGGCGCAGGCCTGGGCGGATATGGCAGCCAGCTTCCATCCTCCTTTCATCCACTCACAGGAAGCCGTGCCAGCAGCAATGCATCACCCAGCACCCATCATCACCCATCATCACCCACCATCACCAGGGTGAGCGCTCAGCCCCACGCACGGCCCTTCCTGCAGCTACCGCTCCCCGCCGGCTGCACAGAGCCGGGTGCAGGAGGAGCAAATGCAATTACAGCCCGCCTGCAGCCGGGGATGCTCAGACAGCACCGTGAGACAGCCCTGCTGTGGGCACACCGCCCGTGGGGCTGCCCCACACCTCGAGCAGAGCAGGGATCCGTGCGCTGACCTCCCCGCTCCGGCTGCGTGTGCGGGACCGCGGCCCCAAGCACGGCGCATGCTGTTTGTTTGCATAGCAGCGAGCAGGGGCCGAAGCCAAATCCATTAAGCAAGCAAATAAATAAGAAGGCGTGAGATAAAGCAGCCAAAGGCAGCCCGCCTGCTGTGCTCCCTGCTGAGCCCGCACCCACTGGGTGCCAGGTGATTTCACGCCCAGCCCGGCTCCCAAACCCATTTTCCCCAGAACCGTGAGGTTGGTTGGGAAACAACAAACCAAAGGAAGGAGTTCTCTTCAAAGCAAAGCGCCCCGAGAAGCAGAAGGCACACAGAGGCTGCTGTAGGCTGGCACCCGCAGCCAGGCTGCTTTCTCATGGGAGCGGCATCGCCCTTTCCCAAGGGCTAGGAAATTTCGTTTCGCTTTATTTTTAACGTGGAATAAAAGCTCGCAGTGGAACAGAATGCACAGCAGCGTGGCAGCCAGGCTCTCCCACTTGTCTGTTAGAAGCGCTGGGTGCTCCCTCTGCCCTCACCGGGTGGCATTGGTAGGGTTCATTCGCACTGCTTCATCCAAAACGAGCAGAGCGCGGGGCTGTGGTGCAGCATTCAGGCAGAGGAAAGCATCCAGGGACCCCCAGCACCCCATGGCTATGCGAGCATCCCCATGAAGCACCCATAGGGCAGTGAGGGAGGCTCTTCTCCGTGCACTTGTTCCTGGAGGGCCGCCCCTCCGCGCAGCAGCGCCAGGCCAGGAGCCTTATCACTGCCCAGCACTGCCATTTTAAGCAACTAATCTCGCCGGGAAAGAATTTAATCATTTCCGATGAATCATCCAGTCCATTTGGCTAGGGAAGGGTTTTTGGGGGGTGGCTGCTCCGGCACGCAGCCAAGGCAGGAGGGGGCACGGCGAGGGNTAGCAACTGATAAGTCCATACACTGCTAAGAAATGAGAAGAGATCCACGCACTGATAGCTGATAGAGCTGCTCTTAGATATTATTAATGGACTTTTCCCTTAAAGATGCCAATAGATTATAACTGGCATCAAATATGAGGTCCTTTGGATGCAGATAATTCTTCTCAATTCTTATTAATGGATTCTAATGCATTTTAAGAGGTAATTGTGCCATTGATACTAAAATAGGTGCAGTAACTGATGAGAGCAGTGATAGCTGTTAATAGGTAACGACAGCAACACTAATACAGCTATGAACAGCTATGTTAAACTTCTCATAGACTGAGACAAAATGCTAACAAGGATTTCACATTCTAACATCAGAATTGCAGAAGATGATAATTCTTTAAGTTGATTCACTGGAAGCATGAGCCACTCATTGGGCCTAAGTTACACAGGGGGAACCAAACCCCCGTGTCTTTGTTAGGCAGTAATTAACCCAGTTGGACAACTCAAGCCACTTATTTCATGTCCAGTTGACCCCTGTGTCCTCCTTCGACCTCTGTGGCCTCATTTGACCTTTGGGTCCTCATTTGACCCCAAAAAACCTCATTTGACCTTTCGGACCACTTATTTTCAGTGATTTGACCTCGCTTGACCTCTTTGACCTCACTTGACCTTTGTGTCCTCGTTTGACCCCAATTAACCTCATTTGACCTTTCGGACCACTTATTTTCCTTGATTTGACCTTGTTTGACCTCTGTGACCTCATTTGACCTCTGTGACCTCATTTGACCTTTCAGACCACTTCTGTGATTTGACCTCGCTTGACCTCTGTGACCTCATTTGACCTCTGTGTGTCTTCGTTTGACCCCAGTTAACCTCTTTTGACCTTTAGAACCACTTATTTTCTGTGACTTGACCTCACGCGAGCTCATTTGAGCCCCGTGTCTTCATTTGACCCCCAATTAACTAGTCAACTTCATTTGGCCCAGTATGCCCTCAGTTCAGCCTATTACATGGCAACAGGCCCTCTGCCCATCAGTGCCTCACAGCAGGATCCAGGCACTCTTCCCAACCCTGCTGGACCCCACAGCCCTTCAGGCCTCCATCTAAGAAGTCCACAACACACAGTTCAGGGCAGGGAGAGTTTTAAGAGCATCTCTGCCTCTGTAAAAGCCCACCAGTGGCTCCCAGGCCCAGCAGGGTTCATTGGACACAGCCTCACCAAGCGCATTCATTAGACCTCAAGAGAACACTGGCTATGTTGTACCGTGCACCCAGACACATCACCTTCAGTTCTTCTGGTCTCTCTATATGATTTTCTGCATCCCACAGCGATGTAAGAGGTACATAAACGAGATGCAGTAAGAAGAGATCAGCATCACTGTGATAGACCGATGGAATCTGTGAGAGGCAGATGGGCTCCAGCAGAGCGGGAGCGATGCTTCAGGGTCTCCCAGACCCCAGCCAGCACTGCAGACCCCATTAGCAGATTCCTTTTTCACAGAACCATAGAATGGCCTGGGTTGAAGAGGACCACAGTGATCATCCAGTTCCAACCCCCTGCTGTGTGCAGGGTCGCCAACCAGCAGACCAGGCTGCCCAGAGCCACATCCAGCCTGGCCTTGGATGCCTGCAGGGATGGGGCACCCACAGCCTCATTGTGCTCTTTCAATGGATAGGAACATCATGCTGACGTGACTCTCAGCCTCACAGATTCTTATGGATTCTATAAGCTGCTAATCCAGATCAGCACCACACGACATGCTCTGTCAATAGACTTATCAGCATTAATTCCCCCCCCAGCCTTGGGTACCCCGGCCAGGCAGACCCCAGCTGGGCGTTCTCACACAGCACCAACACAAGGCAGCCCATCTGCTACAACAAAGGACATTTTATTTAAAAATAAAACTTTTGTTTCTTTTCTCTTCTTACTGACACAGGTGAATGGAATCCCAAAGAAGCTCTTAGTGGGCAGCATACAAGAATGGAAACAATTAATAAATAACATTAGTAATAACCTCTAAACATTAACAATGCATTTGCAAACAAAATGAGGACTTTAAACCAAGTGAACCTTAAAGCTCAGCTACTCTCTGTAAGAATATTTACCTTCTGTTTTTCCTTATTCTTTACAGATCCAAAGGATTAAATACTGCTATCGTACTTTATATTAATGACACTATTATACTTCTTTTTAAAATATTTTTTTTCGTGTGTGAAAATCTCAACATTTTTTAACACTGATATTATACAAATGGGTGTTTGCCATCCAAGAGAAAGGACAACTGCTCCCCCCCCACCAAACCAAACAAGGATTTCTAGGAGGAACTTGAAGAATAAGCATCCTTACTCCCCTCTAATTTCCAATGCGGCACCTTGAAGGAAGTGCCCCGGGAGTTGCATTTGTAATTGCTCGACTGAAAAACAAAGAAACAAACAAACATCCAAACCGTAACCATGTACAGCAACGACCCTGCCTCGGGATTAGCTACAGTAATACGGTGAGCCTGGTGCAGGGAGCAGCGCGCTGCTCTCCTGGGGGAGGGCTCAGCAAAGGGTGAGCAGCAAAGCCCTTATGCAGAAGGGAGGCTGTAAGCCTAAACCTGCAGCTCGTGCAGGGCCAGGCAGAGCAGGGCAGCGCAGCAGACAACTCCTGGCAGGATATGTCTGATAGCAGAGCCCCGTTCAGCTGTGGTGGCATCCAGCTCACCAAGTCAGCAGGGCAGACAGGTGATGCGCGCTGCTTTCCTGCTGCTCCCACACCTTCTGTGCCCCAGCCCTCACTGCACAAAGGGTTTTCTGCTTGCTGTGTGTCCTGGCTTGGCAGGAGGGGGAGGAAAACAGTATTTCTTATTGTGAGCAGAACTCGTATTTTGTTACAAGCAAAACCAGCCCCGTTCCTACAGTTCCAGTCTTCACACCGGGCTTAGAGCAGCAGCAGTGCAGACAAGTCACTGTTAGTAACAGGCAGGGCAGGAAACCTCCACAGCTGAAATGCTACCAAACACAGTGTTGAAGTGACAACTGCCCATCTCTCTGGCCCCTCCTTTTCACACCTTTTAAGTAATCCCAAAGGCAGCTTGGGGCTCTTCCTTTCCACAGAGGGATACCCAGATCCAGCCCGGTGACACAGCACTCCCTTAAGAAAGGCACGAGACATTTTGGGTTTCTCTTGTTAAAGCAGAGTCACAGAGTGAACTTCTTAAGAATAAAGAACAAGGAGGTGAAGGGAAAGAAAGAGAAAATAGCATCAGGCTCACCTTTCTGAAAGAAAAACAGGAAGAAAAATACACTGTACAGTGCCTGGGTGGGCTTCACAGCCATAGCACACAGGCAGGACTCTGCTGCACCTCAGCGGTGCTTACACATGTAAGGAAGAAAAGCCAAGGCTTAAGTTTCTTAACTCAGTTGGAGACACAAACAGTGCACAGAAAGGACACATGCAGAAGAATTAGTGATACATGCCACAAAGATTGCTCTCTCTAATCTCTAATACCTGGAACAACATCTGCAGGAACGACCCTTGGCGCACACAGCCCCAGAGACGGGCCTGAATGAAGCTTGGTGTGGGTTGTTCAGCATCATGGCCAGCCTGGAACCAAGGGCTGGCAGGGGATGGGGCATCACTACTCCAGTGGCACACGCTGTGCAGGACAAGAGTTAAGGCTTTCCAGCTGGTTGCACTGGGCTCCTAGCAGCCCTGGCAGCAGCAGCCCTGCCTGCGTGCCGCAGCATCACGCCACACTCGAGCACACTCAGGCTGAGTTTACACAGCAAGGCAGAACTGAAGTGGCTCCAACACCAACACGGGGTGAGTGGCAGCACTGGAGAGGAGGGAAATAAAGAGCAGTGCTCCCTCACAACGTGTTTTTTATGTGGGTCTCCAGGACAAAGCCAGAAAATAACTCCCAAGCACCAGGACTGGATGGTCAGGCTCACAACTGCAACGTGCAGATGGGCAGCGAGAGCACCCGGGGTTGCCCAGGTACCTGCTCAGCATTCCCAAGAATCTGCTGCAGACAAAAGAACTGCCTGGCATCACCGAGCACAGGGAGAGCAGGGCTGGGTCAGGGCTCTGCTGACTGCGGGCACAGGAGAGGGAACAGCTCTGCTTCCCCGAGCACAGCATGCACAGACACGGCCCTCTCTGCCAGGCCAGACCCTGCTCTTGGCTGCCTGACCTCTCTGCAGCACTGCAGAGCACGCTGCTGGCTGACAGCTATCTCAGCAGCGTGCTGCATTTACAAGTTCAGCCCCAGCCCCAAAATAGCAACAGCAGTGACGGCCTAAAGTGTTGCACTTAAGAGATCTCCTTACAGCTTCAGAGAAATACAGAAAGGAGGGGAGTGAGGAGAGACAGCTCATGCTTTTAGACTGCCTGGACCCCACATTATCAATTTACAAAGCTGCAGATTTAGAGAAATACCAATACTCCACACAGAACAAACATCTGATGCTTAGTTTCCTATGCTAACATTAGTTAAGTCCCCTCTGCAAACTGCAAGCTGCTTCGCTCAGATCTGGAAGCAGCAACCAGATCCTTGAAAAGCTCCAGCTGCATCCAACAGCCACCGGCACTCCAGCAGTATTTCACGTTGTAACCCTTTGCCCAGTGACTGCTGCTGCCCTCCCAGCGATGCAAGCAATGCAGGACATGCTGTGCAAGGCGAGCAGCCCCTCGGTGTGCACAGAGCACCGTTCACCCAGCAGGCTGTGACCCGAGGATCCCTACTCCATTCAAACCTCCTCGAGAGGCAGTGTGCTTCTCACGCAGCAGGCATATTATGCACAGGGTTAAGGAGCTGAGTATGCAAGTCAGGTCTTTGCGAAGCAACTGCCCAGCACTGACTTGTAAAGCCCAGTGTGATTGTTTTACAAACGCTGAGGTTTCCCAGATCTGCTTCAACACAAGCTCTGGCAATTCCTTGGAGTAAGGGCAGCGCAAAGCAGAGCCCCCGTGTTGTTTCCATAGCCATGCAGAGAACTGCTGCGTTTATTTTACTGCAAAGCAGGTTAAGATACCAACGAATACATCAGCTGCATCCACCAACCCCACAGAACAGCCCGGCACAAAGACAAGTGGCTCCCAAGAAAGCTGCCTGAAGGAGAGGACGGGATGTGCGTGAAGGCCACAGTCTGCAACAGCCACCATGCAGTTAAGATAAATAAAACATCCTATTTCCCAGGTGCAACATTCCCAGAGGAGTGCGTGGGAGCGGCCGGTGATGCTGCTCGAGCCCAGCAGGGCTGCACAAAAGGCTCAAGGCTACAAAAGGAGCAGCAGCAGCCAGTCCTCTGCTCTCGGCTCAGCTTCTTCCCACCTCTCCAAAACATGCAGAACTCCCAGCACATCTTGCTGCCTGGAATCTGGTGCTGCCAGCACAGCTGGCACGAGGACACTTAAGACAGAAATCCAGCTCCAAGATCCAAAACGCCCGGCAGATGCTGGTCAGGCTATCTCCAAGCAGAAAAGGACAACTCAGATCATAAGCAGTAAATGCTACTGTTACAGGTAAGAGGGAAACGCCGTGGCAAACAGGAAGCAATCGAGCGATTTCTTCCAAGGTCTCCTATTTATTCCCAGCAGAAAGTGACCTCTCAACTGCTCTAAAAAGCCTGAGCCAGATGCACAGCAGTGAACAGGTCCAAACCCAGTACCATGAACCACAGGACACACCACACGGACCTGGAGACTTTGTTTCTCAGAGCACTCACTTAGAATTCACAGCACAACACACTCCCCACAGCCTCCAGGGCATCAGCTCTGGGATCCCTCCTTAAGAAACCTTCCTCTACCGACACCCTGGAAATAAATCTGTTCTCTCAAACAAGAGGTAGGGGTAAAGGACTCCAAGACACACACTGTATAAAACGCCATTCCGCTCCATCCCATTTCACAGCTTTGAAATCTGGAACCACAAAAACCTGATAACTGATTCTCTTAAGAGGCAGGGCTGACCTCCGCACGAAGTCTCTAAAGGAACCCCCTTCCCCTTTGGTGTGTAGCCGGGCTACGGCTGCCCAGGCAGCTGGTCCACAGAAGCTCTAGGTGTGGAGGTGATGTGCTATGTGGCCACGTGCGCGGGGGAGGAAATGGAAACAAACTCGCGGAGGATATTCTTGGCCATTTCAATATTGTTATGTGCAATGACCAGAGCTTTCTGAATGTCCTGATATGAGTAGCCTTGGCTCATGAGGTTCTCAATCTCGCTGGAGAGCTGCAGTGATGCCCCGCCGCTGCTGCTGGCTGCTCCTGGCTGGCAGCTCCCTGCTTTGCGCTCAGAATTGATTCTCCGCGGCAGCGGCTTCGGAGGCCTTTCTGGAACTTGAGAGCCATCCGAAAATCCTGGAAGGAGAAACAAATGTGTCACTGTGGGGAAGGGCATGTGACCCGTGTTGGGAACACAGAATGACATCAGGCTGGTAAGTGGCACTTAAACGTGGCACTGAAGCTGGTGCTGCTTTGTCACAGAATCACAGAATCACTAAGGTTGGAAAAGACCTAAAAAGATCATCCAGTCCAACCATCCACCCATCACCAATGGTTCTCGCTAAACCATATCCCTCAACACAACATCCAAATGTTCCTTGAACACCTCCAGGGTCGGTGACTCCACCACCTCCCTGGGCAGCCCATTCCAGTGCCTGACCACTCTTTCAGAGAAGTAGTATTTCCTAATATCCAGCCTGAATCTTCCCTGGCACAGCTTGAAACCATTCCCTCTAGTCCTATCACCAGTTACACGAGAGAAGAGGCCGACCCCCAGCTCACTACAACCTCCCTTCAGGTAGTTATAGAGAGCAATAAGGTCTCCCCTGAGCCTCCTCTTCTCCAGACTGAACAATCCCAGCTCCCTCAGCCGCTCCTCATAAGGCCTGTGCTCCAGACCCCTCACCAGCTTTGTTGCCCTTCTTTGAACACGTTCCAGGGCCTCAATGTCTTTCTTGCAGTGAGGGGCCCAGAACTGGACACAGTACTCAAGGTGCGGCCTCACCAGAGCTGAGTACAGGGGGACAATTACTTCCCTGCTCCTGCTGGTCACACTACTTCTGATACAAGCCAGGATGCCATTGGCCTTCTTGGCCACCCAGGCACACTGCTGGCTCATGTTCAGCCGAGCGTCAACCAACACCCCCAGGTCCATTTCCTCTACACAGTCTTCTAGCCACTCCGCCCCAAGCCTGTAGCGTTGCTTGGGGTTGCTGTGGCCAAAGTGTAGGACCCGACATTTGGTCTTATCAAACCTCATCCCATTGGCTTCAGCCCAGCTATCCAGCCTGTCCAGATCCCTCTGTACGGCCTCGCTACCCCCAGGCAGATCGACACTTCCAGCCAACTTGGTGTCATCTGCAAACTTACTGAGGGTGCACTCAATGCCCTCATCCAGGTCATCAATAAAGATATTAAACAGGACAGGCCCCAGCACCGACCCCTGGGGAACACCACTCGTGACCAGGTCCAGTCAGCCCATCGTCCCACGCAGCGTCACAGATCAGATCAGCTTCCCTCACTGTATGCAGAAGCAGCCACAGGGATTCATTATTTGATGGGAACATCAGGCTCATTTATTACACTAAAAGTAAACTCTGGCCGGGGGGATGCATCCATGTCAGCAGAGCTCAGGCAGCAGTCTTAGAGTGAGACAGAGTCCTGCTGTGATTAAACGGCACAGGGAATCCACAGCAGGCTGCACCAAACCTGCTCTGCAAATGATGAATATTTGACCTCACCTTACAGAAAGTTCTATTTGCCTTCCCGGATAGCTCCTCGAGGCACTCAGCATGGAGCTCTCTAACAGCTGAACGTGTGTGCAGCACACAGATATGTAAGGCTAAGAACGCCCACGCAACCCCTCCTTAGGAGTGGGCAGAGATGAAGCACTCATTGTGGAGCTTTTCTAAAGGACTTCTACCAAAAGCACTCAGATAGAGGACACAAATCCACTGAGGCTTCCTCACCAACCACAAGGAAGTTCATCTCCCTGATCCCCACAGCACAAGCTTCTTACTCATCAAAAGCTTTTTGTGCACTGGAGAGAAAGGACGACCCGCTCCTCTCCCCCAAACTGCCTTTTGAGATGGCTGCTCCAGCTTGAGCTGGCTCATATTTCAGACACCAGGGGTCAAATTCAAAGGGCGACAACCAGCTCAGCTTTTTTGGTAAATGATTAAGAAACTAAATTGTAGAGCAGAATGCACGAGAACATCCGTCTGCCAAAATGTATCCCATAGAAGTCAGGCTTGCTTAGCACCAGGCTTCAGCAGCAGCCAATGCCCAACATTTCAGACCAGGGCAGATGCTTCCCAGAGCACCAACATCAGCAGTTTTCATGAGCAGATCTCCTACCACGACAAAGCAGAACAACAGCACTATCATTTCAGGGCTGTATAAACAAGGAAGGGTCAATGATTAAGCTCAGTTGTTCATCTGAGGGCAGCATGTGAGCTCCCTTTGCACTTCTTCCCCGTGCCAGCCATACTCTGCAGACACAGCGACAAAGGCAGGGAGCAGGGAGGAGTGGCAACTGCTAATACATTTATCTGAACTAAAAAACTCTGAGCTGAGCTGAAGAAGAGAAAGCTCCATAAAGGGAGCAAGTGAAGCAGGTGAACAGAAGACTCATTGGGACAAGCAGCCTTGGGTATGGGAGGCTCAAGGAACAAGAAACTTGCTCCTCTTACTGGGCAAATGGCGTGCTGAAGGCCAGAGCACCCCAACAGGAAGTGTCAGAGCTTCCTTTAGAGCTGCAGGGCAGTCGTAGGGAAGAAGCCAAGCATTATTCACAAATGCTCCTGGGGAGACGAGGCTTTGGTTTCCCCTTGGTGAATGCGTGTCACCGCCAGGAGGACAAGATGTCCTCTGCTTTTTCATCGGGGACAAAAAGCTGACCTTGCCGAGCCACTACATCCTGCCCAAAGACACTGAAAGCACCAAGCAGAACGCTTGTGCCACCTGCTGGCAACCACCACCTCGCAGCCAGGCAGAAGCCAGGCCAGCCATCCCACCTGCTGCCTGAACAGCTAGAAGCAGCAATGTTCTGAAGCTCTGCTTCATGCCCTGGTACGAAATAGATGCCATGTCCTGTAGGACAGAGTGGCTTAAGGATACCCCTCAAACTGAGGAAAGGTTTTGCTAACTGTGATTTAACCATGATTTGCTAGCTCGGTGATTTAAATGAGTAAGGAAGAGCATTTTGAGTAAAAAATCAAACTGAACAATTAAGGACCAGTGTAATTCTACTGCGTAAAGCTGATTTCACAGCCTGCACACAAAGCCTCGAGTCAGAGACAGCAGTCTGAAGCGCAGCAAGCCAGCAGTACCCACAGGAACATCCAGAATCCAGCTGTTCTCTAACCTGTGACCGGGTCGTTTTCCAGAGACATTCGGCTGAAGGCAGGTGTGGCATTGGAGATATCAGACAGCGTGCGACGAGCAATGGCAACTGGCAGTGGTGGCTTGGGGACATCATAGCCATCCTCTTCGTTTTCTGACTCCTCAGGGCCGTTGCTGGCAGTGGCTGCTGCCAGATCCCCTTCATCTGGAACAAGAGGCACAGTCTGAGCTCTGGGGCTGAACAGAGCCTCTGGCTCTCAAGGCAGACTCTGTTCCCGTGTCCACAAACACTGACAGGACACAGAACTAAGGCTCTGCTGCCAAGAACCCATATTCAATGGAAGCTCTTTCCAGAAGGTAGTATGTGATGAAAAATATTTACCATACGTGTGGGCTGACAACTGCTGCAGCTGCCTGCAGCAACCGAGCCCAGAAAACAAAGTCTTCAAAACAGCAATTCTGTTAAACAACTGCTGAATGTTTTTACAGCACATTCCAGCTATGCTTCTCTCTAACATCCTCACATGCAATTCGCAGTGCACAGATACAAATGCTTCCACATATGGCTATTTTAACAGCAAAAGCAAGTAACATTCAGCACAAAAAGCTAAGTGCTATTCCAGCTGGTGCTGGGGTCAATTCATTGCATCCCAGTTTCTCAGCCGTTTGGCTCTGGGGGGGTTTTTCTTAGCACACCCACTCACCAGAAGTGTTGACGGCCTCAAAAGCAGAGGGCACTGCTTGGGAGTGAATGTTGTACATCGCTTCATACATGCAGCCATCCGCCTGCCGGTCGCACTCCAGGACTCTGAGGGAGAGAACACACATTCTGCAAAAGAGCAGCAGCCACATTTTCACTTCCAGTTCTCTGTGCTGGTCTCAATCTGCTGAGTGTCACCGGGGAAATTCAGCTAACGGAGCAGGCAAAAGCTCCACCCTGCTAAACAAATACCCCAGAGCAGCGGGGAGGAAGAACAGCAACTACAAATAGAATCTCACCGCAAACTCTGAGTCATTTCCAAAGGCATTTTGATCTCTGGTTTTTGGACAGCAGGACCTGGAGGCACCACAGGCAGAGAGGAGGGTGACATGTATTCAGTGTCCTCATCGCTTTCAGACTGGTCCCCAGGAGGCAGTTTTGGTACAGGCAGTGGTCTGGAGGCAGAATAAACAAGATATAAACACCAGAAATCATAGAATCACTAAGGTTGGAAAAGACCCACAGGATCATCCAGTCCAACCATTCACCCATCACCAATGGTTCTCACTAAACCATGTCCCTCAACACAACATCCAAACGTTCCTTGAACACCTCCAGGGTCGGAGACTCCACCACCTCCCTGGGCAGCCCATTCCAGTGCCTGACCACTCTTTCAGAGCAGTAGGATTTCTTAACTCCAGCCTGAACCTTCCCTGGCGCAACTTGAAGCCTCTAGTCCTATTGCTGTCACACGAGAGAAGAGGCCGACCCCCAGCTCACTGCAACATCCCTTCAGGTAGTTATAGAGAGCAATGAGGTCTCCCCTGAGCCTCCTCTTCTCCACACTGAACAATCCCAGCTCCCTCAGCCGCTCCTCATAAGCCCTGTGCTCCAGACCCCTCACCAGCTTTGTTGCCCTTCTTTGAACACGCTGCAGGGCCTCGATGTCTTTCTTGCAGCGAGGGGCCCAGAACTGGACACAGTACTCAAGATGCGGCCTCACCAGAGCTGAGTACAGGGGGACGATTACTGCCCTGCTCCTGCTGGTCACACTGTTTCTGATACAAGCCAGGATGCCATTGGCCTTCTTGGCCACCTGGGCACACTGCTGGCTCATGTTCAGCTGAGCATCATCCAACACCCCCAGGTCCATTTCCTCTACACAGTCTTCCAACCACTCTGCCCCAAGCCTGTAGCGCTGCATGGGGTTATTGTGGCCAAAGTGCAGGACCCGGCATTTGGTCTTGTTGAATCTCATCCCATTATCAAACCACTTACACTAAATCTAATTAATACCAACGTGTCCTTTCAAAGCCAGAGCTGAAGGAACAAGCAGTCATGTTACATTAATACTGTCTAGAGAAATAATCTGGCTTTCGGTATTCTCAGCAGCCCGGCTGCAAAGTCACACCGACACAAGGTCACTAAGCAAAGAGCAGTCGACAGCACATCATACATCACCTGCTTTGCAATGTGCATTTATAAAGGCCAACTCAGAAGGAAATTTATGAGAGAGCTAGTGGCAACCGTGGCCTGTTTCCCACTGCCACAGCCAAAGGTAACCACTCAGCCACAGATCTCTGGAAGCTGATTTATCTCCTTTCCTTGAATAATCCATCATCACAGACTGAAACTAAGGCTGGACAGAGCTGTGTCAGGCTCTGCCTCTGCCACCAGCATGCAGAGAGACCTACAATTACCTTTCTGTAATTGATGAAAGAACACATTTTGCAAGAAAACAGCATACCTGGCAGCTAAGGAGTAGATAGCATTGGCAGACGAGGAGGGTTTAATCTTGGGATGCTCACATTCTGAGGTTGCTGGTGGACCAGTGTTCAAGCTCTGAAAGAAAAAATGCCAAGCCAGGAATTAGAAATGCCAGGTCTACCAACGCAGCTGCAAAGCTGTCAGCCAGCCACCCAACATGCCCTCCTGGGGAATGAAACACCTCCATTGATCCAAAAGCATTTGCTGACACTTTAGAAATTCAGCAGTTCTGTGTTAGCTTTCCCTTCCTGAGAAGCACAAGCAGAGTTTTTCTCCTTTAGCCAACTGCCTGTTTACACAAGAACCAAAGGAACTCTTATCTTTGAGACCCCAATGACTCTGTCAAACTCAGCTGAAATTGGCCCAGAGGCCAAAATGTTAATAAGGGAAAAGAGGAAGAGGATGTAGAGAAGCAAATACACACAGAGACAGAATCACAGAATCACCGAGGTTGGAAAAGACCTCCAAGATCATCTAGTCCAACCGAGTGCAACAGACTGACAGCTGCACTGGTGTCAGTTTCTTAGACAATCTGGCTAAAAATGTACTTGTTTCAGTTTCTGTTTTTCAAGAAAGCTGGAGATTTTAAAAGGAAAAAGTAGGCAAATGGAATCAAAGGAAGCCAAACTGCCTCAGGTTTCTCGTAGAGAGCAGTTTGTTGGACCACCAAGTTATACATCATGACATCATTAACAGTAACAGACCCAAATTTAACTCAGATTTTACTTCGTCAATCATTGCTTCTGTGTGCAGGTTTTACAGGACAGAAATCTGACATGTGTGAATTACACTTTTTCAGCATACCAGCTCCTAATGCAAAACAGCCTCAGCTTCTCAATATCCAAAGGTGGACAGGGATCATGAAATTGTGGCTCACGACTGCCCAAAGGTAACTGTGCAGGACACCCTGAGATTTCAGCCCTGCTCCCAAGAGGCAGGAAAGCACATCCCTAAGAAGTCACAGAATCATAGAATGGTCTGGGTTGAAAAGGACCACAGTGAACATCTCATTTCAACCCCCCTGCTATGTGCAGGGTCGCCAACCAGCAGACCAGGCTGCTCAGAGCCACATCCAGCCTGGCCTTGAATGCCTTGAAGTCCTCTCACTGTTCTCCCTTGTCTGGCAATCACCAGCTCCTTTCTGCCTCTCCCTTGGCACAGGAACGCCCTGTTCCGATGCAAATGAGAAAAGGGCACCTTGGCTGACTCAGTTCCCCACAATCTGCCTTCACCTCCAGTAGATCCACTCACCGCAGGGTTGTCCAGGCTGAGCGTGCTCCCAAGCCGATGGCTTTCAGGCCTGGAGTCCATCTGAGAGGGCAAGGAGAAAGGAAGCGAGTGCCTGTTTGACAGTTCTCTCCCAGGCCAATGGTCACCGGGGCTGTGAGCTACAGATGGGGCTTTTGGAATCGGCCGGGAGGGCCACGGATCCCCCTGGCGGTTGGAGGGCACAGGGGGCGGTTTGTCCCTCGCAGGGCAGTCTGCTGGTGTGCAGGGCAGGGGCCGCCTCTGAGGCCGAGCGTCGGTCCCGATGGAATGCGGTCTGTCCGGGGGTGGAGGAGGGGGGAGATCTCGGAGCGTGGGTGGGATGGGCAGAGGCTTGTCTTTGTGAAGGGTACCAGGAGCAGCCTGGAAGGCAAAGGAATGCAAAAACATCGCTTAGCAGAGGTAGCCCAGCTACAAAACAAAGGTGGGCATAAGGTTTGGTTCTGTTTCTTTTTTACAAGAAATCATCTCAACAGATGTGGAGTAATGCCAAGTTAACCCTCCAGAGACACCTCCTCTACAAGCTTGAGAAGACAACACAGTATAACCACATGCAGCTACAGCAGCTAGGCACTGAACACACCAGGTCATCCTTCTTAAGGAGAAAACACTCTCAAGGCAGTTTTGGATTGGATTCCAAACAAGGGACACTCATCATTTCAAAGAACTTCAGCTGCAGCTTATTTACAGCTGTCATTCATCAGTCAGCAAGTCACATAAATGTTTATTTTCTTCTGTCTGGACTTTCAACTTGAGCACCCAAACCAGCTGAAGATGGGGCCCTGGGCAGCCTGGTCTGGTATTGAATGGGGAGGCTGGTGGCCCTGCCTGGCAGGGGGGTTGGAGATTCGTGATCATCGAGGTCCCTTCCAGCCCGGGCCATTCTGTGATTCTGTGAATGCCAACAACCAGAGAACAGCCAATCTCTCCCAGCCACACACATTTCACTCCATTCTTACTTCTCTATCAATGGAAAAGTTTGGGAAGAGAAGAAAAACTGGGACAGGCTTGTGACATTTCCACATCTAGCCACTAGCTAAAGCAAAAGACAAGTCAGTAAGTGCAGCTCCAAGGGCCACAGGCAGCAGTGATGGGGGCTGCAAATCAGTAAAGGCAATAATGATCACTTGGGCGTCCACCCTAAGCGATCAAGCATTTCAGGTCAGGATCATCTTCTTTCTATCAGGGGTTTGGATGAGTGAGAAGAAAGACAGGTTTTCTAAATAGGAAATAGAGACCCTCCAGCAACGGACTCCAGAAGGAAGCATTTACTTTCAGCACAGACTGAGCTCCTGTGGGGAACAGAAGGAAAGCGGCCTGACAGGAAGAACATAAAGCCTTGTGTGAAAGCACTTCGGGATGGCACAGACAACACACAGCACTCAGCAAAACGCTCTCCTTCCCATCTGCCACACCAAAATCACACCTGAAAAGGCAAGAAGTGTGCTTTACCTTTGAAGAGGTGCTGGGGCTGGAAGCCCCGGGTGGGTTGGACACTCGCTGCTGCAGAAGATCCAGTCGTGGTGGCACAGGAGGAAGGGTGGCCTGCGGAGCTACTGAGAACGGGGAGGGAGGACGCTCGACCTGAAAGAGGAGATTGGGAAAATCAATGAACAACAAAACCCAGCAGAACTCTTTTCTGGAGAGGCTTTCAAGCTCTGTGACTTTTATTGGCTTTGGTAACAGATGACTATAATAACAACAAGCATACACTAGTAAATTAAGGTAATTTCACAGCACAACAGCATTTGACTTGCAGCAAACAACCACAAATGCATGCTTAGCAGGGGCACAATAAAAGACAAGCTGTTTTGCTGGAGTGCCAAAGCCGCCTTGCTGAGCCCTGAGCTTGCTTGCTTTTCAACACAAGAGGGCACGATCTGCTGCAAAACCTCCCTATCACTGCAGGCACTGCTGTGCAAGCCGCCTCAACTACAGTGTGGTGGCTGTTGCAGCAATCATTAGCGTGCACCAAAACGTCCATCCCTGTCCCTGCAGAGCTGGTTTTTTACCTAACAGAACAGCGCCTCTTCTCCTCTTCTTTAACAGTGTTTATTTTGTGAGAAAGGTTTGTGCTTGGCAACTCTGCAAACCTTTATGCATGTTTGAACTCACTAATGCTAACAAACGTGGACTAGTGCAAACCGCAACAGGATGTCACATCAAGGAAACTGTGCTCTGCTTCCCCAACCTATGTGTACAGAAACAATCCCCAGGAACACAGCTTACAGGATTTCACAGGGCAGAGGCTAAAGAGAAATCTGAGCATAGGTTAACAGAGTAGAGCAGGAAAAGCAGCTTATTTTAATGGATTCAACTATGGAAAATTTGTTTGGAAACAAACAACTATGGAACCCATCTGTTTAGGAGGGCGGGCAGTGGTAGGACAAGGGGGAATGGTCTTAAACTGAGACAGGGGAGGTTTAGGTTGGATATCAGGAGGAAGGTTGTCACCCAGAGGGTGGTGACGCACTGGAACAGGTTGCCCAAGGAGGCTGTGGATGCCCCATCCCTGCAGGCATTCAAGGCCAGGCTGGATGTGGCTCTGGGCAGCCTGGGCTGGTGGTTGGTGACCCTGCACATAGCAGGGGGTTGGAACTGATGAGCATTGTGGTCCTTTTCAACCCAGGCCATTCTATGACTCTATGAAAATTAGCCAAATTCAAAACCACCTCCCAGTGAAGCAAAACAATGCTTCAGAACTGTAGATGTGCAAGAGCAGCAATATGCACTGAGAAAAGAATGTTCAGAGATCCATAAAGCATCCCGGCCCTGCACGCATATCCCGGAAGGAAGGCGTGCTAATGGCAGAGAGCTATCAGACCTTTATTATACAGCTTTATCAGACACCATATATAAAGATGACAGTCAAATTGTCTTCCTCAGCAAAACACTCTGACCTCTAACCTGTTAGTCAGCATGACCTTGGGAAGACTGCGTCTGGTTGGCTGCTGATCACTGCACAGAATGGACAAGCTTTTGCTGATATGAGTGAACCAACGCACACAGAGGAGACCTTACTTTGGTACCAGCGAGTTCTTTCATCATGAAGAGGGAATCATCAGCTCTGTCATCATCATCATCATCATAGTTGGGTGAGGGAGTTCCTTCTGCGCCTTGCCTTGACAATCCTCCTCCTCCTCTGGGGTCGAATGGGTCTACAACAATGGGCTCCGTGCCTTTGATTTCACAGCGGCAGAAAGGACAACCCTGGCCTTCTGATTCCTTCAGGGCAGAGGAGAGATCTGTTACAACCACCATTAAGATGCAGAAATTAAATACGTGGTCAATACACAGGCAGGTTGAAACCTGCTTTTTGGCAGGTACAGAGAGGAAGAGAGAAAGGCAAACTGTGCTGGAAACATGGAGGATTTTCTCTCTGGAGCAGAAAAACAACTTTTTAGCAAGCCTTGCACTTCTTGGCTCTATACTGAGATAGAGCAGCTTCTCCCTGGGCAGGGGAAGCTAGCACTGACATTTCTGAACTACGAGCTTATCTCCCCTCGCCTCCATACCTGAAGGAAACAGAACAGGAGGACACACTGCGTTTCTGTAGGAAAGCAATCAGTCCCACTCAGGGAGACAAAGAAGAGGCAGTGCCTCACCTGCCATGCAGTGAGACAGGACGTGCACATCAGGTGGCCACACGGTTCAATCTTCACATCCTTGTCGTTTTCAGCACATATTTTACACAGCTGGAACGTGGAGCCCATCTCACAGTACAGTTCATATTGTTCCTTGGAGAAAAGACGGACAGATGTTGTTGATATTGTACAACAAGGTGCAGGATTTATCACAGCTACAAGAAACCCAACACAGAATGGGCACAAAAGAAACAGATTGCTCTGAAGAAAGCAGACTTCAGGTTTCCCCAGCTTTTCATTCAGGTGTCCCAAGAGCAGCCTCTGGGAATGCAGGGTTTGAGGGTGCAGACATGGTGGAAGCACAGAAGAATCAATCTGTTGCAGAACATTCTAAGCAAGTAATGTAAAGTCTGTGAGCAGAAAGCTTTGCAGTCTCTCTGCCCAGCCCTACCTTTCAAAGAGCTCTGCAACTCCTGCAAGATATAATAGAGCAGCCTTAAAAACAAGCCTTTAGGATGCTGAGTATGACAGGACAGGATAGAAGACTTCACTCACCTGTGTGACTTTAATGTGGTCCTGAGGTGTGGGCTCACACAAGCCAGTCAGGTCAGGGTTCTGATTCCGGCCATCAGGAAATAAATAACTGTAAGCACGTAGGAAAAACAATATCTCACTCTGTATGCACATACACACACACATACACATGTACATAAGGCTTCTTTTCAGGATGGGGGAGGAAAGGAAGAATGAGGGTGAGAAGAAAGGGGTGGGAATTCAATGTGAATTCAAAAGAAGATTTGCAAGAATTTCCTTATCAGACAGAAAACAACCATGCCATTCTTCACTGCAGAAAGAAGCTTGTTTTCCTTCCTGGGAGCAATTAGACTCTTCTTAAATCATTCCACAGTGGAACTGTAATTATCCAGAGTGAGAAAAGCGAGGTCATAGTATCAGTTAAGCACAGGTTAAGGAGCCAATTGCAAAAGAGTCTGTGATGAGGAAAACACTGACACACACTTATTGTCTGCTCTTGCAAAGGACAGTACAGCTCCCAGTACGACGACAGCTGTCTGAGCACTCTCAAGTGCCAAAGCATACAGATTTTTCCACTGGCATCAATTCACTTGCTGGAAGTGTTTTCCTGAATCAAGGTCTAAGTAGAAAGGAAGAGCTGAGAGATGTTGAGAAGGGGCTGAGTGATGTCAACAGTGACTGCCTGACCTCTGCAACACGCCGTGTCCCCCGAGAAGGGATAACGTGTGATGAGCCCAGCAGGTGCACGTCACCATTCAGCTGACTTTGTGGCAGCAGGATTAAGAAGTATAAAAGAAACTCACAGTAAGAAAACAGCATAAGTTACTTACAAGCCTTCCCTGAAGCCATCAATCAATGCTTGGAAAAGAGGTTTGTTGTGAGGGATGGTCTGAAGAATGTTCCCATCTGCAGTGACATACCCAATGGCCCACTGACCAAGCCGGGTGCAACTCAATCGAAAAATGTAACTGAAAACACAAAGGAAAAGGAAGTTCAGTTTGGACTGGAACAGGCAGAAAGCATGAGATGCCAAGAAGGCCTTTGCCTATCTCAAGACAGCAAATAAAAACCAGTAGGAACGACCGGATGATTTAGAGCAGCTTTCCGCACTTCACCCCCAGGCAGATCAAAGGAGAACTCTGCAATCTGATACGAAGTGAGAAAAGCACCCAAGCAATGGCCTCCGTGTGAAATTTAAACTTTGGCGTCCTCATAATCATTCGTTTCAAATTAATTTCAGAAAAGAAAGAAGAAAAAAATCAGACTACACAAGGTTTCCATTTTTAAATGCTCAGAACTAACAGCAAACTAACAGAGAACACCTGACCCTCCCTTTCGTAAAGGGAAATCTGTCAGCTCTGCTGCACTGGGCCACATTCTACCCAGGACACTGGGCAGCCCGAATTTACTCATGTCCACAGATCTCTGTGACCTGCTCATGGCTGGGTGAGCTGCTGTGACACTTGTGCAGGTAAGCCATGGCACGGAGGAGAACTGCTGAGCACAGGGCAAGCTAGAGATCTGCATAACGAACAGAGGAGGACAAAGACAAAACCAAACCGATCTCCTCAGCCAGTGCAGAGATCAGCAGTGTTAACAGTAGCTACCAGAAGGGCCAAGCACTAACCTGCCAGGTTTGTGAATGAACTTCTGAAGCCGGGCTTTCACCTCATCATACGTTAGGAATGCCATATAACCAGGATGAGTCACTGCGAGGCTATTCCAGTTCCTGAGCAAAGAGGACCATGGCTAGAGAAACAACAAAGAAATGTATTAACCTAAAAGGCATCAGGACATACAATACTCCCTAATCAAAGGGCTCAGTGCTTTGCTTAGAACAGTAGGTTTCTTATCCCACCCTAAATCCCATAGATGACCAAAAGCCTGCACCCTCCTGCAGCACCTCAGCATTGGAATTTCTCTGGTCAGCAATAATAATATTAGCCAAGAAGGACCTTCATCAAAACTCCTTTAAAAATGAGAGAGAGGTCACTGACATCACAAAAAGCCCAAGAAAAAGTACCAATCTGTACAGCTTCTTCAGAGCCAGTGACTCATTCCTGAGACAGGGATGGAGAGGGGAACTTGGGAAGATTAAGCAGAAGCCACGACCAGCCTGATCCCATCCCTGGCTTCCTTACGGCCTCAGGAACGTGACCTCCCTTCTCTGTCATGGTTTCACTGTGTGTAAGATGCTTGTGACTTGAAGCACCTAACCTCACGTGGGTGTGGCATGGACTACTGCCTAGTCCAAGATCTGAATCCATGAACCAGCACACACACGTTAGGTTTCCCCAAAATTGATGCGTAACGACAGCCTGAAAGCTTTCCATCCTGAGAAGGGCTGGGATGTCTCAATCTCATCCCATTCTCCCAAACTTCTCAACTTGCCCACAGTGTCACCTCTCCCTAAGAGCTCTGCATCTCTTGGGAACCACAGAGCTCTCTCTTTCATGTGCTATAGCTGGAAAAAGTGCAGAATGAGATCAGATCCACTGCAACACCAAACATGGGAATCTTTCATCTAGATGTTTCTTAACTACAACCCACCCTACCACATGGGAAAGGGCAAGCCAGAGCCAAGGAAGCAAGTGTTTGTTCCTGTAAATACCCCTTTGCACCATCAAAAGCTGTGTTTCAGAGCTCAGCACCATTAAAGACCATGGGTTAGAATTTTACTTGCTATTAATATCCCTTCAAATACTTCTTGCACACAGAGCACAAGAACGTGTCTGCAACATCCTGGCTGTGTCAGTTCAAAAGCTAGGAAACCTAAATTTCCATGCTATGATCCATCCTGAACATTCCCCTATGGAAAATACATCTGAGAAGAAATGGATACGAGGAAAGATGGACTGATAAACTCAGCTTCACATTTCCTGAAGCTGTGTCAGAGCTTTGGGCTAAAAATGACCTTTGAAAGGGAAAAACTGATTGATGGGAGGATACAAAACGTGCCTTACATGTGGTTAGAATCTAAATTTAGAAAGCTTTTTCCTCTTCAACCAAAAATATCAAATGCTCTTATGTGATTGAACTACCAAGTGTTTTAAGAACTGGTCAGGGGATGAGGGGCAACAAGACCAAATCCTTTGCAATATAATACCACTTCAGTGTGCAAAATATGGTTTAGGCTCCAGAGGGCTGGAGCACCTCCCTTATGAAGATGGGCTGAGGGAGCTGGGCTTGTTCAGCCTGGAGAAAAGAAGGCTGCGGGGTGACCTCATTGCAGCCTTCCAGGACCTAAAGGGAGCCTGTAAACAGGAGGGGAGTCAGCTCTTTATGAGGGTAGATAACAGCAGGACAAGGGGAAATGGTTTGAAGTTGAAGGAGGGAAGATTGAGGTTGGATGTCAGGGGGAAGTTCTTTACTCAGAGAGTGGTGAGCTGCTGGAACAGCTGCCCAGAGAGGCTGTGGATGCCCCGTCCATCCCTGGAGGTGCTCAAGGCCAGGCTGGATGGGGCCCTGGGCAGCCTGGGCTGGTATGAAATGGGGAGGTTGGTGGCCCTGCCTGGCAGGGGGGTTGGAGATTTGTGATCCTTGGGGTCCCTTCCAACCCGGGCCATTCTGTGATTCTGTTTGTCTCTGGAGAAGTCTGAGGTGAAGCACTACGACAGATTTGGAGTGATTTACACTTACCTGAAAGAGTCGTGTGAAGATATCGAACTCAAACACTGAAATGTAGTCATTGCACGTCAAGTCAATGGTTGACTTCAGGGCCATGGCTTCCAGCCCCGAGCTGATGGGGTGCACTTCGTGCAGGGCTTGGCGGAAGCTCTTCCAAGGAACGATGGTCCTGGGGGAAAGCAAGCCAGCTGAGACTGGGTGTGCCCAAAGACCACAATACACACCTACCACCTTACACATCCCATCTGTGGAGCGCTCGGGTCGTAATAATGGAAGAGGGAAAATCAAACATGGCCACAAGAGATTTAATCGTGTTGTATGAGCAAAAGGCTCCTTGGTGCTGAAGGAAATCAACAGCCAAGCATGCTTTAGCCAATTTCCCCTGCAAATACAAAACTCTGGCACCTGAAATCCATCTCTGCTTTCTCCTTTCTCTTCTTCTGCTGCCCTGTCATGTCGGTGTTTATATATAACGTGGGCTGTACACATCACTGTCACTTGGTAAGAGCTGAATAGTTTGTAGCTGGCAGAGAAGGAGTTAACAGCAAGTAGAGGTGCAGACAGTTAAAAAACCAAAAAAAGCTGCAAGCAATTCTCTGAACAGGCATTAACAGGAGAAGGCAGATAACCAGCAACCCAAACACAGGCTCCTGTTTAAAGGAATATATTCCTTCCTTTAAAACACCAAGTGGAATAGAAACATGAAAAGAATGCGTCCAGCTCCAGACAACCGAAGACGTGAGTAAATACATTACAGCCTTCTGTTCTGACAGCTACTAATTAAACTCTTTATGTGAAGTACCTTACTTAAAAGCCGTGCCTAATTCCATTAACTTTAATCCCCACACACTGCTGCGGACACCTCTGAGGTTCATTTACACCGAGTTTCATTAGACACAAAAATTAAAGCTGACATTTCAACTGTTTACACCTAAATATATACGTTGTGCTTTACTTTCTCCTTCATTCTGTCCTATCAAAGCCATCATGCAACCTGACAGAAGTTCAGAGGATGCAGAAGAAAGGTGTCTAAGTGATTGGAAAGACTAATTGGAGGGAAGATGAAAGAGTTTAATGTGATGGCTTAGCTTGAGGACAGCAAATATTGGGGGCACAACAAGCTTTGGAAGAAGAAAGGTGATTCTGCACTGTTTGTGGAGCTCACTTAGAAGTTAAGGAATAAATTAAGGAGAGGAAAATTTAAGCTGAATAATCCAGAGAAACCTCGTGACAGTACAGCAGGCTGCTAGGGAAAGCAGGAAGGACCATCACTTATATGTGTTAACATCTAAAATAAGACATCTAAAGTAACATCTAAAATAAGACAGGAGCAAGAACTGGAAAATATATTGTAGGAACAACCCGAGGCAGTGTACCAAATGACCTCACAGGTCTCTCCCATCACTCATTCCACTGATCAGCCTCAAAACTGCACAGTTCTGTGCGCAGTGTGTGGTCACACCTCTGATGTTAGGCACAGCCACGTACTTACTTCTCCCCAAATGCTTTTCTCCAAAACTCTGCAGCATCTGCTTTGGTGATCCGGAATGTGTCTCCTTGGAAAAGGCCACTTGGGAAAATACCTTTGAGTTCTGCCAGCATGTGGCTGAATATCAGGGATAACTTCGTCAGGTTACGCCTACAAAGGATCACAGAAATACACGTTTCTTTTAGGACGGAAAGACGTGGCTTTGCAGGATTAATGCCTGTAAGAAACAAGATTTTTCTTTCCTTTTTTTTTTCTGTATTTTTAATTAAAACATAAAAAAGAGGGAAACAAATGCACAGAACCAGTGGGCTGGACACTGATGCTCCTCTTCTCCTCTTCTGCCCCCCTGGTAATACCCTCTAGAAGCTAGGAAGATGGAGGTGCCAAAAAAAGAGCTGAGTATTTCTAGGCCAAAGACCTTTTTTATGCCCCACATCACATGCTGGGAGGAGAAAGAAGGAACCAGCATCACATGGGGAAGGACAGCTTCTCCTCGGGTCACATCCGACACACTGGGTCTGGTCAGGAGACCTCGCTGACCGCCACAGACACAGGCTGGTGGGACACCAAGCAGGCTGACACAACAGTCTGAAGGCTGCAGAGCTCAGCTGCTTCTTTGGCAGCAGCTTTCACCCTTATGCTTTCATGTGCACGTTGTGTCTCAGCAGTGCTTACACCACAGGGGATTCTGCGTTGTGCTATTTTATCCATACCCAATACCATTAAGTGCTGAAAATCAAACAAAGTAAAACTACCCAGGTGCTCTTCTGGAGGCTGCTCAGTTCATCAGCCCTCCCTGGATAAATTACCCATCCAAAATGTGAGCATTTTAAAGCAAACATTTGATTTGATCCTACAAACACTGAGCTAAAAGCTGACTTTGTTGTTCACCTTCATCAGCTTCCAGGAGAGGTGATGCGGGAAGCCCCCAGCCCACTGCTGTCCCAGTTCCCAGTCACACTGCTGCCTCTGTTTCACACCTCAAAGTGCCAGTGCCATTCCCCACCCCCTGCTCTAGGAAAGCTTACGTATCACTGAAAGACTACACAGGATCCAGTGTGTAAGAGAAAGCAACTCAGTGAACCGCACCCAAACAGCCAGGTAAGAGATCAGAGCCACGCCTGTAAACGTCAGTGTGAGCTCATTCCAAATGGTGCATTCCTCTTTCCAGGAGCGGAGGAGCACCTCTGCATTCCCTAAGGCAGGCTCAGGTTAGGGGGCACATCCCTCGTCCTACAGGGGAGACGACTCAATGGTGAGCTCACCCCTTTGGAAGCACACAGGTTGTGTTCCTTCTATCCCTCCAATGTGTTTGGTTAGCAAACACCCAAATAATTGCCAATGGAAGGTCCCACTGCACAGCTTGCTCCTCCAGCCCTCTCCCAAAAGCTCTCTTTCACACCAAACAAGATGACGCTTTATGGCAGAACACAGAGGGAAAGCAAAGACCTGTGAGCCATTTAATCCCAACTCAAGCAACAAAGGAGAGGTGGGATTTGTATCCACTCCATTTATAATGGAGGCACGAGCTAATGTGGAAGCAGTCTGTAGAAAACGCTGAAGGGTTTCCTGGAAGGGCTATGGAGCAGCGTCTGCATGCAACCTCAGCAGGTCAAGCAGCATCAGCACACTGCTGTGAGATCCCACGTCCCACAGCAGCAGAAGGCTGAAGGCACCGAGGTCCTCCAGCACCCCAAGGGCTGATTTGTGAAAGGATCCCAATCCTGGTTGGACTGAGCACGTACAGCACTCAGCAGTGGGAAGCAGCACCCTTCAGGTGTTTACTCCCACACGCTGTGGAAGGCTGGGTACGACGGGGCGAGAAATGAGCTACAGGAACAAGGGCACGGTGTGACAGAAAGCAAGCGGGCGCACTGCAAGGAGACAAACTGCATTCCTGTGTGTGCTCGCTCAGTTCTGAGAGCCCTTCTCCCCTCACTGTGCTTCAGGAAGTGCCTGCACCGAGCTGGGCCCAGCAGGAAGACAGAAGAACGACTTCCTTCGGCAGCCCTCGGCGTGGATAAACAAACGAGGGCTGTAAGCACACACACACACTGAGGGACACGGGCTTTGCGGGAAGGTTTCTAAGGCCTGAACACTTTCAGGTCTTAGGTTGAAGCTGCCATCATTTCGTACAAATATTGAGTCATTTCTTCTGTAAACAAAAACAGGAAGAGCACGGGCTGTAAACAAAGAAGAGCAGATCGCAGAAGGCTCTGGGTTAGAAACCAGCTTGCATACAGTCACCAATCCTGTGCTGCAATCACATTCCCTTTACAAAGCATGCTGCTTTATTTGAACAAGCCCAGTTTGTAAATGAATGCAGACCAGGTGAATGCTTGCAGTTACAGTGATGTTCACAGCCTGTTATCAACATTTTTATTGGTGTATCAGTGCTTAGTGATTTTGATGGTATTTCATTTTAGTCCTTATCTCTGTAGCTCAACACCCACAAAACGTGGCAATGCTTTCCAAGAACATTGAAGCAATTTAGGTCATAGAATCCCCAATCTTTTTGGCCACAGACCTGCAGGGTTCCTTCCACGTTTCTTAGAGCCTAGCACAGCCCCTGCCACACTGCTAGCAGAACACAAAGGCTGCTACCAAGAGTTGTCCCAGAGCTCTGCCAGCCACGGCTTGGCACCTAAATCCCACTGGCCAACAGAGGAACTTCAGCACCTTCACATGGGCATTTGTCAGAACCTTACCCAGGAGCACAGGCCACATCAATGGGCTCTCCTGGCTGCTCGCAACGAGCTGAAGGCAACACCTGCACCAGCTTCAAAAGAAGAACTGCAGCACATCTCTGCGCAGCGGTTGGGTCTGGAGGCAGAGCAACGGCTCCGTTTGGGTGGGATCTCATGTTCCCTGCCAGCAGCTTCACACACACATGCAAAGCAAGAATCAACCACACACACAAAGAACGAAAGCGTGGAAACCCAACGCTTTTCCACTCGTTGCGGCAACCAAACATATTACTAAGAAACACCTGCAGCTTTAGCATGGGGCCATTAACAGGCAGCAACAAACCAGCAACACCGACAGGGCTTCCTCAGCTGTGGTTACACTCTGAGCGTCGTGCTGCCTTCACAGCAACAAGGGCTCCAGCGATGCAACAAGCAATGCTGGTGTGCAGCAGTGCCTTTGGGGAGGCTGTGACTGCCCTGCTCAGCTGCAGGCTGTGCAGGCTCCATGGGCTCCATGGGCTCCATCCCTCCGTCCCCCCGGCGCTGCGGTCGCTGCTTCCTTCCTGCTCGGCTCCACGCATCGCAGCGGAAGCCCGGAGGTCGGCCGGGCACTTCCAGGCACACCAGGGCTGCTCCCTCCCCCAGAGCCCAAGCTGAGCTCTCTCCTCCAGTTTCCTGTTTGCTGGACAAAGCGTTTTTCCTCCGTACAGGCTCGGTCTTGCAAAACCATTAACAGCAGAGGACCGCTCTAATCTCAGCATTGCCTCTTGCTGCTGCAGTGATGCAATTAGTTCAATTAATCCACGTTACAATCATAGAGCATCTCAGGGCTCAGGGCTACATCAGCCTTACCTCGAGGCAACGTGCAGGCAGCGCTGCCTCTTCTACCAGTGCCAGCCAGAGGTTTGTCACTGCCTTCCAGCATCTCTCAGCTACTTCTCAGCAAACCAACAGGCATGGGACGGTGCTGCTACTCCTCACTGGCTCAGTACTGCACCAACATGCCCTGCTGCAGCACTGGGGCTGCAAAGCTACTCCACGCAAAGCGTGCTGCACACAGTGCTGTGCAGAAGGGATGAGGAGCTGCCATGAGACAGCCAACTACAAAACACTCCAACTGTTTGGAAGTCATTGTGTGCGTTTCTTATCTAAGGCAATTTCCAGGGGGATTTTCTATTTGCACTCCTGCTGATGTGAGCAGGGGGCCTGCACAAGCAATGCTCAGCATCTTTAGGTACAGGCTGCTTTTAGCAAAGATTCTTCAAGGGAAGAAGACAGCCACCCCTCTGCCTTGACCCTGAAACAAAATTCAGTGCTGTTATTTCATAAAGATCAGCAGCAAGCTGAGCTCAGTTACAAATCAATGATGAAAACTAAGAGGGTAATAAACTCAAATCAGAGCACCTAAGTTTCAGTAAAACCATCCCACTCAAAACTGAACAGAAGGCTCTCAATATGCAAACTTGGCTGTTTGAAAGGGCACGACCCGAAACACAAAACGCAATCTCAGTCCCTGGAAAAATGACAAATGACTGGTGAGTGTTTGTTAAGAAAGCAAAGCACGCTTATTTAGTCCGATGGAAAACGAAGGAAAGAAAGCATTAGAGAGGATGTGGGAGTGGCTGACAGCTAACACTAAGCCATTGACTGCAAGCTGGGGCTCCTAAGGGAGATGATGCAGTTCTGACTGTGTTTCCCTAGAACTAACACACGCACCTAGGGCAGCTCCCACACGCTGCTCCCCTTCTGTAGAAATTCTGCATCACTGTGGTGGCCTGGAAAGGAGATGATTGCTTGGTTAAAGTGAAGTAAGGCACCCCGACGGCTGTGCTATTCCTTGCTGGAAAAAAAAGTGCATTTTTATAATCAATTCAGGGTCCAATATGACCCACAGCACTGCAGCTGAATGGCTGCACCCCAGGGGAGAGGCCAGGCAGGGCTGCCAGCACACTGTGATTATTTCAGTCGTGGAGCAATTAATGGTTGTTTATCTGTAATCACATGCCACTGACCCTGCTGATGGACAGGGCTTCCTTCAGGATTTGGACGTGCTTCAGGTTGCCCAAGGAGGCTGTGGATGCCCCATCCCTGCAGCATTCAAGGCCAGGCTGGATGTGGCTCTGGGCAGCCTGGGCTGGTGGTTGGCGACCCTGCACATAGCAGGGGGTTGGAACGAGATGAGTATTGTGGTCCTTTTCAACCCAGGCCATTCTATGACTCTTCTATGATTCTGACTGTGAGATCATATTGGACTTCCTAGAGGCAAAAAATCCCAGTGATTTACCTTATTCTACAGGCGAGGCAGCTGAAGCACAGGCAGTGCTGGAAACTAGAATGGAGACTCTAAAATCCTTTATCACGTGCTCATTATTGGAGAACACTGTCCATTAAGTGCCGCTGCAAGGAATTACAGCTATGGAAATCCAAGCTGCCTACCCTCTCCCTCCTGAAGTCAACATGTAGTTACATTCAGGATGACACTCAGCAGACAGGGTTTGTACCCACGCGTGTAAATGGAAGCTTCAGGACTCGAGAAAATAATGAAACCACAGCTCTTGGGGTCCTGCAAACAGCCAGATAGGAACAAAAAAAAATACAACTACTTTATGTATGTAAGGGTTTGAATAAGTCAGCCTTTTTTAACTCTCCAATAAGTCAAACTCACGTTTCAGAAACCACAAAGGCACGAGGTTATCGTGTAACAGATGCGTTTCAGCTGTTAGCAGCTATGCAGCAGCCAGCAGCTCCGGCCCATTTGGGCAGCTAGGTGGCTGCACCTGGCCCCAGAAGGAACAACTGCAGCAGGTTCTCATCTTCGTGCCAGCACAAAGCACCGTGCACAACCAGCAGCAAGTGGGAATGCTCGAGGTGCTCCCGAGCTGACTTTCATAACTCAAACAGCCTCAGAGCCCTCTGTGCACAGTGATCAGCTTTAAAAATAGCTACAACGGAACTACTTTCAACAAAACTTGCAACACAGGAAGTGAATGAAATTCCACTTAACTATTGCTAGTTCAACAGAAGTCACCTCCTGCAGCAGCACTGAGCCCTGACCTGCAAAACACAGCCGGCAGCACGCAGGCATCTCCCAGCAGGGAACTCACTTTTCAGACTCTGCTAAAGCCACCTTGGTTTTGTGGAGGAGCTCATCTGGGAAGAAGGAAGCCAGCAACGTGCTTATCGTGACTTGTTTGTACAAGTTTCACTTCCAGCTCACTTTTTGGTTTAAATGGGTGCAGGCTTGGCTGTTTCGTTCTTTATAGAGCTACAAAAACAGCTGATCCATCCTGCAGTTCCGAGGCTTCCCTCACTAAACCCGCGCTGCTGAAGGTGCTGTGACCTCAGCAAGCGGAGCTGTGTCAGAGCTGCCCTCCAGCCCTGCGAAGCTCTGTGCAATGCAATGCTGCTGCCAGCAGAGCCCCAGCTACAGCCCTCTTCGAACCCACTGAGACCCCAAACACAACAGCCCGGCCCTGCGCATGCAAGCTGAGCACCCAAGGAGCACAGCACAGCTGCCAAGAGGCAGAATCACACTTGGCCAGTGTCAGAACTACCCGCATTGTAGGTCATTCCTCCCAGCTAAACTGCATGCTGGTACCACCATCCTCCAAGCGAGTGCACAGAGCTGGCCCTGCATAAAGCTCTACACTTTTATAGACTCTGAGAAGAATAAAAAGTTCACTTCCCCATTGTGCAATAAGCTGGAAGGTTACCTTGGCCCATGAACTGATCTTCAAGACAGGGGTACAAATTCTGACCCAAAGAAAATGAATGCAAGCTTATGCCAGTGATATGGAGCCTTATCTGAGCTCCGTAATTATCACCTCAACTAGCAGTTTAAAGCAGAGTTAAAGAGAAATAATTCACATTCCTCTCCCCAACAACATTTAAATGATAATGAATTTCTCCTTGGGTAATAAGCAGTTAGTTAGTGCTCATATGCTGGAGCCTGGCAAGGAAACCTTTCTTGTGGGCAGCTCTGGAGCCTGCTCTTTTCTTTAAGATGTTCTAATTTAAATGCAGATGTAGACTTCACACTAGTGGGTTTTGTTCCAAAAAAATAAAAGTCTTTGGTGTGTTGGAAGGAAGCAGCAGCAGGAGGACCGGCTCAGAGTGTGTGTGTGGGGGGGGTGTGGGTGTGTGT
>JACDJE010000178.1:1302058-1435662 GCA_016647715.1 Pavo muticus
GGGGGCGCCCGGCTCCAGCGCCGCTCCGCCCTCCGCCCCGGCCACGCCGCGCGCTGATTGGCGGGCCGCCCCCTCCGCGCGCCACGCTCCGCCCCCTCCTCCGGGGAGGAGCCGCTGCCCATTGGCTGGCGCCAGCGCCCAGTAGGAAGGGGGCGAGCGGAGGGCCGAGCAGCAGGCCCCGCCTCGTCGCTTTGGAGCATGCGCAGAGCAGCGGGAGGGCGGTGCAGCGGCCATGTTTAGTGCGGGCAAGCGGGGGCGCGGGCAGGGTGGGGCGGTGTTGCTATGGGAACGGGTCCCGCTGGCGGCGGTCTGTCCGCCGGCCGTTCCGCGCTGTTCTGCGGGTCTTGCGCAAGAGATTATTTCCCCTTTCTAAAAACCAGCTTCCCTTTTCCCCAAATAAAGAACTGACAAGCGTTGAAAGCGGGAAGTAGGGGTGCCCTGTTCCGGCAGAGAGCTTCCCCATGCCTGTGTGCCCCCATTCCCCTCAGAACCCGCTGTACCACACTCCTGCTTTCCATCACGTTATAATTGCAGCTCCCTGGTTGTGCTCTTCAGCCCGGCCAGACCTGCAGCACAGTGACCATCCCTGTGGAGGCTGCCGGCACAGGGGACAGAAGGCCATGGCCACTGCTCCCTCTGTGGAAGCAGAACCGAAGTGTAGCAGATCTGTGGTGCCATCCTAAGGCATGGGATGGTCTTTGGTGTCATGGTGACATCTCCTTCCATAACAGGGCCGGCATTGCACCGGGGGGCATGGGAGCAGACACAGAGCAGGGAGAGGAAAGGAGACCACGCCATGGGTATGTCTGTGTTTTGACACGGCTGACAGCAGCAGGCCTTTGGAAATTACAACACAGGCCTGAAAGTGAGCTCAGTTCTGTTTCCGTGCTGCCTCAGATCCTCTTTTCAGCTCCCTTTCCAGCCAGAATGCTTCCTCTGTGACAAGCAGGGCTGCTGCAAACCTGCGTCAGCACCATGGCGTGGGCTGCAAGGGGAAGAGAGACTGCAGCAGTGCTTTGACACCCCTGGCCTGCAGGCTGCCAACCAGCTCCTGCAGGGCCCTGGATGAGCAGGGCAGCGAGAAGCAGCACCCAGCACCGGCTGCAGCGAGGGAGCCTCGTGTCAAGTGGTTCTAAAGCTCTCTGTCTTGATTTTACTGCCTTTCGTAAAGCTCGGTAAATATTTCTGGGACAGGCAGCTCCTTGTCTGGCTTTAATTACCTGGGCAAATTTTCCTAAGGATTATATTGACCTCAAATATGTCAACGTTTATTGAGGCCGTGTTCCTGAGGCTTTTCCCATTAGATGTTAATGGATTCTGGCTAATAGTCAAGCCGGATTGACCACCGGAGGGTGCCCTGGCCAGCTCCAGGATACCACAAGTACCTGGGGAGAGGGATGGGGAGGGTTCCACGGGCTTTGTGGAGCCAAAGAGAAAAATCACCATGGCCCCAATCCAAAGAGATCAGGGAGCGTGCTGGAGCAATTGCACTCCTGACTATCTGCTGCTCTGGGCATGCCTCACCCCAAGTCATGGCTGTGTTCATGTGCAAGGCTTCAAGGAAAGGCTGCTGTCCCCTCCCTGCAGAAGGAGCTGCAGCATTCAAGTTGGATTTTAGAAAAAACTTATTCTCAGAAAGAGTAGTCAGGCATTGGAACAGGCTGCCCAGGGAAGTGGTGGAGTCACCATCCCTAGAGGTGTTCCAGAATGGTGGAGATGTGGCACTTGGGGACATGGTTTAGTGGGCATGGTGGGGATGGGCTGATGGTTAGATTTGATGAGCTTACTGGTCTTTTCCAACACTAATGATTCTATGATTCTATCCCTATGCAGAGCCTCTGCCAGCTCACTGCTCCTGCTGCCCTGCCCATACAGCAAGGTTCAGGTCCCACTGAGCAAGTCTCACCTATACGTTCCCAGGTGTTTCGGGTGAATCACATCCTGGGCAGAAATAACTGTTTGAAATCCCCTCCCTTCCTCCCTGTTTTATAGAGAGAATCCAAATCCAGCCACAGTCTCCAGGGCAAAACCCACAGCAGCAAGCAGAAGAGTAAGCAGGAAGGTGTGCCAGAGGGGAGAGGCAGGGCAGGAAGGGAGGAAGATGCTGGGCTTGTCTCAGGCTGTGACCTGGGGGCATCATCTTTCCCACTCCATCCCTGCAGTGGCAGGGCTGCTGCAGGACCACAGCTCTGGGACACATATGGGACAGAATCCACCCAAACTTGTGGGAGCCACATCCTGCAGCCAAACCCAGCCAGCTGAGTGCTGGCAGTGGGGCTGGCTTTAGACCACTCCAGCACTGCTGTGCTGGGTGTGTGTGGCCCATGCCTGTGTCACAGGAGAGAAATGCTCAGCTGCTGCAAGGCGGAGGCGGGTGCGGGGCCAGGCAACCTGCCCTCACTGTGCACACAGTTGCTACAACAATTTGCTTGGAGGCAGCTGCTGTGTCCTGAGGGACTGAGCTCTGTGCTCCCAGCTTTGCCAGAAGGATGCCTCCAAAGGGCAAAGGAAAGAGGAAAAAAGGAGTGAAGCAACACAAAAAGGGGAATGCAGCAGGTGAGTCTGGGGGCTTGCAGACTAAAGCCAGCGGGGACATGCCCCTCCTCTCTGTCCCCTGATATTTCCCAACGTGCCTGATTAGAAACAGGAGGCAGCAGGGTCTGGGCTCTGCTCAAGCATCCTGCATCCCACTGCGCCCTGCAGCTCAGCGGGACCTGGGTGGGGGCTCAAAGACAGCGGCTCCACCAGGCCCCAGCTCCTCCTACAGAGCTCCAATGGGAGGTGTGTACTGGAGGAACATGGGTAGAGGTTTGGAAGGGTTCCCGAACCTCTGTGTGCTAAGGATCCCAGCTACTTCCCCATCTTCACCATGAAATCTCAGCTCTCTATCCCAACCTCGCATGCATCTCTCCAGGGAAGCCGCTTCAAGTAAAACCAGCTATACCCCAATTCTTTGCACAAACACAGCCCTGGCACCGATGTTTCAGCTGGAGGCATGTTCCAGCCAAGTTGTCCTGGATTGAACATCTCCAGGCAGGCTGCCCCCAGGCCATCTGACAGCTCCCAGTATCCCTGGGCCGAGCCCCACCAACCAGCTGCTCCTGACTCCATCCCTTCTTCCTCCCTTCTGGCAGCAGAAAGCCAAGCTGCAGCCACATCCAGGAGAGCAGCGCTGGAGGCTGACAGGCTGCAAGAGCACCCAGGTAAGATGGGGAGGAGCCAGAGGCATGCTTGGGAGCAGGGAAAAGCTAGGAAAGATGCAGTGCTGGAACAAAGTTCTGGGCAGGGCATCTTGCCCTATGGTTTGGATACAGCCACAGGCTCCGGTGTGCTCCAAGGGCTGGATCCCAGTGGGTCACCCCCAGCAGCACACTGCCCCCACAGCAGCACTCTGTCTCACAGTTCTCTGGAGGAATATGGCCTGGCAGGCAAGGGCTGACAGTGAAGGGCTCCAGCGGAGGCTGTGGGAGCTGGAGCAGGCACTGGAGCGGGCACAGGATGACAAGCGAGACATGCATGAAGGTAACGGACGGGGTGGGAAGGAGCAAGCACAGGAATCCCACACCTCACTGCCAGCCAGGGATACCAGCCAAGCTCACCCCACCTCTCCCATCATCCTGTTCTGCTCAGCCCCAAAGCACCCCTGCCATTGGCACGCCAAGGCTCTTGCTGTGCACTAGCTGCACCCCAACTGCTGTGCTCAGACACAGAGCAGAGCACAGCCTGCAGAAGTCACTGCCTCGCCGCTTCCTTCAGCGTTTGAGAAGGAGTTGGTTTTAGCAGAGGTAAAACCTCAGCCAGAGGTTTGCGGTCTTTGCCACATGCAAAACTCCGTGCTCATTTTCACTCTCCCACGCTGAGCAGAGGTTGAACTAACTTTCTACCCCCCTCCCCAGGGCTCCCTCCTGCCCCTGCCACAGCCCAACGGGACAGGGAGAGGGGGCATGGCCACTCCAGGTGCACAGCCTGCAAGAGAAACCCTCAATTCCCACTTGCTGGAGCCCTGCCTGGCCACAGGTTCTGGGTTCCCAGCACAGGGACTGCCTGCTTGTCCCTCCTATTGTCACCATTTGTCCCCTCCTCCTCTCCTTGGCTCCCAGAAATGACCCGGCAATACCAGGAGCTGCAGAAGCAGACGGCAGCACGCAGCCAGCGCTTGGAGGCAAAAGTGAAAAGCCTGCAGGAACAGCTGGGTATGGCCTTGGCATCTCTGCCTGTCACTAATGGGATGGGAATGGGTTTGTTCACTCCAGGGCAGGAATGCATGCATTTGGGGGAGCAAGGGGAAAAAGGAGATATTCACCCTGTGCTGTCTGCCAAGCAGCAGCTGAAGGCAAAGCTTGACCCTGGTCCCAGCACATCCCTGAGCTTGGGATACTGACTGCAAAGGGGATGCTGTGATCCCACCCCATCCCAAACCCTGGGGTGGGGGCTGTGCCACACCTTCCATGCTCCATTCACAGTGCCCACACGCTCAGTGTCCCCTGCCTTTGTCCCCAACACCCCACAGCCACCAGGCTGCAGGAGAGCCAGCACGCTCAGCAGGCTGCCACCAAAGCACTTGCAGAGAGGGACAGGACCATCGCCCAGCTGCAGGGCAGAATGGACATCATGCAGAGGGAGTATGAGAAGATCTTCCACGTGAGCGGGGACGCGGCTGCGGGTGGCTCCCCTCAGCACAGTTCCCCCTCCTCACCGCCCTCCCCCCCAACTAGGATAGCCTGGACCTGGTGCTGGACAAGATGGCAGAGGCCAGGCAGCTCTGGGAGGAGGAGGGCACAGCCATCTGCCTGGAGCACAAGCAGCGCCTGCAGGAGTTCGGCCTCAAACCCCTGGAGATATAGCACTCAGGGACCCCCAGGAGAGGACAGGCTCTCAGCCTCTATCAGCACAACTGCCCCAGAGCTCTGTCTGTCCCTGGGACATGCTGCTGAGTGACAGACCCCCCAGCACACCACTCACGTGAACGGCAGCATGGATTTGTCCTTTAATCACTATCCAAAGCGGTGAGATGGAAACAGTGCTGTGATGGGTGCAGGTACCACCCAGCAGTTCGCAGAGGAGGAGCACGAGGGAGATATCCGTGCAGGGCAGACCTGAGCCCAGATGAGAGCTGGAGGGTTCTTCCAGCACCCTTTTCCCCTTGGCCCAAAGTCCAGCCCCATGGGTCATGGCGCAGAGGGCAGTGCCTTTGCTCTCCTGGGAGCAATCCAGAGCCTGGGGCTGAGCATTCTGTCCTCAGATACCCCTGGAGGTGTGAGTCAGTCTTCAGGTTACCGCTACATTCAATAAAAGCTTGAGGACAACCTTGGCCGGTGGAGATGAGTCTCTGATAGGTGTGATGCTGGCAGTCCTATCCCAGGAGCAGAGATGCAGTGCTGTCCATAACAACAGTCATTGTGTTCTCTGGGTACATCAGCAGTGCTGCATGGGATCCTGGCCGGAGGCAGGGAGCTCCAGGCTGCTAGAACGCATGGCGCAGCCGCCTCTGCTCCTCCCTGCACGGGCTCTGCAGGGACACAGCAGGGACAGGTAGGCAGCACACTCCCACCAGCCCCATGGCGCCAGGAGTTCAGCACAGAGGGCACAGGGCAGGAGGATGCCAGACTCAGAGCAGCGCAGTGAAAGTGGTTTACCTGCGTGATGGTTATGCTGTTGGCAGCAGCCATCAGCCAGGAGCCAGGTCCCTTTGGTCCCACATCAATGTGACAGAGCCCAGGGGAGTCACTGGGAGAGGGCAGGGAGGGCATGCAGGAGCCCAAGGCAGGGTCACCATCATCGAGGAACAGCAGAGGGGACAGCCCTATCTGCAAGAGCATCACGGGTGAGCCATGCAACTCCTGGAGCTCCTTGGCAAGCCGGAGGTCTTGGAAGGGACCTCACTATGCAGGTCTGGGAGTGAAGGATCCACCTTGCAGACTGTGTGTTCCCCAGCACGTACCGAGCGGTAGAACGCATCGCTGGCGGGGTCGATGACCAGCAGTGTCACCTGCTCCTTGTGGGCACGGATCCGCAGCACAGTCTCCTGGTGGTCCAAGCCCTCGATGCTCTCACCGTTCACAGCCAGGACACGGTCCCCCTCCTTCATCCCTGCCTGCTCGGCCGGCAACCCCGCATCTATGTCCCATAAGAACTGGCCTGCAGGGATGAGGGAGGAGAGATGCTCACCAAGGCATTCAAAGGGCATCCCAGCACTGCTGCCCCCGGGTGCAGGTGGGATCAGCTGCAAAGGGCATCCCAGCACTGCTGCCCCAGGGTGCAGGTGGGATCAGCTCCCTCACCTACGGCCCCCGAGCCGTAGTCGTCCTCCTTGAGCAAGAACCCATAGCCAGCAGCGCCTTTCACCATGTGCAGCTCCCGAGCCTTGAAGGGCAGCCAGGAGGTGTCCGCCAGGGCAGCTGTCGCCTGCAGTCCCCGCAGGCGGTAGAACTCCTCCACTGGGCCGGATGCCACCAGCAGTGTCACCTTGCTGCCGCTCTGCTTGAGCTGGAGGAGACACGCATGATGCTCAGCACCACGACCAACCCCAGCCCTGCGCCCAGCACCAGAGCACACGCGCACCTTTCGGGCGAGCTGGGTGTGCGAGCAGCTCCTGACGCTGTGCCCATTCAGCTCCAGGAGCCAAGAGCCCGACGGCACTCCAGCCCTCTCCGCCGGCCCGTCCTGCCGCACTGACAGCTGGAACGTGCCCTTGACACCTGCAAGAGGAGAAGGCTGCAGCGAGCGGGGCGATGCTCCAGGTGGGGCGATGCTGTGGGCTGGCAGTGCTGGCTGCCTCCCTACCTTCTGGCCCCGACACGCTGAAACCAAAGCCGCTCTTGTCCCGTGTGATGTGGCAGAGGCGCGGGCGGATGTCAGCGGGCAGCATTTGGGACAGATCTCTGCCCAGCGCTTTGGCTGCTTCGTAGGAGTCGCCATCCAGCACTGCCAGCAGGACCTGGTTCCCGCTGGCCTTGATCTTCTGCACCACCTGCAAGGGGCCAGGCTGCAGACCCCGAGCACAGTTCTCCTCCAGTGAGGCCAGCATCCTGCACTCCCTCTGTGCCCAGCTGGGGGTACCCAGGTGTTCCCGCATTCCCAGGATGCTCGCGGCTTACCCGGTGGTGCTCCATGTGGTCCACGAAGTGGCCGTTGACCTGAAGGAGCCGATCCCCATCCTGCAGCCCCCGGCGCTGGGCCAGCCCCCCCAGCTCGACCTGCCGGATGACGTGGCCCCGGCAGCCCAGCTCCTCGTGCAGGCAGAAGCCGAAGGTCTCTGTGCTGCCCTTGCTCAGAAGGTAGAAGCGGGGTTCCCCCACGGCCTCACCATCTGCATGGGGACATGGCCTGTGAGCAGGGCAGCAGGGATGCTGACGGAGCCATGGTCTCCCCATTCCTCTCTACTGTAAGCATTCACCTCCCCGCAGTGCCTGGGGGTGACCACAGCTGCCTGACCCCACGCTGACGGGGGGGACCCACATATTTACCCATGTCCTCAGCCAGTGACAAGGCGGGGTTGTCAATCCCATCTTTGGGGTTAAATTCAAATTTTCTGCAATGATAAAGGGTAGGAGAGGCCACATTAAAGCAGCCCCATCACCTTCCCCTGCCCCCCATAGAAGCCCCATTCCTGCAGGGGCCACAGCTGCAGTGCCTCCTCTTCCCTAGGGGAAACCAAGGAGGGATGTCACTTAGGGATTACCCCTATAACTCTCTTGTTGTGAAAAACATTCCTGGGACTGACAGTCACAGCCCACACCACCCCAGCACTGCCCAGCTGTGGGGCCAGGGGGAGCACAGCACTTACATGATGGATGCTTTGTCGCCCTCGAGCCCTGCAGAGGGAGAGGAGAGGTCAGCGCAGAGGGTAGCGAGCTGGGAGCAGAGCTAGGTGCTCAGGGCTCATCTGTTCACACGGCGTGCAGGGTCTGAGCAGCCCCTCAGGACTTTTGGGTGGGGGTGAGGAGAGTAACCAGGGCCCCAGAGACAGAGCCAGCAGCATTCCCCTGCACACCTCCCCAAAAACCCTCCAACACCACCAAACCCTTGGAGAGGGGATTCCTGCCAACGCCCCCCCTCAGCCCATCGGCATTTTCCTGGGTGCCTGCTCTGCTTTCCACGGCTCTGACACCGTTTTGCTCCATGGAGAAGCAGAGCCTGGAGACACGCACATGGGGAAGGGTCTCTGCGGGACGAAGCCCTGCAGCCCCAGCACATACCTTCCGTTTGCTTCATGGCTGCAGCGAATTCGAGAGGGAGCAAGGTACAGGGTGAAGTGGCAGGGAAGTATGGCGTCCCCGCCTCCTCCAAGACGCCCCATGTTTAATGGTTAAACAGCCCTGAGTTTTCCCTGCCCTCCCAGCCCTGGCAGTGCCAGCCCTCACCCAGCAGTGCCGGGAGCTCAACCAGCACCTGGGGCTCGGGAACAGCCCCTGGCTGTCCCACGGTGGGGAAGACGGACACCAGGAAACAAAGCGGTGCACTTTAATGCTACCAAGGGTTTCACAAGCAAGCTTGAGTCCAAGCCCAGAAGACAAGTCCCATTTACTTCTGGGCTTTGTGCCATATTTCAGCCTGGCCCCACATACCCAACGCCTTCAACAGCTTCGGCAGCACCCAACCGCTGGGCATCTCTGCTGGGATAAGGGTGCCGGTGAGGCGCTGCACCCTCCAGCAGCTCAAAGGGTCCCATGCTGGAGTTTCCCCAGCATCTTCTTCACCTCACTCTCCACCCGCAGGAACTTGGCTTTCCTCCAGGGGTTGACAGTCTGCCTCCGGCTGCTCTCCAGGTCCTGCAGGATGATGGTCAGGTGCTGCCGAACCCTCTCGCGGTCCCAGAAAGGCAAATTCTTGTGCACCACGTTCAGGATGCTGGACCAGTAATCAGAGACGTCAGTGCCTGCTGTGAGGAAGACCAGCGCCCTGACGCCGTCCCGATCCATGCGCAGGCTGTCGAGTGCCCGCTTGCCATCCTCACTGATGTCGTTGAAATATAAACTATGGGGTAAAAGGAGATGCTGAGGGCTGGGAGGAGGGACGCAGGGCTTGCTGCTGCAGGGAGGGATGCTGGCTTGCAGCGTCCCCTGCAAGAGTGAGGGAAAGGGACGGGGTGAACTCACTGCACTTTGTCCAGAGTCGCGTGCTTTTTGGCCACCTCCACCACACGCAGGGCAGCCGTGTCCGTCAGGGAGTTGTAGCCCAGGTTGAGCTCCTGGAGCTGCTGGTTCTCAGCCAGCTGCTGGGCGATCAGCTCCACACCGCGGTCCCCCAGCGCAGTGTGCAGCAGGGACAGGTGGGTCAGCGAGCGGTTGCCTGCCAGCGCCTCGGCCAGGTACTGTGCCCCCTGCTCACCTATGGGGTTGTTCCCCAGCCTGCAGAGATGTGAGGTCAGGGTGCTGCCTGCAGCGTGCAGCGGGGCTCGGGGTGAGGATGGGGCAGTACTCACCGCAGGTTGCTCACCGCACACTTGTCGTGAAGGAGCAGGTCGCGGATCTCCTTGCAGGCATCAGGGCCCAGGCTGTTGAGCTGCAGACTGGTGCAGAGCAAAAGAAGGGGGTGGTGGCAGGACCGAAGCGTCAGCCATGGGGCCATTCAGCCCATACACCCCACCACCGTCCTACCTGGGTTCCCCATACAAGGTCACCCAAGGCTCCCTCTCCACAAGCAAGCTCACAGCAGCCACCCCAGTGGACGGGTAGCATCAGCCAGCAGAGCCAGCACCAGCAAAAGCGAGGGAGGGGAGGGGGATCCGGGTGCCGCTGGCGGGGCTGAGGGTCTCAGGAGGAAGCAGGACCCCACTGAGCCCTCCAGAGCATCCGCAGGAAGGAAGCAGTGCACAGCCCAGCTGCACAGCCGCGTCCATCTCTGCCGAGCACGGCTCGCCACCCCCTGGGCAAAGAGCAGACTGCAGGTCTACAAACGGACCGGGACAATCTGGGCTGCGTATCTCCTGCCCTGAGCGAGCTACGAAGCGATGCTATGCGGCTCCGGGTGCTGAGCAAGGGCAGGGAGCCGCATTCCAGCCTGCAGTGCCAGGCGCAGACCGCCGCCCTAAGGAGGGGGCGGTGGGACTGCAAGTCCCAGCGTGCAGTGCCTGAGCAGGGCTGCTGGTGGAGCGCTGCATGTCGGAAGCTGTAGTCCCTCCCCGTGGTACGCACTGATGTAAACAAAGGCATGCCCTGCCTTCACCGCGGCTCCTAGCGCATCCCTGCGATGGGCACAGCGCCCAGGGGCAGCAGCAGGGGGTACTCACTGGAGAAACTTGCACCGCAGCAGGACGGGGAAAAGAGTCCTCAAGCTGCTGGTGTCAAGGTTGCAGGAGGTCAGATTCAGCTCCTCCACCTCGTGGCTCGTGCTGCCCATGACAGAAGCCAGAACGGAGCACTTGAGAGGGGTCATCTTGACGGAGGAGAGGTTGACGGTCCGGAGGGAGCGGACGGCCTCAGCTGTGAAGCGTTCATTCTGGAACTCGTGCAGGAAGAAGAGGTAGTCCATGAGCTCGGAGGGGGGCAGCCCTTTGCGGCTGTTCCTGATGACAGTCTTCTTCATGGCCTTGGCGATCTCAAAGGCCGCCAGGTTCTTGATGGAGCAGCCCAGCTGCTCCAGGATGGCGCGGTTCCGGCGGGACAGGATCCCACCCATGAAGATGGGGAAGAGCTCAAAGACTTCATCGTCAGCGGCCTCATCAGGGTGCCGCATGGGGCCCTCCACGCCCAAGATGCTGGAATTGATTTGATCCAAGACGTCGTCATTGTAGTAATCCTCCTCTTTGAACAGCTCCTCCGCCATGGTGCGGGCGATGGTGTCCCGGCCCTTCCCGCTCAGCCGCGAGAAGAAGCGAGGGAACATTTTGAGCAGGTTGAAGAGCACGGGCAGGAAGCGCAGGGGGAGCACTTTGGAGACGATGCTCAGCACCACGGCGGCATCTTCGCTCACCTTCCCGATGATCTCCGACACCTCCTTCCCCACCTTCTGCACCAGGGTCTTCTTCTCGCCCAGCACCACGTACAGGGCCGCCAGGTACTCCTGCATTGCAGGGATGGTGAAAACAAAGGTGTGCTCCTTGCCCGGCTGCACGCACGGCGTGAGGAAGAAGCGGAAGACATCACTGCGGAAGACCTCCAGCTGGTTGAGCTCGCTTTCAGTCTTCATCTCCACCTCAAAGCACTGCTGCAGGTCCTCCTCTGTGAAGCTGGTCTTGCGGGACATCACCCCTTCGTGGGCCAGCTTGCCCACGGTCTTGGCCACGTACTTCATCATGGAGATTTTGGTGGGGTCGGTGCTGTCCAGCACCTCCCCGCTGAAGTTGAGCCGCAGGAAGCTGGTGTAGATGCCGCTCAGGGTCTGGCTGGGAGGCGCCGTCCTGGTGAAGTAGAGGAAGTGCAGCGTGGTGCACACCAGCCAGCAGTACGAGGGCAAGAAGCAGGCGGCGGCGATTTGGTTTTGGCGCTCCAGGTTCCTGGACAGCATCTCCACCAAGTTATCCTGCTCACCAGAGCGGCTGGCCACGTTGTTCTCTCCGTCACAGCCAGGCTGGCTGAGGCGCAGCTGGAAGTACAGCTTCTGCAGGTTGGTGTCTGAGAAGCCACAGATCTCTGCATAGCGGCCCACGTACTTACCAGGGATCCGGCGCACCGCAGATGGGCGCGTCGTGACGATGATGCTGGCCTGGAAGCAGAGGGCTGGGTGAGTTTAGAGGTGCCTTTGACCTAACCTCAGCAGGATCCCAGTCCTACAACCCGTATCCAGGAGCACCCAGGAGCTGAGGGTCTGAGAAGCTGCTGCCCAATGGGCATTGGTTCAAACCTGGCCCAGACAGAGGGGACAGAAGAGCTTTCCACATCCCTTTCCAGACATAAACTGAGTCTGGAAGGCAACAACCCCGCAGACTGATTCTCAGATACTACCTTCTTTATCTTACCAGGCCTCCCAAATATTCCCCAGCAACAAACCAGCATGGAGAGTCCCACCAGGGGTAGAAGCTGCAAGTTGACAAGCAGCCAAGCTGGGCTACAAGAACTAGCATGAGGCTTTAATCTGCAATACCCCAGCAGCCACTGACCTCTGGCAGGAGGTATTTCCGCAGCAGGTTAACCACAATGGCAGAGGGAGGCACGGGCTCGTTGGCATCACAGCACAGCTCGGTGCCAGCCAGTCGGAAATCCAAGTTGAGGCGCTCCAGCCCATTGAGGATGAAAAGCACCTTGAGGTTGGAAGAGCCCAGGAGCGGCACCACGTCCCGGAGGTGCTGGTACTTCTTGGTGATGAGGCGTCTCAGGGAGATAGGGACGTGACTATGGGACAGGTCCTCACAGGAGAAGGGGATGACCAGCTCAAAGCGGGGCAGGAGACCATGGCACCAATCCACCACCATCTTCTTGATGAGGGTGCTCTTCCCTGTGCCCACGGTGCCGTACAGCACCACGTTCTTCACCTGCCGCCCACAGGCATCCACGTCAAAGAGGTTCTGGAGGCTGATGACCTGCCTGCAGGGCTGCTGGAGCTGGTGCTGGATGGTCAGGTCAGGTGAGGGCTTCAGGATCTGCTCCAGGGAGCTCTCCCGGATCACTGGGTCCACGTGGACGGCGTCTAGCGAGAAGGAAGGGCCAAACTGCCTCTCTTCGTTGGGCTGGTTGCTGAACCACGCAGACAGGCTCTTCTGGTGTTTCTTAATAGCATCTGGGAGGAAAAAGGTGTTTGGCAATACAACGGCTTCTTGCTGGCAGGAGTTTGGGAGGGTGCAGGGAGGAGGCAGAACCCTGCACTGCCCAGGGCAGCAGCTGTGCAGGACCCTCCATCCAACTCAGCACGAGGCTGCAAGCTTACCAGATGAGGCCACGTTCCTGAGATGGTCCAGGCCGTGGTGGGAGGAGCTGCGCTGGGCTCGGTTCTCCTGAGCCCCTCCCTTGTACCGAACACAGCTCCTGCAAGAGGAGAAAAAGCATCGGGAGGTGGGCAGGGACCAGCAGCCCCAGGTGGGACACCAGGAGGCAGTGCCAGATAAGGGCTGAATTCAGGCAGGGAGTTGGCTCTGGGTGGTTTGCTAGTGCAGGCAAAGCAGCATCTCTGCCAGCAGAGCCCCAATGGTCCCGAGGCAGCAGCTCAGCCACCCACATCCCACAGTACCTGGGGAAGGAGATGCCGCCCACGTGGAGGATCTTCCTGTGGAAGCAGCTGCCTGCAACACCTGTGGGGATGAAGCATTCCTGCACTCACCAAAAGCTCTCACGCCTCCGAGCTCACCGGCTTAGCACCCCCCAGGGGTGACACGCAGACTGCGCAGGCTCTGCTGTGGAGCTGGGGAGGGACTTCCAGCAGGGAAACCACAACCCCGGGAACAGGGTGGGTTTGGGGTCACAGCTCACCTGGCCCCGAAGCAGCACAGAGGGACACGCACCGTGCTGCCCTGCAGCCGGGCTGGGAGCCACACAGCCGCGTCCAGCTGCCCCAGGGCAGGCAGCCGTGGCACTGCATGGCCCGGGACATCTCCTGCCTGAAAGAGAGGGGACAGCTGAGAAGAAGCAGGGCACTGAGGATGTCCTCACCTGCGGGGTGAGCCTACCTGCCCCCAAAGGTCCACAGAACGCAGTAGGGGCACGAGAGGCAGAGGAATATTACCTCCTGGTCCACAGCCAAAAGTCATCGGCCTGGATTCAGCTATAGCACCGCATCCCGGAGAGCAAAAGCGCTGGAGAGAAGGGAGCTCGACTTTTTAAGAGCTTTAAAGCGAAACAGCGCCAAGCCCGGCTCTCCCCGCCCTCCTGCAGCTGCGGACAGGGGCTGAGCAGCTCGGGGGGAGCCCGAGGGCGGCTCGAGGACACGCTGCCCTCCCAACGTCCCGCCGCAGGACGGGGCCGTACCGCCGCCGACTCACGCGCTGCACGCCCGGCTTGCAGGGAAACTGAGGCACGGGGGGAGGGGGGAGAAAACTCCAGCGCGCAGGAAACGATGAGCCAAGCAGAGGCCGAGCAGGACTCGCACCGCGCTGCTTTCTGCCATCCCCGCCTTACCCGGCTCCCAGCCCTCCCTCTGCTCCGCCAGCACCTTCCGCCGCCTTCCCCGGGGCTCTGGATGAGGCAGCGCGGCCCCGCTCCGCTCCCCCGGGCCGGGAAGGGCTCTGAGACGGCGGTGACTTCCTGCAGCACCGCCCCGGCACGGCACGGCACGGCCCGGTTCGCCCCCGCACGGCGGCCGGGAGCAGCGCCGCACCCGTGCGCTCAGCCACGCACGCAGCGTTACCCGCGGGCCCAGGGGCAGAGCTGCTGTTGCAATCCCGGGAGGTGGTGCCGAAAGCCGGGCTGCTGCCTGCGGAGAGCCGCCCGTGCTCACAGCCTTGAGCATCCCTCTGCATCCCGGCACCCCGACACACGCAGACCCCACATGCATTCGGGAGGAACCAAAGGGTACACTATAAATATAAGTTTTATTGATGTGTGAAATCCAACAAGTACAGCTGGCAGCTCAGAAACACCGTTACAAGCCACGACCCCTCCAGCTGTGTGACAACCCTGTGAGTGCTGCCCAGAAGCCAGGACCCACACACACCAGGCACCCGCCTGCAGACAGCACTGCCAGCAGCCCCGTGCTCCCCCCACAGCCCAGGTCATGCCCCCTCCCCCAGGCCTGGCCATACCTCTGCAGGGCAACGATGCATCCCCATTGCGAGGCAGCAGGACGCACCGCTGGCAAAGCCCTCGCACAGCAGAGCCACAGCCCCATGAGCAGCCTCCCTCGGGCTCTGAGCTGCTGTCTGCATGTTATTTTGGTAATGGCTCACCCCGACCCACGTGCACGCCCCAGCACAGCACAACTGCACACAGCACATGGGGGCAGGGAGGCAGCAGGAGCCCCCCAGCAGGACAGGATGGATGGCGTCCACACACAGCGAGAATGAAACACTGCTTTATTGCCTGCTCGGGGCGGGTGAGACCCCGCAGGCAGCTCTTTGCCCCCTGTGCTGCCCTGCTGTCCCCTCCAGCAAACCCCAGCGGGTGAGGATGTGTTTGCTTCTCTTGTGAATGTGGAAAAGGTGACCCGGACACGCGTGGAGGGGAGAGGCCGAGTCCCTGTGTGCCTGGCAGCGTGCTGGGGGCTGTTCACAGCACATGAGGGGAGGCAGCACTCACCCCAGCTGAGCCTTTGGGCCTGAAGCAGTTCAAGATGGGCTGAGGTTCAGCCGGTGCCCTCAGAGAGCTGCAGCCACAGCCCAAACCTCGTCCTAATGCGCTCAAAGTGCATTGCAGGGGAAGGGAGGGGGAGGGAAGGGAGAGGAGGTGAAGGGGAAGAAGCCTGCTCTCCTCCATCACACTCCTCGTGATTATCCAGACGCGTTCCCTGGAGGGGTGCCTGCAGCCAGGAGCACCCAGAGTCCCACTCCCCTGCTCCAATAAAGTGCATCCTCACTGCACGCATCCTGGACAGGGCAAAAATCAGCACGGATCTCCCTTGACCTCACACTGTGATCCAAGAGCAGGGCAGCAGTGGGGCACTGAAGTAGCCCAACAGCCCCACAGACATGAGATGGAGATGGGGGACAGCCAGCAGCTCTGCCATCCCCTGGTGGCACAGCAGATGTGGGGACCACTCCCCGTGTCCCCCTGGCTGTGGGCGGTCCTCCCACACCCTGCAGAGCACAGCACAGGGATAGTGAAGGTGGATCCGGGAGCAGAGGGGAATTCTGTGGGGGACAGCAATGAGTCAGCCAAGAGCCCCTGGGGAAACCCCAGTGCTCAGCACTGGAAGAGCATCAGGGCACATCCTGCTTCCAGAGCCTTTTGCACAAGCTTCTCACATCCATGCAGGGGAAACCCAGCCCCGCTGCAGCAGTACTTCCATCTCTGCCCTCCAGCCAGACCCTGCAGTGCAGAGCAGTCCCAACAAGCCAGGAAAAGAGAAGAAGAGTTCAGAGGATATTGCTGCAATCTGTCCTCTCCGCAGTCCAATCCCCTGCCATGTCCATGCTCACCAGCAAGCAGTAGGCTCGGGCGGCACCCATGCAGCCCCATGACAGCAGTGCCAGCGTGCTGCCCCCACCAGCTCCACTCCTTTGGAAAGCAAACGAGGTGCTAAAATGCCCTGAGGGGCGCAGAGCTTTGGAGGAGCCACCAAAAGGCTCCCTTCTCCTGGTACCAGTCCCAGCATCAGGGCGGCTCAATGCAAACCAGCTGCTCCCAGATCTCACCTGCCTTCCAGCTCCAGCACCACTGGGACCCACTTGTCCGTGCTCTTACCCACCAGTCCTGCTGCAATGGGTGGGCGCCCACAGTCTTCATCCCCTCCCTGCAGGCAGCACACAGCTGGTGCTGAGGGAGGGTCATCCCCATCCTGCACGGTTGTGCTGGGGAAAGGGAACAAGGGGCCAGCAGAGCTCCATTGATGGCACAGCGCTCCACATGGGGTTTGATGGGACGGTCACTTCTCTTGGTGTGGATCATTTTTATCCTCTTGGCTCAGATCCCAAGGGCTGAACGTGACACTGCCTGAGGTCTGAGAGCACAGTCCCACTCCCACAGACACTGCTGCGTCCCCAGGTAACAGAGGCCATCTCTGAGGATGGCACTGAGCAGCAGCACAGGAGAGCCCCGAGTCCTCTGCCCGCTGCTCCCATTCCTCTCCATGCAGACTGAAAGCAGCGGGGTTTCAAACAACATTAAAAAGGAGGAAAAAGAAAAAAAAAGAAAAAAGAAGTAAAGGGAAGATTGAAGCAGAAAGGAGAAGGGGAGGCAGCAACCTGTGGCTGCAGCAGCAGGAAACACAGAAGCCTTGTGCAACTTGGTCTATGGTGGCTTTGGGCTCTTCTCTATGCGACGGCTCTGTGCGTGTCCCCACGTGGCTCAGACCCCCAGCGCCTCTCCTTCTGCCTGGTGCTCCCCACAGCCCCACTCTGCCTCCGTGGGACCGTCCCTGGTATCCCCCACAGGCAGGCAGGGTGAGCGGAGGGATGCAGCTCTGCGGGGTGAGGCAGAACCAGGGGGCACGTGGTGGGGCTGTACAAAACGTTTGCCATGAAGAGTGCGTGGAAAGGTTAAAACAGTTCCGAGATGTCTCAAAACCCTTCTCGACTGAGCCAGGCCTGGCTGGCACCTACCGACATGGTCCACGGCTGCCATGCAGCAGCTCAGGCCCGGGGGCAGCTCTGGGGTCCCGCGGCCCCTTTATCTCTCCGACTTGACCTTGTACCTGAGCACCAGGTACGCCAGGAGCCGCAGGATGAAGAAGAAGATGCCCAGGATGAGGAAGTCCAGGTAGAGCTTGGCCTCCTCCACGTCCAGCTCCTGCAGGATCTTGATGGGTTTTTGGAAAGGGCAGAAGTCCTCGAGGCACTCCAGGTCCTCGCGCTCCATAGCGTAGATGGTGAGGATGACGCCTTCAAAACCATACCTACGGCAAAGCACAGTCACTGCGTGTCCCACACGGCCCCACTCCCACCCTGCGGACAGAGTGTGCGGTCCCACCTGACGTAGGAGACGTAGGAGCTCCACTGCAGGTAGGTGGGGATGGTCTTGAAGCTGACAAAGAAGCCCGAGAAGAGCAGGACGGGGATGGCAGTGACGGGTCCCACAAAGGTGGCCACCTATGGAGCAGAGGCCGTTGGGTGCCACATCCCCATTTGTGGCCCGTGGCACTCCCCATCTGTGGATCTTTGGGACCCCCGTGTCCACACCACGGGCAAAGCCTGACCTGCAGGGAGGTGGAAGCAGCTCCGATGAGAAGCCCAAGAGATTGGGCCACCAGAGCAGTGGCGGTGGCCAGGGCGGAGAAGAGGAGGAAGCGCGTGGCCTCGGGCGGCTGGCCCGTCATCCAGTACACGATGCTGCAGTAGGCAATGGGGCAGATCACCTGGAGAGGGGCGAGCAGAGTTACATGCTGGACCCGTGGCTGCCCTGGTCCCATAGACCCTCCCCAGAGGAGGAGAGTCCAATGAGCCCATCCAGGGCGTTGGGAATCGGCCATGCCAAGGGGCCAGCCCACAAAAGCTCACCTGGAAGGGCACGTCCGCCATGGTCTTGGCCAGGTAATAGGCTTTCAGGCTGTACCAGTAGTTCAGGTGCTCTCGCAGGAATACGGACATCTCCTGCGGGACTGTGGGGAAGCAAGGAAGGAGTCAGCAGTGCCCCGGGCCAACGCACCCTGCAGCCTCCTGCCTACGGGTGGGAGCTTCACCAGGGACAGAAACTGAGAGCAAGAGGGGAACCTTCACATGGACAAGTCAGCTCAGCCAGGGGGGTTTTGCTCAGACTTTTTGAGGAAGTGAAAGGGAGATGTGAAGCAGCTGGAAGTGCAGCTGTGCAGACAGTTTCTCAGCAAAATAAGTAAACGAATTCCAGCATGCTGCTTCGAGCCAACCAGTAAACAAATGGCAATAAATGAACCAGACAGTAAACAAATGGCAACTGTGGGATATACTCCAGGTGATGCAAACACTTCCACCCTTCTTTTTGCATTCTTTCCGCCCCTATCCTACTGCCCCACTTTGGACCAACTCAGCTGTCTCCACCATACAGCATCCATTGGACCCCTCCCACAGACACAGCCCCCCCTGCACACCCAGGGGTGGGAGCAGTGGGGGGAGGAGCTCCTTACAGGTGAGGATGGTGGGCATCAGCGCGGCGAACATGAGGAAGAGCATGGAGAAGAAGAGGAAGCCAGTGTTGTTGAAGACTTTGCCGGCGTCGTTGCCGATGTGCAGGTAGAGCAGCCCGATCAGCACCCCGATGCAGATGTGGGACATGAAGCGCAGGTGGGTCAGCACCTACGGGTGGGCAGAGGGGATCAGTGAGGCAGGACCACGTCCTTTGAGCGTCCTGGAGAAGGGTGAGCCCCGCTCAGCTCTGCTTGCCCCCGGCAAATAGCTCCCGTCCCTTTGGTGTTGGCTCAGCCCTCACCGTGTCCCTCAGGATGCAGATAAAGGTTCTCTTGAAGAGGATGCAGAACTGGGTGGAGGTATTGGTGGCGAACGTGTGGCTCTCAATGTGGTCCACGTCCTGCAAAGGGATGCTCAAGTCAGAGATGTAGGTGGGGGACAGGGATCACCTCCCACATGGCGTCCCCTCTTGGGCTCTCACTGTCACACAGTGCGCTGGGCACGACGAGTCTGCCTTGTCGGGGCTGCTCTTCTTCTCTGCCATGGTGCACATGCCGTTCTGCACAGCGCGGAACAGGACGGGGTTGAGGTCCCCATACTCTCCTGAGGCCACCTCGATAACTGCAGAGCACAAGAGCCAGGAGCGGCACTGAGCCAGCCCTCACCATCACACTGCTCTGGTCACCCAGACTCCCCGTGGTCAGGGGGTGGGAGCCCAGCGCAGCCCCCACCCCACAGTGCCACACCACCCACAGCACAGCATCCAATGGGGGGGACGTGGGTTTAGACCTTGCCACGTGGGTTTGGACCTCGCCACCCTCCACCCCCAACACTGCTGAGCTGAGGAGGGGCCACTCACTGAAATCAGCGGGGTTGTGGTACGTGGGGCAATGGAGCCCAAGGCCCTTCAGGTAAGGGATGAGGTTGGTCACGACGCCTTTGAAGATGCACTGGCCCTGGCTAAGGATGTAGAGCTGTAAGAGAAATCAGAGATAGGGCAGGTGCAGAGCAGCCAGGGCACCACTGCCTGCTCCAGATCCCGTCGTCAGGGCTGTGAGCCACACGAGCCCAGGTCAGCAGCCTGCACCCACCCCTCCCACGGCCTCTCTGCATGGTCAGGATGACCTGACCCCACAGAGAGCCCTGTGCCCCAGCCCAAACCTTGTCGAACATCTCAAAGAGCTTGGCGCTGGGCTGGTGGATGGTGCAGATGATGGTGCGGCCGCCCTGAGCCAGGGAGCGCATCAGGGAGACGACCTGGAAGCAGGAGGCGCTGTCCAGACCACTGCAGGATGGGACAGAGGAGAAAGAGATGGCAAAGAGAGAAGGAGAGAGTTGAGAAAGGGAGAAGAAAATCCCCAAGACACCTCCACCACCACGTGGGCACCCTCCTTCCACCTGCATGATGAAGAACACCCCTTTGCAGCCCCAGCCCTGTTGATCTCCAACCCCCTCGGTGTCCCACAGCCCCTCTTCGATCCAAGGGCTCTGGTCCCCCCGGTGTCCCCCAGTGCTGGGGAGCTCCTGCAGTCTCACCTGGTGGGCTCATCGAAGAACATGACTGGAGGATTGTTCACCAGCTCCAGGGCGATGGCCAGGCGCTTGCGCTGCCCACCCGACAGCGAGATGGTGCGGGTGTAGGAGCACTCCAGCAGCCCCAGGGCCGTCAGGATCTCATTGACCTGAGGAATGGAGCCTCATTCACCATGAACTCCCACAGACCCTCACCCTTTCCCCATCACCTCCTCCCACATCCCCATCACTGAGGGTCCATGGTACCTTCCCTTCTCCACTGTTCCCACCTTGGGGTAATACAAGGGGCCCTGGACTCACATTCCTCTTCACTTACCAGCTCCTTCTTCACCTCCTGCTTCTCGCTCAGCTTCAGGTTAGCAGACACCTGCAAGGAGAAGATGAACAGGGAGATCATAGCATCATAAAGTGGCTTGGGTTGAAAGGGACCTCAAAGATCATCAAGCTCTAACTCCCCTGCTGCATTCAGGGCCACCAACCTCCATATCTATCTAAACCAGGCTGCCCAGGGCCCCATCCTGGATGAGGAGCTACGAGAAATGGTTTAGTAGCTTGTGGTGGCAAGGGTAATGGGAGGACGGTTGGACTAGATGACCTTGCAGGTCGTTTCCAACCTTGTGATTCTATGATTCTAAGATCCAACTTGGCCTTGAACACCTCCAATAGGAATGTCATATGTAGACCACTGAGATATTGCACTCATCCCCAGCTGAGCGACACAAGGGCGAGGGCAGCACTTCATCCCCACATCCCACAGCCCTTGGGAGGCTCCCAGCTGAGGATCCAGCCCCAGGACACCCTGCATCCCAGCTCACCATCATGGCCTCCAGCACGGTGAGGTGGGGCAGCAGCATGTCGTCCTGCATGATGTAACAGGACATCTTGCGAAAGGTGCGCAGGTCCCGCGGCCGCCCGTTCACCAGGATCTGACCCTTCATGCCCGTCTCCCTGCAGGACAGAGAGGATATAACACAGCCCCCAGCCCCGCTCCCCCAGCCCCTCCTCCAGCCCCACCTGTAGCCAGCCAGGATGTTCATCAGAGTGGACTTGCCGGCACCCGATGGCCCCATGATCCCAATGAGCTCTCGCTGGCAGAACTTCCCTGACAGGCATTTGAGGAGGGTCTTGTAGCCTGGAGGGAGAGAGCGGCACGGTGGGATTGCAATGGGACCACAGCAACTGGGGGACTGTGGGACCACCGTGTGTTGTACCAAGGGACCATCTCTACCAGCATCGTCATGGCCGTCACCCCCAGTACAACCCCTGCCGCTGCTTCCCCATTAGCTCATCCATTTCCAACGCAGACAAGATCAGAAAACCCCTGGGACACAGCAGAAGGAAGGCCACCAGACTGTGGCACTGCCCCGGTCCCCAGGCAGCGAGGAGCAGGGTGCCATGGGGCAGCAGTGTCCCCATGCACACCGGAAGCCTGGCTGCTGCATTCATTGGCATTCCTGCCATGACACCCAGCAGCAGCCACTGCTAATCAGACCTGGAATTATCTCTGCTTTAAAGGCAGCTGATTAGCATTTTCTGGCAGCAGGAACGCAATGTGTCGGGAGCACGGAACAGGCACAGCCTCAGGCTGTCAGAAACTGCCCCGAAACACAGCCCTGCACGGGGAGCTGTGGTTTGCAGGGTACCAAGGACCAGGTCTGAGCATCTCCCTGCTAGAAATACATCCCCTTGCCCTGTAGCATCAGCTGGCATCGGGCGAGGACAACGCGGCCATCCCATATCCACAAACTGGGGCAAGCCTCGGGATCAGGGCAGCGAAAGAAGCAGGAGGGGATAGGAGGGGATAGGAGGGGCAGGGGTCCAGCACTGTGATCTTCCTGTGCCCCAGCAGCACCCGTTGGGGTCAGGCACCCCCAGGAGAGGGGCCCCGGGTGCGGGGAGGTGTGAGCAGGATGCTGTGTGACGGCAGCCCCGGCAGCGCATGCTGCTCACGTCGGTGCCACTGCAGCTTGCGCAGCGGTTACTCGCGTTCATTGACTGCCAGTAACCTCCCGCTTCAGCAGCGTGCGGCAGCACGGCCGGATCCTGCACAAAGGCACCTGGAGCTCCACACCAGCTCCTGTGTACGGCCCAGGAGAGAAGAGCATCCCCCCTGTGCAACCCCACAGTCCCAGCACCCCTCTGCTACAGCTGCTCCAAGTCTGTCCCCACCACAGGGGACACGAACGCTCCAGGCATCCCTGGCTCCAACCTCCATCTTTTGCTTCCCAGCATCCGAGAAGGCAGAGCTCACCCTGGGGGCTTTGGGCTGGACCTGCTGTCCATCAGTGCCTCAGTTGGCTGAGCTTGGCTGGGAGCAGCAGGGACCCCACACCCTCATCCAGCTCACCCCAGGACCCTGCTCAGCCCTATCTACCCTCACCTTCCTCACATCAACCCCCCCCTCCACCTCACAGGGCCAACCTGATTGGCATCCCATTAACTAACAGAGCTAATTAAAGCTGACTACCACCCACCAGCTGCCATCTGCCTCCCCTCCCCAAGCTGTCGGCCGCAGTCGCACACAGGGAGCTGCCAAAGAGGAAACCCCCTGCAAGCCCAGCACCCCCCTGCACACCGGGGCACCCCTTGGGGCTTCCTACTGCCAGCACAGCAGCACTGAGAAAACCCATCCATCTTGTTAGGTCCAAGCCAAGCAGCAGCCTGTCTGCCCCGTACGGCCTCGGGGATGGGATCTGGTTTTGGGGATCGCAGGGCTGGGTGGCCACAGGGGACAGCAGGGTGAGCAGCTCCGGCATTTCCCACTGCTGTGCTCTGAGCCAAAGTCCTGCAGGGCTGAGCCACAGCTGCCTGCATCGGCAAAGAGGGATGGACCCAGGGCAGGGGGTCTGGGAGGGATGAGAGGAGGGATGAGGGGGGAAACGCGGCAGCCTCAGGGGTCCCCAGCCCTACAGGCAGCTCCTACCTCTCTTCCTCCACCAGGAGCCCTCGCGCACGGAGTAGGACAGGTCAATGAACTCGATGTTGACAGCCGAGCGTTTCGGGAGGTGGGAAAACCTCTGGGCCTCCGTGATGTGGTTCTCCACCTTCTTCAAGTGGGTGGTGAGGAGCGGGGCGTCCGGGGGGCCGGCGTGGCAAACCGTGTCCTCCAGGGCGATGGAGACGCATGCGGGATCCATGCCTTTCTCTGCCATCGTGCTGCTCTGAAGGGAACATGCAGGGATGGACCCACTCGATCTTTGGCACGAGGGCTCTGCAGTGATGGGGGGATGCTGAGCCAGGCGGGGTGGAGAACACGCTGCACCCCAAACCCTCTGCAGCATCACAGATGAGGATGGGGGTAGGGGTCCCTCATTGTGCTGAGGACGGGAGGCTGAGCCGTGCCCTGCTGAGCTCAGCACCCCCCCTCCCCTGCAGGGCCGGGGTCCTAATGCCGTGCTAACCTACATTTTGCTGAGCCGCAGGCTGCAGGCAGCTCCTCGCCGCAGCTGCAATGCACACACACAATCCCCTGGAAGGGGAGGATGGCCTCGCGAGGAGCTGCGCCGAGATCTTCCCAGCCTTCTCCCCGATGCAGACAGATCCCTTTCAGGGCTGGAAAAAAGCCAGCCTCGGCCCTGGGGGAGAAAAGGGGCGAGCGAGGGCTGTGTGATCCCATCACCCCCTCCGAACGCTTTGTGTTCCCCCTTCCCACAGCCCTGGGGCGCAGGGCCAGCAGGACGGGGGGCTGCGGGAGGCACAGACCGCCCTCGGGCTCACCTTGACTCCTTGAGCCACTCCCCACCCCACCCAACCCCCGCGGCGAGGGCATCTCCTCCGGGGCCGCTCCTCCTCCATCCCCTCTCCTTCCATCCGCCGCACCCCAACCCCTCGGACCCCCCCACGCTCACCTGTACGAGCTCGGGCTCCGCTCCCCACAGCCTCCGCCGCTCCGCGCAGTGCCGCAGCGCCGCCGCCGCTCCCCCCCACCCCCCTGCGGACAAAGGGGCGATGCCCGCGGCGGGGCCGAGCGCCCGCAGCCCCCGGTGCGCACCGATGGACCGCGGGGGAGGAGAACGGGCGGCGGCCGGTGCTCAGTGCCGCTCCCCGGGCTGAGCGCTGCCCCCGCGGGTCTCCAGCCGGGATGCGCTCCCCATCCCTCTGTAGGGCGGGGTCGGCCGCGGCTGGGCTGGGCTGGGCTGGGCCGGGGCGGGCGGTGGGGTGGGAGGCGAGGGGCGGGAGGACCGGTTCCGTGCCGTTATCCGCGCCCGTATTGGTGCCCCGGACCCGTCCGCGCCCCCCACCGCCGGCGCTGTCTCCGCTGCCGCTGTGTGTCGGGACGGTGGGAATTGGCTGCCCGGGCGGCGCTGCGAGGCGGCGAAAAACCCTCTTAAAGGAACCGGCTCTATTTCCTCTCCCCACTCTTGTCTGCGTGTAAAGAAAAAGGCCCCGAGCATCTCCCGGTTGCAAAGCTTGGGGTTTGGCAGCCCCCGTTCTTCTGTCCCCGCGGTCCCACCGCAGCACCTCTGACACAGCAGAGAGCCCGCGCCCACTGCCCCTCACCCCAAAGCCCACTCCCAGGGCTCACCTAGCCACCCACTGAGCTGCCTTTGCATTGCATTGCATTGCATTGCATTGCATTGCACACCCAACAGCCTCCACCGCAGGGCACAAGCAGGGTGCAAGTAGGGCAGAGCACTGCTCAGAAAGCTCACAGCAAGCATCAAGGGCCAGGGGGCACAGCTGCCCTCCCAGGGTCCTGGTGGGAGGGTGCCAACCCCCAGCTTGCCCCCATCCCCTGCATGCTGTCCCCGTGCAGCACCTGGCTCCCTCCTCGCTGTCGCTCACACCTCTCACCCACCACGGCACTTAGACATGAAAGACATATGGAAATGAGCGGCACTAACAGCAGTATTAATTAAAATACCCATCTGGTGAGCTAAGGAAATCCTTCCCCTCCCACAGCCAGACTGGGGCTGGGACAGAGCTGGGGGCAGGGATCCGGCCCTTTAGGAGTGGGATTCAGGCAGACGAGAGGGCAGGGGGTGCTGGAGAGGGTGCAATATCAGAGCCAGCCCCACACCGAGGCCTGCAGTCGGTTCCTGGTGGAGCAGAAGAGGTGCTGGGCTCATCCCAAGGCCGTCTCAGCACGCTGCCTCCTGACCCAGGGCGCTCACACCTGGGGCTGGGAGAGCCAGTCCTGGCCCTGCCCTGTCTGTGTGGGGCTGTGGGATGGAGCAGGCAGCAGAACCTCTGTGCAGAACTGCAAATTTGTGTCATTTCCTGTAAACAATTCTTTTAATTACCCGTGGTGGTGGTGCTGCTGGGCCCCTTTTCACTGGTGACCCCATTACACATGCTCCTGCCCCTCTTCCTCCCCAGGGAGTACCAATTTTGGCTCTTCCAATGCTGCTTCAGAGGGATCCAGGGTGTCCCTGGGGAGCACGTGGCACCCAGAGACCATCACGACAGTGGGACTCGAGGGGACATGGGACGGAATGAAGTGCTCAGTGTTGGGATTCCAAGGAACTCAGGTCCAAGGAGGGGTCTTGTGCGCTTAGGACAGCCCCTTGCGTCTCCTTACCTGTCCTGGCTGCAAGGCATCAGCTCACCTGGGGAAGGGAGGGGTCTCAGAGCAAAACCACACCCTGCAGAAAGGAGCAGCCCCAGCCTGCAGGCACCATGCACAGCAGCCCCATACCCTGCCTGCACGGATGGAGCAGCAGGGCAGCCCTGCTGACTGCACACAGGGGCAGGAAATAGCTGGCAGAGAGAAATGGCAGCCTGCAGGACAGGCACAGCACTGCCTCCCTGCTAGGAGAGGATGTGAGCCTTCTCCAGGGAGCAGCCAGGAAGAACGGCTGAGACACCGAGGTCTCCAAGTCCTCAATGCAGCTGCCCTGCTCCTGCTGCCCACAGCATCCCCTGCACACCGTGCGATGGGGCCAGGCAGGAAGGCAGCAAGTCCCAAACCTCTTCTCCCAGATGACAGCTTCAGGATGGATGGAGGTTATGGAAAGGAAGAGCCCAGCACTGGAGATGCGTGGCCAGCAGACCTCAGTGCAGAAGGCTCAGCTCTACCAGGAGGAAGCCGTAAGGAGAGCAGAGATGTTGAGCCGCTCAGCAGCCCCCACCTTGCAGCCACCCCTTCCCCAAGGGCGGCATCAGCCCCTCACCGGAGGTGGGCGCTGCTACCGGGACTCCCCGCAGGGCACGTGGCAGTCGCACTCGCAGACATCGCAGCGCAGGAACCAGCGCGCCCAGCCCGAGCGTTTGGTGCTGCAGGAGGAGATCTTGATGCAGCCGCGGTGCAGGGAGGCTCCCGGGCGGCTCTGGGTGCTGCAGGACGACGAGCAGCTCCCGCTGACGTCCCGCTCGCTGATCTCGATCCGGCCTCGCAGGCAGATCCCTGCAAGAGCGGGACTGGAGCACACCCCGCTGTGCCCACCAGCCCTTTTTCCCCGCGGTGGGCTGCTGGAACAGCGGTGCCCATCCCACCGCACGGTACTCACGGAGGCAGGTGGGCTTGGGCGTCCAGCGGCCGTCGGACTGGCAGGCGCTGGCCGGGTCCCCCAGCAGCAGGAAGCCGGGCCGGCAGCTGTAGCGCACCACGGAGCCCACCCACCAGTCATTGCCGTGCACCACTGAGTTGAAGTCCGCCTCGGGCCGCCCGCAGTTCACTGGGGGTGGGAGGTTCCCGTGGGCGGGCGGCTCGGCGGGACACGCGTGGATGGGGACGTTTGTTGGTTCCACAAACGCGTGGCACCAAACCTGCCCCGTGCGCTCCCAGAACCCCCCAGCTCCCCGCGGTGGCCGTACCTCGGCAGAAGGACTTGTAGCCCAGCCAGCAGCAGCTGCCGTTCCCACACTGGCTCCTCTTCAGCTCCTTGTGCTTCCCCTTGCAGCCCCCCATGCAGATGGGTGCAGTGCCGGACCAGTAGGTATCCGGGTCTCCTGGTGCCGTGGAGCAAGGCAGAGCCGGGCTTGGGGCTGAGGACCACCGGTTCCAGCAGCTCCTCAGCCCCGAGTCCTGCTGTAGGTGGTGCCCAAAGGCTCAGCCACGAGCCCTGCTGCAGCAAGGAGCACATCCACTCGCAGCCCCCAGCTCCGGCTTCTCCAGCACCGAGCTCCAGCACAGGGCCTTACTCCTTGCTGTGTCAGCAGCCCTAGGGCACCCAGTAAGCAACCCTTCTCCCAAACACCCTGTTACCTTCTGGGTGCTCACAGGAGACCAGCGTGGCCAGCACGGTGAGGAAGAAGAGACCGAGCCCCATAGTGCAAGCACTGCTCTCCTCCCCTCACCCCCGAACACTGCCAAGGAGAAAGTGAACTTGGTTTCCATACGCACAGCACGGCATGCTGTAGGGCCCAGGGGAGGGAGGAGACTCCTCTTGATGCCAATCCTCTCCTCATCAGATAATCCCTGGCAGATTACCCTCTTTGGACCCAGTGTTTAAAGGGACAACTCTTCTCAGCCACCACTCCGCTCCCAACACCAAACACTCGGGTAGTGCAGGAATGCTGCAGCTTGAGAGCAGCGGCGCAGCCACGGCTTTGGCAGCAGAGCTCATGTGTTGGAAGGGGAGCCAAGATGGAAGTGCTGCGAATGCAAACTTGGCACGAGTTCCTTCTCTCGAAGGTATCTGCAGCCCAGCTCAGCCAGGCAACAGCGAGCAGGCGCCGAGCAGGGAAGGCTGGGCAAGGCCAAGGCACACCAGCTGCCTCCTGCCCTGCCTCAGCCCAAGCACGAGGGGCCTGGCTCCATATGCATTTCACCGGTCCAAGGCAGGCATCTTGCTTTCACACCTGAGTGTAGCCCCAGAAGACCTTCCTACTCACCCTGGGGCAGGGGGCTCTCCCCACTTCAACTCTGCTCCTCATCTCAACCAGGGCACAGGCCCGAGGGGCTGCTCTCATCACTCCTGGCCAAGGGCACGAACACAGATCACACCCACAGTGCTTGTAATTAGAAAGTGAGCAGATGGCCAAGGGTTTAGCATAAAGTGATTCCTCCATTAACCTGGAATTCCAGCAGCTTTTGCTGAACTGCTTGAGGAAGTGAGGGGAAAAGTCAGTGTAGTGTCTGGCCCAGATCAGCCAGGCTGCCTCCCTGCCTCCATCAGGGCACACCATCTCACATGCAGCTCCACGAGGATCCGAGGGTCACAGTGTCCATATCACCTACAAAAGGGGAAGCTGGCTCAGCTCACAAGGTCAGGCTACTCTTTAGATTAAGAAAAAAACAAACGAACAAATGTAGGCAGATGACACTGATGGCCAGAAGGAGGCAGCAAAAAATCAAATCCATGTCAGGACTGCAAGGAGCAAGAGCCTAAACCTGGCCTTCCAGTGCCACCACTGGGGATGTGGAACAGCACGCTCCAGGCAGGGAGCAGCTGCACCAAGCAGCAGCACACAGGATGTGCCAACAGATCCCAGCAGCACTGCAGTGCTTGCCCCACACTGCAGACCCTGGGCAACTTGGCCTCACCGTGGCACCACAACATCCCTCAGCTGGCAGGAATGTGGCTGAAACAGACACCAGATGCTGGCTGGCCTGGCAGCCTGACCTTTATTTGGCTCTCCAAAGTACACTCTGCCCAACCAGGAGCCCAAACCCCAATGTGGGGAGCAAACTCAAGGAAGAACAAAAGCAGGAAGGCCCCAAGCCCCCCGTGCTGCAGGGCAGTAGCAGCCTGCAAGGGCCAGCGCCCTCCTGCAGTCCTCTCCTCCCATAGAGATCAATGCAGTGAAATGGGAACGGCAGTGCAAACACCTCTGACAGCACTGGCTGAACAAGTCAGGGAAGATGATGTTCAGGGAAGCACTGATGAAGGCAGAAGAGGAGCATGCCATCCCGTGGAGAACAAGTTCTGGGGGAGGCAGAGGAGAAAGCGAGCCGCCTGCACGCAGAAGACACGCTGGACCCTTCCCCCCTACACACTTCCCAACCTCCCCCTGCACCACGTCCCACGGAGGCCCAAGGCTTTCAGGTGAGCACCTCACACAATATGGATACCCAGCTCTTCAGCTGTCTTCTGCAGACGGTCCATGACATTCTCCTCCAGCTCCACAGCCAGCCCGCTGCCTGCTGCTGCCCGCTCCTCTGAGGGCGTGCTGGCCATGATGTAATACACAGTCTCACTCTCCCCGTGCTCGTTGGTCCGGTTCACCACACGGATGATGGGGTTGGCCGGGGTGCTGGGCTCCTGCCCCGAGGACTGCACTGCTCCTGAGAAGGCACTGGGCTGTGCTCGCTCAGAGCTGTCGGCAGAGCAGGCTGCAGGATGCAGCAGGGCCGTGTGTGGCTCGGACACGTTGCTCTCCACAGAGGGAGCCTCTGTTGGAGCCTCCAGAATGATGCCCTGCAGGTTGCCCTCACCTTCAGACAGCACCACGCCATCGGTGGAGCCATCCAGCGCCTCCTCCTGTTTCTCTCCATCCTTCAGTAGCTGCTCTGTCAGCTCCACACTCTCATAGCGCACCAGCTGCAGCCTCATGTAGCCATCCTCGTGTTCCTTGTACCTGAACACAGGCCCAAAGAGAAGGGCAGCAGCCTGAAGCAGCAGCCAAGGAAGGGGCGCTGTATTCTGGGCTCCAAAGCCCAGCTCTACAAACCCAACACCAGACACGTAAAGTAAAACCTAGCCCGTAGCCCTAAAAAACACATCTGTTCAGCAGCTTCTGAGAATTCTGCCAAGCCTTTATCATCTTTTAACTCCGTCTCCTCTCCCCATTCTGTATCACCAGGAGCATTTGAAATTCACCCCCTCCCCTTCCCTGCTTTTAGGCTCTGGAAACTCTTTGGGAATTTCCTAGAGACGATGCAGAAAAACACCTGTCAGGAGACTGATCTGCAGCAGCTCTTTCTAGGTGGTACGCCTGGACCTGGCCCCTGCCAAACTGTGAGGTGTATCATGGGATGCAGCTGCGAAGGCATCACTGCCTGATCTCTGACCCACTGCCGGAGCTGCCATGCAGCACTGCTCCATTGCTGCGCCAGATCCCACAAATGGCTGTTTCCAAGTGCTTCTCAGCCACTGGGAGATGAGCCTTGAGCACGGTACAGGCAAACACCAAGGCCCAAGCACAGCCGTGTCTCTGCTGGCTCCAGCAAGAAGCAGGATGTGGCTCCAGCTGCTGCTCTAGAGGGTGTGAGGAGCTAAGGATGAGCAGTACCTGAAGCGAGGATGCCCCGAGGGCCATTTGAACTGGTGTTTCTTCCTGAGGTGGACAGTGAGGTTGTTTCCACGTGTGAAGCTCTTGTCACAGACGTGGCACTTGTAGCGGGGCTCTGAGTCACCCTGAAAGGCAGAGAGGGATATGAACACCTTGCAAGACTGACCAGAAGGGCTGGTACCCATACATGTAACAGAGAAAAGAACTGGGCTTTCTGAGACTAACACAAGCTGTCACTGCAGCACGAAGAAAGGAATGCAATCTGAGCTCACATTCCTACAGCCTTGGTCAGACTGGGGCTCTTCAGGTGACTTTAGTTTTTTTCCTCATGCTTCTGCATTTTCCTCATGCTGCATTTAGAGCTTCTAGCCTCACCAGAAGAGATTACACAGCAGTCGCCCTCTGCTCCCTTCCTACCTCGTGGACCTTCCGGTAGTGCAGTTTGATGGAGCAGAGGGAACGTGCAGTGAAGCTGCAAGCCTCAAACTCACAGCGATAGGCTGGCTCTTTGCTGTGCGTATCCAGATGCTTCCTCAAGTCAATGAGATTCTTGCACCTAAGAGGAAAGAGGGGAACACAGCTGAATACTGGGCACCACACACGTGCTTCTCTACCAACAGTAAGGGAAGACAGAAAGCACCCTTCCTCACCTGTAGTCACAGTAGTCACATTTGAATGGCCGTTCCTCACTGTGCCGAAAACGGATGTGATTGCGCAGGGAGGAGGGCAGTGGGCAGGTCATGTCACACAGGGGGCACTTATAATGGTTCACTGGGGGAAAGAGTTCGGGGAAAACATCACCACAGAGCGGGGGGAACACAGACTTCAGAGCCTCAGCTGGGACGGTGGGCCTGTACTCACCGTGGTTCCTCATGTGGTCACGGAGCAGCCTCTCTGTGGCGAACCTCTTGGAACAGTGAGAACACTGAAACCTCTGCTCTGCAGTAATGGCACCAGGAAGAGAGGGGAGGGAGAAGTGAGAAAGGGACCAAAGCAGAGAGTAGAACGCAAAGAGCAACAAATGAGAAAAAAGATGTAGTTACAGCGGAGCTAGGAACCCTTCCCTCCAGTCAGGGATAGAAGACACTAACTACAAAGCCAAAAGACACAAACAAGCAGATCTGCCTTCTGTTTGTGCACCCTCTTTTTGCTGCCAGCGTAGGATCTAGGGAGCAACAACCATAGCACAAAGGAACACAAGATGCAAACCCCAGAGCTGCTGCAAGTGCCCAGCTGCTGCCCTCCACTTCAGCCCGGGGTCCCTGCAAATGGAACTGCTCTGGCTACAGCAGTGGGCTCAGGCTCCAATTCTCCTGCCTCTGCAAGAAGACCCTTCTCAGGTTCATCAGTACCACAGCTCCCAGCCATCAGAGAAGCCAGGCTGTTTCAAAGCACTCCCATGCCTGATCCCTTTACTCACAGACCACAGGCAGCTCTAGCAATTGAAATGGCCCCACCAGAGCACTGCTTCCAGCCACTCCTCCCCTGCCCCCAGGAGCTTACGGTCCAGCGCAGTCTGACGGCGGATGTGGTCAAAGAACTTGGTGTTGTTGGCAAACATCCCACCACAGGTAGGGCAGGCCACCACCTTCTCCTGCGTGTGGCTGCGCAGGTGCTCCCGCAGCTTGCAGCGCCCTTTGAAGGTGCAGTCACAGTCTGAACAGGAACAACAGAATGCCATTAAGATCCTCCGCTCAAGGGCTCGACAGGCCAAGCATCCACGGCCTGACTGAGAGGCAGGCTGCTCACACAGACCCACACAACATTCGTTGCAGGTACCCTGCATGCACCCAATACCTTTCCAGCCACAGAGGACCACGTGGTTCTCCTTCCCAGCGGCCTTATATTCTGAACAGAAGCTGTGATCCTCCACGTGCCGATAGAACCACTCGGGATTATCAAATGACCTCTGTTGGGGAGGAGGGACAGACAGAACAGAGTAAAGAGATCAGCATGTGTTAGAGCACACCAGGCAGGGCAAAAGCAGCTCCCCTTCCCTCGGCTCCCACGTTACAGACAACACTCCAGAAAGCAGAACTAGGGCTCTGTTCTCACCTCACAGTACTCCCATAGGCACTGAAAGTTCTCCTGGATTTCAGGGATGATGTTGCGGCTCTGGAAGTCCAGCTGGCAGTGGCTCACCTCCGACTGGCCCTGCAGGGCCCGCAGCCCCCACTGCTTCAGCTTGGTGTGGTAGCAGTGGAAGTAGACATGGCGGGTGAGGTCGGCGGGGCTCTCCGGGGAACAGAAACCACATTCCTGCCACAGACACGTGTATTCCTCTGCAACACACACAGAAGACGAACAGACCGTAAAGATCTGAGGCAAACACTGCCAATAAACCTACAAGGGTCTTCACGGGACCTGAGCCCCGCAGCAAGCAGAGCTGCTCTGCCCAGGGTAGTCCCATCCCCTCAAAGCAGACGCTCCTTACCGAGCGGGTCCAGCTCGTCCCGCTGCTCGCCGGGCAGGTGCAGCCGCAGGTGCTGGGCCACATGCCCGCAGAACTCCTCCATAGCGGAGGCCACGTAGCTGCACGCCTCCCACTCGCACTGCAGCACCAGGGCCTCCTTACCGCCGGCCTTCACGGGCGGCATGGCCGGAGCCGCCGAGGCCTCTCCTCACCCTTCCGCTCGCCTCCAGCCGGCCCGGGCGGCCCCGCGTTCGCACAGAGGCTGCCGGGGCCCGCGCACCACAGCGGGGCCGCGGGCACAGCCGGGACAGACCGGAAGCGACTCACAGGGGGACACCGGAAGCGCCAGGACCGCCGCCCGCTCAGCCAATAGCAGCCGTCCCCTCTGAGCCGCCGACCAATCAGCGCGCAGGAAAGACCAAACGCGTCCGCAGGCGGAGAGGAGGAGCACAAAGGTTCCGGGCACATTTTTGCCCGCCAAGAGACGCAGCGGGGTCGCGGGTGCCATCCTTTGGGGCAGAGGTGGGACCGGCGTACGCTGGGGCTTGGCAACCTCCTGTCCTTGCAGCTAAGCTCCACACATGGAGGACTGCGTGTTTTGACACAGGTTCCAGCTACTACAGTAGCAGAACGTGAGCTGTTGTACACACAACTCCTCACATTTGCAACCAGAACATTCACACACACACCTGGGCATCCGGCTGGACACAAAACACAGCCCCAACCATCCACCAGTACTGTGGTTCCCACTGTGAGACAATGCAACATACTCTCTGTAAGGAGAAGACGGACTGAAGTGGCAGTTGGAAACAAACAAACACCCATTGAGCGTTGCATCTGCTGCACCAAGCTTTTGTGGTACGGCATAGAGATAGGATTCCCAGGAAAGTTTGCTTTGGCACAGAGAGATACCACGCTAAAGCTAAATGGCTATAAAAGGTGCCATAAAACATGCCCTGTCAACACACAATTGCTTCCATAATTCCTACTGTATACACAGCACACGTCCTAACTCACTGAATTACATGGAACAGCTGGATCTGATGCTTTATCAATCAAAAACGGAAGTTCAGGATTGAGCCCCACCTAACAGAAGGCAAGCTGAGTTTTTGTTTTATCTCTGTTCAATTCTTTTCTACAGGATCTGCTGTTGTTTTCCATGCCATTGTTTTGTAAGTGGGACAGAAAACACCTGGACTGGCCAGATAGTGCAGAGCTATTAGCTGGGACGGTGCAGGGATTTAATTTCTGTCTCCTATCCAAACCAAATTACATAAATATCTGGCACAAGAGACAAAACTGGATGGACAGCCTGCCAGGAGGCAGGTGGCAAGCTGAGCCTGCTGCTGATCAAGCAGAGACAGCTCCCTGCTGTTGGGACCTCACATCTGCCTGCACCTCACCAAGCTGCCTGGAGCTTACTGCCCTTCTGGCACCTCTCAGCCAGATCCAAGGCACTGCAGATAGCACGGTGGCCAGGGACATCCTCTCCATCCCAACAGACAGATCCCTCCCAAGTGCAAGAGGTGATATCCATTTCTGGCTGTGTCCTGGCTTGTGCACAGATGCTGAATGGTCAGTACACAGACCGCACACACTTCTATTCTGACTGTTTTGATCATGAGCTTTTTGGGAGCAGTGTCTCTTGCAAAGTGTTTGCCTTGTGCCCAGACTTGATTGAAATCTCCCCCTGGTCAGTATCCAAACACCAAAAGCAAGCAGCAGCTGCCCCAAAACTGCAGTCTCTGCACCCAGCAGAAAACATTTGGGGTAACCACAAGCCAGCACTTAGATTCTGCATTACTTGCACCCTCTGCTCATCCCTTCCTAGCTCTCCTTGTATCTGTGCAGCTGGGGATACAAAGCCATATGAATTTAAGTGGTAAGAGAAGCCAAACAGCGCATCCCGAAAATCAGTCAGGCAAAATGGTAAATCCCACTTTTAGACATCAAACGTGTCAGTTGTGGAATGGCTGTTTGTGTCCTCCCGGGAGAACACAGCTGGGTGTTATCCAAGGGATTAGCTTCAAAGTTCAGTTTTTCTCTGGAAGACCTCAATAAAAGCTCATCTGCACACTCCTCACTGGTCCTGCAGGTGCGAGCCACACGGCACCACCCATCAGCCGGGATAAAGGAGACAGAAAAAGAAGCCCATAAAGGACTCAGAGCCATCTGTCATCTCCACAAAGCCTGCACCAGCCTGTTGCATATAACAGCAGTTACTTGCATTCACAGCTCCAGCTGTACCTGCACATCAAGCATGTTGTATGGCACTGACCCAACCCCAAAGGGCAGAGGGCCTCAGTAGAAAGCTTGTTGCCCAGAGCATCCCACAGCCTTCAGGTGAGGCTGCTGGAGGATTCAGCTCTGTTGCTGTTAGATGGGAGTTATGTGGCATGAGGATGTCAGGGTGTCCAACCTTTGCAGCGTTTGGATGTGCTCCTCTCCAGCTTGCCAGTGTCCAAAATGATCAAACCTTTGAAAAATGATGTGCTAATGTTAAACAGACATGAAATCACAGGCTTTTCTCCCAGAACTCTAGGCAACCTTCATCCCACCCCTGCCACCACATTCTGCACAGCCAGACAACATCTATGGCCATCTGGGCTTACAGTAGGACATCCATGGGGACATCCTGGTCTGAGAGGGCCAAGCCTCATTGGAAAGGTTTTGGGATGTCTGCCAAGGCCCTGTGCCAGCCCTAAAGAGGCTCAGCTGTGCTAACGAAGCAACGACCCCCACCTGCTGTGGGGCTGGGGCTGCCAAGGCACAGAGCTGAACACTGAGCTGCTCAGGGCTGGTGGGCAGCACCAGGCTGAAGGGCGCTTTGATCCTCATGGATGCAGTGGTTACCTTCTATGGGAACCTGGAAAAGCAGAGGTCAGGGCAGTAAGGTCACAGCAGAGCAGGAATGGGCACAGAGGGGTTCAGGGGACACCCACAGATCCCTTGCAGTGTGCACGGAGTGATGGCCTCCCCGCAACTCCAGCACAGAAGAAGAGCAAGTGAGGCATCTTGCTGCCAGAAATGGGGGCCAAGAGTGCATCCCCACCCTGAACGCATTGCACTTTCCAGTTTGGGGTGCATGGAATAAAACAAAGGCTAAACCATGAGGTTTAAATTAAAAAATACACTGTGCTGACACTTCCATCTGCACACAACCTCCCCATCGCACAAGCCTTTCTCCAGGCAAGCAGAAACCTGAACTATGGGCAGCAGAAGGCACATGCTGGGAGTTGTGATGCTCTTCCCCTCCTCCCCCCACCCCCCGAGGGCGTTTGTTTCAGTCTTTAGCAAAACAAAGGGACAAACCTCGAAGGGACTCTCAAGCGCTTTTCCTTTCATGCACGTTGATTGTGACAAAACAGGCAGAAAAGCGGCACAGACCCAACCAAACAACGCAAGACCTGCCTTCAAGCAGCACAGAAAGGCAGGAGAACCCCTGAGCCACAGACAGGCGCTGGGACAAACTGCTCCCACACCGGGCAGGCGTTCAGAAAGACTTCTCTGGGGAGCACTGGGAAGGAATGGCCGTGTTTGCAATCATTTCAAAACCCATCCTCCTCCCTGAGGACTACCAGCTTTACTCACTGCCTTTCTGGAGGCAGCTTTTCCATTCAGCACTTCAACAAGCACAATGGAAAGCCCAAGGAGCTATAAAACAGGCGCTGCTTCCTCCATTGACCTCTGCTTTGTACCCCAAAGCTCAGTAGTCGTGTGTATCTCATGCAAAAATCAGCCTTATTGCTAATTCCCTCTGATAGACAAAAGACATTGCTGTGCAGGGCACACGCACTGCCACGCATCATGGAACGAACAGCCGTAAGAGCAGCTCTTTATCTGACAGATAACAGTCCAGACTCAAAGCAAACAGCAGAAAACCAAACAACCCTTTGTATACTTATCACGCCGCCTAATTGAGCAGCATCTTTTATTTGAGCGTGGTCTTGCCTCCAAAAACAGAACATCTTTGTTGTGCCAGGAAAGGTCTGTGGTGCAGCCCCAGCGTGTGCAGGGCCGGGGCTTCTGACAGCTGAACACGTGTGGGCTGTGGTGATGCTAAGCAGATGTGCTGCAGAAGCCCAGCTAGCCCAGTCCCACTGCACTGAGAGGAAGTCATGCAGGAGGAAATGGACTAATGGGCTTAAATTAAGCCGCACCATTCATCACCCGATAAGGAGCCAGCAGGCAATGGAAAACAAGCTCCCTGCAACATGTGTGTGCTTGCTGCAGGGAAAGCCAAGGGTGGGCAGCTGTAGAGGCGCTGCGGTTGAATGACGGTAGGAGAAGCCCTCCCCAAATGCAGCATTAGGGGTGTCAGACAGCAGTGCTGGGCTGCTTTCTGCTACTAGCAGAGCCCAAACCCTCGTGCAAAGGGCTGCACCATTACCTTCAGCCAAAGACTCAGAAGAGAATACAGACAAGCTGGCAGCAAGATGCTGTAGCCATGGGCAGGCAGAAGCTCATGCAGCAAGAAGGACGTCTGCTGAGCCCCGATTTGCATGTGGCAGCTCCAGCTCTGGGGCAATGGTCCCACTGAGGTCCGTGCCACCCAGACACCCAGCCCTAGGCAGGTGCAGCCCCAACCCTGCGGGGTGAATCTCGTCTGCCTGCAGGCCACAGGGCTCCTTCCTGCCACCTCCTGCGATTCGTGTGGGCTCGGGGCTCATTTCCATGCTGGAGCAGGGAGCAGCTGCAAGCCTCCCTCAGCACCAAAAGGAAGTCTTAGCACTGGCAAATTTAATTCAAATCTAAACCTCTGAATTTGGTTGCTTGCTGCGGCAGGAACCTCCTGTTTGTGCTATGCAAACTGAACACAGCATGGCACCATCACCAGGCATGGAACCATCACCAGCCAGCCAGTGTCCAGATGCAGAGCTCAACACAGCCCCATAGATGAGCTCTGCCCCGAGGAGCAGCTGTCTGCCACAGTGCACATAAGGAATTAACCACCCTGAGCACAGGGTCACTCAGGGCTAATTCTCCTGTACCTTGGGGCCAAGAGGAGATTGCTGTTATTATTATTGCACCCAGCATTGCTGTACCACCCAGCCAGGAGCTACAGACAACTGCCTCCACACACAGCTCACCAGGAGCCAGCACAAGAGGCTCTGCAGCAGGGAAATGCAGCACGACAGAGCTGGGCCAGTACTCAGGTCGTGCAGATTCAGCCTGTTTTGATGAGCCAAGGACTTACATATCGACTCCTACTGAGACCTGTTTTGTGCTGACGCCAAAATAACTGCTCAGCACTGTGCCTGTGCTGAGGGACCTTGAAATATATGGGAAAGAAACCAGTAATCTCGATAGTTCTGCCACCAGCTCTGCCCAAGTCCTTTGAAATCTCTTCTTAGCCTACATCTGCTAAACCTCAGAGGCCCCAGCCTTGAAATCTCGAAGATAATCTCCCCATAGTGATGGCACCAAGGCTCACGCAGCACAGCGCAGCCACGCCAACACCTTCCTGAGCTCCGTGCTCAGAGAACTACCTTGCTTTGAAGAGACATTTGGTAACGTGCCTTTATCTTTTGTGGGTCAGTGGCAACACAACTCAGCCATCTTTTTGTCCCCTTCCCTCCCCATCAATAAATAAATGCCTACTGTGCTGGTTGGACAGAAAGACACAGCCCCGCAGGGAAGTATTTGATAGAGTTAACACAAAAGCAGTGATAACAAAGGGAAGACCCTTATAGCCTTATGTGAAATCCCAAAAGGGAGGAGAGGCAATTAACAGCTCCCACCTGTTTTGATGGAGGTGGCACATGGAAAATCCCTTCTTCCTCTGTGCCTTCCAGTCTTCCCTGGAGCTGAACAGAGAAAGCACAAAGCCAGGAGCTGACAGAGCTGTTCCTTGAGGTCCTGGGTCAGGAAGAAGGACAGAGGCAGGAGGCTTTGCCGCCAGGCACAGGCTCACTCCTCTCCCTTCCCCAAGCACAATTGGTTCACTGCAAGTGGAGATGTGCTGGCTCAGGTGCTACAAGCTCTGGGCTGACAATCCTGGTTAAGCCAGACTGACTCCTGCCTGGGGAGGGGGCTCTGCTTGGCCCCTGCAGATGGGCTCTGTGGTTACCCAGGTGTGATTTTCCATCATCCATCCCTTTCCCCTGCCCACAGCAGGTTTGTTCATCCCAGCTGGTTACTGCAGGCAGAAACTTTCATAGAATCATAGAATGGCCTGGGTTGAAAAGGACCACAGTGATCATCTGGTTCCAACCCCCTGCTATGTGCAGGGTCGCCAACCACCAGCCCAGGCTGCCCAGAGCCACATCCAGCCTGGACATGAATGCCTGCAGGGATGGGGCATCCACAGCCTCCTTGGGCAACCTGTTCCAGTGCGTCACCACCCTCTTCTTTCTACTTGTTTCCATCTCATTGCTCCTTTCCCTGATCAAGACCAATTCCTAAACAAACAGCTTTCCCTGTCCCCAGACAGCAGCTCCATTAAGCCTGCTGAAGTCTCTAGAAACATCCTTTGCTGACTCTGGGCAGCTCCCCATCCCCATCCCTGCTGCTCCCCACGACCCAACTCCACTCACCCCACAGCAAACCTACAGCCCTTCAAGTCACCTTTGTCAGGACAAAGGAGGATGCAAGGCCCATGTAGGGCCTCCGAGAGCTGGAGGAGAAGGAAAATAGTTTATTACTGAAGCAAATGAATTACTTGTGTGCTTTTTCCTAGCTGGTCCTTCAAACAGAAGGTGCGAACAGAGGCACTGATACACCACATCTAGCTTATTAGCAGAGAGGGAATTGCTTAGAAAGCAATTCTCACGGACGGCCCACCCGTCGTGCTCCATCCCGCCGGCAGCGCCCGGTACCGGAGCGGACATCGGGGCCGAGCCCGGCGTGCAGCCGCGGCCGCTAGAGGTAGCTCTGCTCACATGAACACGCGAGTCCTGCGCGGCCCCTCGGGGCTGCCCCCTTCCCTCGGGTACCCACGGGAGCGGCAGCGAAACCCTCCCGGAGGAATCCCAGCGCCCGCGAGTGTGCAGGGATGCGGCAGGAGATCCTGCATGAGCCCCTCTCCCGCAGCCCGGCGCGTTCCTCCATCCCGCAGCCCACCAAGATCTCCCACTCTCCATAAGCCCGTACCCCACAACCAGAGATCGGGGGGAACCCTGCTGCTTTCAGGTGTCCCCGTACCGCCCAACCCCACGGCCGCACCCCGGTACCCCCCGGCAGAGCCCCGCTGCGCGGCTGCGGCCGGCCGGGAGCGCCCGGCTCCGGACCTGCCCTGGCTTCCCCCCCCCACTGTCGCTTCCTGATTCCCCAGCCCTGTTCAGACCTGTTGGGAAACGCAAAACCCGGCGGCCCAAAGCCCTCGGGCCGAACCTTTCTGTTTGCCCAGGGGGACAGACGGCCCAGGGACAGTGCCAGCAGCCGAGGAGCACCGGCAGACCTCCTTTGGAGCTGTTTGACCCATTCCAGCACTCAGCTCTTCACCAAGGCAGGGCCTCTGGAAACGCTCCTAACCCAAGGGTAGGCTCCCCTCTGCATCTCCAGCTCCAGAGGCAACCACCACCGTGCCTTCTGGGAAGCACCTCCAGCAATGCAAGGCCCTCAGGACACTTAGCATCGTCAGGTGCTGCAGGAGGTCCCTGTGCCCCCACTGAGCCCCCCGTGCTGCATCACAGGACAGGGAAAGGGCTCCTTGCTGAGGCAGCGTCCCTGCACCCGGCACAAGTGCAGAGCAAAGGAAGGGATCGGCACCGTGCCCACTCCTCCTCGAAACTGAGTGCATTTGTTCTACTTCAAGAAAAGATTCAGCTGCAACAATAACCCCGACTGAGCAGCTGGTAGATGATTAACAGCCCGGCCTGCTTTCTGCCATCAGCCAGCTATTCCCAAGGCACGACGCTGCTGTGGTGCCCAGGGTAAAAATTAAACATGCCTTAAAATAAAACCAAAAAACCCAAATACATCGCTATTAAGCAGGGACGGAGTTGTCCTAAACCTGCATCATCCCACCAGGCTGCAGCCCCTTCTGCTTGCAGCACGTAGGGCAGGCCAGTGCTGCAGCACCCGAGAGAGGGGCTGCCTCGTGCAGGGAGAGGACACAGCCCGCATTTAGGGGAACATGCATGTAAACTCCAGCACCAGGCCAGCATGTGGGGAGAGGGAAAGAAGCGCTGTGGGAAGAAGCAGGGTCTGGGTGGTTTCCACCAGCATGCCCAGCGTGGCCTCTCTGCTTGGCCACATCGGCCCAGTGCCATTTTGGTCCAAAATCCGGAGTATTTCCCCTTAAAAAGTGACAAATTGTGCAAAAAGCCACTCGGTCCCTTGCCGAGTCCTCTCTGCAGGTAGCACATGAAATATGAGAGGGCTGGAGCCCAGCCTGCACAGCTGAGGGGAAAACGCTGAGCTGGGTTCGAGGCATCTGCTTCGTTTGGGGAAAGATGGAGAAAACCCTGAAAATGTCAGAAAAGCACAGGGTGAGGAGGGCAGCCCCGCCGGATCCTATTCCCCCAGACCCTCTGCTAGATGGGGATGTGCTCGGTTTCACAAAAAGATAGCCCATTTTGTGGAGCCTTTGAATATTCAAATTGAAAGTATCGCGCAATCATTGATTGTCAAATCATTGGTTTCTAGAGGTTTTAAATACTTGGCATTAGGGGAGAAAAACTCAAACTTATACCCGTAGGTATAAAACAATAATATTTGAGCGGGCACCACCTGGCATCGCCACGAGGCCGCCGGGTCCCTCGGCCCCCCAATTCCCAGCTCGCCGCCTCCAGCCCCCATCCCCCGCCGCGGGGCCGGGGCCGCCGCCGCTTGCGCTGGGGCCGCCGGGCGAGCCGCTGCCGCCGCCGCTCAGGATGTCCGGTAAGCCCCCGGCCCACGGCGCCGGCCCGGTTTGGGGCCGTTTCGGCGTTCCGTGGGGTCATTCGGCGTGCGAGGAGGCAGCGTCGCCTCCCCGGGCGAGGAGGAAGCGGGAGGGCGGGGAGCGGGGAGGAGGCAGCGAGCGGCTCCTGCCCGACGGGGCCGGGGCGCAGCGGAGCGCAGCGGGCAGAGCTGCTCGACGGAGCCCCCCCACCCCGGGCCCCGCAGCCGGGACCCTCAGCTCACCCAGCTCCCCCTCTGCCATCGCTCTGCCCCAATCTGCCCTCACCTTGCCTGGCCCTGCATCCCCTGTCCCTTCCGTGCTCAGCCCGGAGGAGCTGGCAGCCTTACCCACACCGGCTTCTCAGCCACCCCAGCCAGTCCCCAGCTTAGAGGTACAGCCGTGCCTCAGCTGTTGGCTTGTCCTGAGAGCACTCATGGTGCAGCTGACAGCCCTGCCTGCCTCCCTGTGCAGACACGCAGCACGCATCCCAGACTTGCAGGAGGGTGGGTGCCCTTCCTGACTGTAGGGCCTGCTAAAGGGAGTTCTCATTAAATTCAGCTGAGGGTGCAGCTCAGCAAAGTCTCCCGGAAGCAGCCCCAGCTGAGCTTGTTGAGTTGCTTTCAGGGAGACCCAGCACCTCTGGCAGCATCCCCTCAACCAGAGCACCGAGGGGAGGTCAGACAGGACAGAGGGATGCTGCATATCCATCAGCAGCAGGGAGAGGTAATAGCGGGGGGAGCAGAGCGCCCTGCAGCGGGGTTTCATCGATGTGTGAGCACATCCTGCTGTGGGACAGGGAGCCTGCAAGCAGCCGTGGGCTGGGACCGTGCTGGTGTGTGTAGGATTAGCTGTGGGATGGAAATGACAGCAGAAAGTCAGGGAGGAAACTGAACTGCCAGAGGCTTGAAGGATTTCGGCATGAGTACAACAGGTGAAAGTGATTCTGCAGATGAGATAAATTCTTTGCCATTTCCTGTACTAAAAATCCCTCCTCGGGTAGTGACTGATGATTGATGGTTGTTTGGGGCTGGATTAAAGGCATCCTAAAAGCTCGTTTGAAGGCAATGGGAGTTGCACAGAACGAATGAAACAAAGAGATAATCGAGGCTTTGCAAAAAAAAAAAAGGAGGCATGAAAGCAGGGATTTTATTTGTGTTTTATTTAACCCCCTGAATAACCGCCCACGTATTTGTATCGTTTGATTCCTGCCCTTCATCTGCCAGACGAAGCAGTTCCCACTTCTATTTTCAGGTCCCAGGAGCAGCAAACACGAGGGGGATTTGAATGGATGCAGCAGCAGTGCCAGATGGGGCTGGGTGTTAGGACACCTGGAGGGAAAAATAGAGACACCAGAGAATAAAACCTATATGATTAATATGTATGATCAACAACTGTTTTTTCTCTCCTAAATACCTGCTTGTCTCAAAGCTTGAGCAGCAGGTGTGAAAGAATTGCCATTGTGAGTCACTTACGGAGAGCAATGAACCGTCTGTTAGCTCTAAGCAGGGGGTGCCTGAAAACCTGCCACGTGCTCCTAAGAAGTCTCCCATCCTGAGAAGAGCATTTCCATCCTTTCTTTCAGGAAAGCCCAAGGTGTACCAAGGTGTCAGAGTAAAGATCACTGTTAAGGAGTTACTGCAGCAGAGAAGGGCACGGCAAGCAGCAACCGGCGCAGCGGTGAGTGAACCACTCGGTGTCTGCTGTGTGTCTCCTCCCTTCATCACCTATTTGGTGTTTTGCCGAGGCTGTGATCTATGTGACACGGGGTTTGAGCACGGCAGGGTTGATAGGGAAGAAGGAAGCTCAGCCAGGACCGCAGCAGTGGTGCAAACCGGTGCTGGGCTGAGCCTTGTGCAGGTGGAGGATGTGTCCATGGCATGCTGCCCAGTGCAGCCAGCGCTGAGGTGTGCCGTGCTGAAACCATGCGGGGTTTGGGAGTTTGGGAATCCAGGTCTCTTGTGTTGTCCAGCACGACCTGAGCTCCGTCCCTTCTCAGAGGGGGGAAGGAAGGAGGTGGGTTCACCTGTGTGCAAAGCGCATGCACGCAAACACTCCCCATCTTTGTGAGAGCCCTCCAGCTCCAGCCGTGCTGGGGATTTGCATAAGAAGGTCAATAAATCATTCCTGCTTCCCGGTTCGTGACACCACGCCTTGGCACGGCTCTCAGATCTCATCTCCCACCTCCTGCACCTGATGGCAGCTGATTGTACAAGGCTGGAAGCCAGGCAGAGCAGCCAGGGCCAGCAGAGCACGGAGCTGCTGGGCTTTGGGAATAGGGGGTCTCTGCTCCCCAGCAGCCTCAGCACAGCATGCAATTGGGTTTCCTTCCCGCTGCCAGCTGGCACAGTGCTGGTCTGACCCAGAGAGGAAAAAGCCAAATGGAGGCAGCGGGGCAGGAGGTTCCCATTGTGGCTTCCTCGTTGTGCTGGAGGGATCGGCTGCTGCCTGAGCTGGACCCGAAGACTTCTGCTGTGGTGCAGAAGTCACATCTGCAGCCAAAGCCAGGAGGGCCAGTCCTGCCAGCGCCCAGAGCAGCCACTTGAATGATTTAAACACGTGGGGAGAGGAAGCTGTTAGCAGGAAAATGAGCTATCAGCATTTTGAATAGAGGAAAAGAAGTGGAAGTCTGTGTAAGTTACAGCCGAGGCGGGGGGGAGGGAGGGGGGGTAGGATTTGCATTTGCAGAGTAAAATCCTAGTCCCAAAGCACAAGCATCAGCACTCCCATTGCTTCTGGGGCAGATATCTCCCTCCAGCCAGGCTCCTGGAACAAACACAGACCCATCAACTCCAGATTGCAGCATCCTTTGGGAATCCCATCCCTTCCCATGGGGGCATAGAGCTGAGTTAGGGGAGAGATGCTGTATCTCAAACAGCATCAGCACCATCCCTGGTGATCCGGAGATGCCTGGCCGTGGGGACACCTGTAATGCCTTTAGTCCCTCTTCAAGGCAGCTATTACTGCGTTTGTTAATGGCTTGCTCTTAATCATACTCATCCCTGCAGGTTCTTGGGGATCCACAGTCCTGGGAATGAAAGCATGTCAACATGGGGAGGTTTGCAAGGCAGCCCCATCTCTGCTGCAGTGACAGCAGCAAGGCAGCAGGCAGTGTGCTGACAATGTTATACTGAAAGCTTTGCACCAGGCTGGTGCTGTGCTCCTCCAGCCCCGTTATCTACACAAGCTCGGGCTAAGAATGTTGCTCTGTCAGTTCCAGAGAAGCTTGCAGTGCCTCAGCCCCGAGATAAATGAGGTTTACATGAATAGCTTGAAGCAGAATGACTTACCTCAGGTGCAGAAAGACACTCCTGCGTTACAGCACCTCCAGACCCTCCTCTCCCCTTCTCTTTGCCAGGTTTCCTGGGGCAGCAGCAGCATCCAGTTTGCGGAGTCTGTGTCTCCTCCTCACCCAGGTTGGTACAAAGCCCACCCGAGTGTCCCTTCCCAACCGTTCATACAGCCCAGCGTCCTTCCAGCCCTTGGTTAAGGCAGAGAGCCAGCGGTGCAGCCAATCAGCACCTGAATGGAGCCCATGGAATGCAGATGAGGATGCCCAGAGGCCAACAGGGGACATATTCCCCTCTGCAGGAGCACCGTCCAACGCTCTGCTTGGGCAGCTTCCCACTGCAGGAAGGCAGAGCCCCTTCCCCAGGGGATGCTCAGCCCCAGAGAGCACTGCTGTCCCTGGGCTGCAGCCCATGGGTCGTTACCAGGGAGCACTGCACGGTTGGCTGTTCTTGCTCTGCTGGCAGCCCCTGCAGCAGTGAGAGGAGTGTCAGATTTTCAGCTCCTTCCCCATCTCAGTGGATATCCAAGGAAAGGGGGAAGGGAGCTCGGGGCTTTCAGGTCCTTCGAGTGTTCTGCAGCCAAAGCAAAGAGACCTCAAGGGTTGGGCAGGTGTGAATATATACATTGTGTGGACAAGGAAATGATTAAATCATCAATATTTAGGAATCAATTTGCTTATGTTAATACAGAAACATGAGATGTACTCAAGGTCTTTCAGGGTGGTAAATCTCCATCTGTTGATGTCCTCTGGGTACTTCTCACTCCTTCCCCCACCCAGCCACACGCTTCTACTTGCGCCTGCACATGCTGCCTTTTGGGAGAACAGATACTGAATAACGCACTGCTTCTTGCTTTACCTTCTCCCCCAGCACCTTTCGATGCAGAACCCATCTCTTCAGCTCCCAACTATTGCCCGTCAAGGCAGTTCTCAAACTGCGAGGAGAGCCCCAGCCACCTGGAGCAGCTGGTGGACTCCTACCTGCAGGCGGAGGCGGCCTTCGAGCCATCCCTGGGCACTCTGCAGACACCGTCACATTACATCCCTGATTCCTTCCAGCCAGTCCCGCTCTGCTTCAACCAGGGCTTGGTAAGCACCGTGTGCTCTGAGGGATGCTGGGGATGGGGTCACAGCATGGGGCAAAGCAGCAGCGAGCTGATTTGGGAATGGGGGCGCTTCAGGATGCGGGCATCACAACACAGATGGTGCTCTGCATGGAGATCCCATAGAGCTCAGAGAAGGTCTGTTAGTGCTCATAGACCTGGAACCGCCTCTTGGGTTTAGTCTGCTGTTGTGATGATGCCACATGGGATGGAATATCCATATGGTCAGCTTAGGTTGCCTGTCTTGGTTCTGTCCCCTCCCAGCTCCTTGTGCCCCTCAGTCCCCTCGCCAGCAGGACAGCATGAGAAGCTGCAATGTCCTTGGCTCTGTGCATCAGTACTCAGGAACAGCTAGAAACATTGGTGTGTTATCAACGTTGTTTTTCTCCTAAAGCCAAAACATGGCATCACACCAGGCAATGTGGAGAATATCAACCCTGTCCCAGCTGAAACCAGGTTGTCTTCCAAGGGCCAGCTCACCTTCTGTGCAGCCAGACCCTCTGAGTGGACAGCAGTGCAGCAATCCCAGCTGTCCTGCTGCATCCACAAGGCAGCACCCCAAACCAAAACCCGCTTTTCTCATTTCTCTCCCTTGCAGGCTGCAGCGTCCCCGAGCCCAGCTGATCTGCCCAACGCGCTGCCCCACGGCTGCCCCGCTCCCCAGCTGCCCCCGTTCACCCCCCTGACCCACAGCCCACCCCCTGCCCTGGACCCTGTGCCCTACGGCTGCCCAGCAGAGGGCTGGCCCTGCCACCCCCCGTCCCCCTACACGCCCCTCGCCTGCTGCTGTGCTGCCTGCAGCCCCCCACACACCGACCCCAAGGTCCCACAGCGCTTCCCCTGCCCTGGCACGGACTGCTCAGGCTGCCTGCCGCCCACCGACGACTTCTTCAGGCGGGACAGGAGCTGGGACATCTGCTACAGCTAATGGGGAGGGGGCTGCACGCTGCCTTCGTGTTGGCATCGTTGCCTGGGAACTGCGCACGGTTGCACCGCCTCCAATGTTCTCATCACTACTCACACACGGTGTTGTCACTACATTCATCCTCCTGTTTTCTGTGGTCGGGAGTAGCTTTTTTTATTTGGTCTTTATTTTTTTTCCTGGTTTTGTTTTTAAGAACTCCCCCCCAGCTGCCTTACCAAACCCGTGTCATCAACGCCAGCTCTTTGTGTCACAAATAAATCATTCGGTACTCACGCTGCCCATTATTCATGTGCTGGATGCCAGTGCCTTTCTCTTTGGCTAATGATGGAGGCTCACGAAGATGGGGAAGAAGTCCTCAACCCCCAGCACAGCCCCAGCTCCTCAGCTGCCACAGTAACGTTCTCTGGTGGCTCTTGCAACTGAACAGCTTCCCTCTGCCCAGTGCTGGAGGTACTCAAACGGATGGGGATGCAACATGCGTACTGCTGGCAGATAGGGAAGTTCCTCCATTCTACCAAAAAAACCCAACAAACCCAACCAATATTGCCCCACCTTCGCCACAACCTTCCCCTCTTCCCTGTTTTCACCTGGTTAACCTCAGAATCACAGAATGGCCTGGGTTGAAAAGGATCATAATGATCCTCCAGTTCCAACCCCCTGCTGTGTGCAGGGTCGCCAACCACCAGCCCAGGCTGCCCAGAGCCACATCCAGCCTGGCCTTGAATGCCTGCAGGGATGGGGCATCCACAGCCTCCTTGGGCAACCTGTTCCAGTGCTCAGAGCCAGCCCAAGCACTAAACCTGTTATAAACAGGAGTCAGCAGGTGTGCTGTTGCTGCATCTAAAGGTGCCATCACCTCTGTGATGCTCCAAAAGTGTCATTTAATGGTGCTGGAGGTGCTTTGTTCCCTGTGGTCACCTCCTGCCCCCAGCAGTGCTGAGCTCCTCGATGCCTCGTACTTTGAAGCCCATCCTCACCGACATTAAACAGCCACGGGAGGATAAGATTGAGGCGAGATGTTTGAGGCTGCAGGTGGAAATAGGATGACCACATCCTCCCCGTGGGCTGGCTGCATTAGCCTCAGCTTAGCAGAACTGCCAGAGGGTATTCTCGTGCAGCAAAGGAAAGAACATGTGCAAATGGGTTGCAAGCATACAACAAGGAGAGCACCCACGTTAGCACAGCAAGGCTGACACCATCCCCATCTGTGAACTAAGTCACTCTCCATCCCTGGCAGCCATTTCCCATTTCCCTGCTGCAATTCCTCGTGCTGTTTTGCAGTCCCCCATAGTAGGGGGGGTGCGCTCATCTCAGACACCAATCCCCAGTGCTGTGTCAATAGCTCCAGGTGGCACGTGCAGTGCAAGCCGAAGCTTGCTCCTTGTTGACACAAGGATTCCTGGGCTGATTGTGAACTGGAAGGAAGAAAACAACAGAGGGGGACCATTCAAAGGCTGACTGCGGATTTGCCGGCCGGGAGGAGCATGTTATTTCCCTGCTTTCCTTCCTTGTAAAAGCTGATTACATGAAAATAGCCCGTGCCGTATCTCTAACAGAACTGGCACAGCGCTACCAAATGGCAGTGCCTGCCGGGCGGAATAAACCCATGGGCACGCAGAAATGAGGATCACCCCACTGAGCCACCCCGCTGCAGCAGCCTGCAGTTACAGAGAAAATAAAGGGCTCTTATTTTAACCAGTCGCTCGGGGGATCTGATCAAAAACCTTTCCTTGCCAACCGCCCAATGGCTTTTCCATGGTGCCACTTGGAAGCGTTTGTTCAGTGATAACGAGCCTTTGTTCCCCGTGACTTATCTGCAGCCACAGGTAGGAAGAGATAAAGCGTGCAAACAAGGGGTATTGCGCACTGCCAGCGCTGCTGATGTTATAAAAGGGACATTCCTCCTCAAAACAGCTGCAAAAAGTGGAGATGCTGCGATCCGACTCCAAGGGATGAAACTCACTGTGGCACAGAGCAGCGCAGGGACCACTGCTGGGCCATGGGAGGGACCGTCTCAAGGTTGAGAAAGAGAGAATTTATTGACCACCTTTCCTCGTCAATGCAGTTCTCACTCATTTGGGTCTCGTTACAGCATCCCATCAAAGCAAGGAAGCACATGCTTGAGCCGGCCCGTGCCCAGATACATGCAAATTTATGCAAACACATGCAAATATGAGTCTGGTTTTTTTGTCAGAGGGCGCTGGCAGGTTTGTAGGCATGGTGTAGTGAGAAGCAGTAGCCAGCCAGCAAAGAGGGGGGATGAGGAAGTCAGAAGGTCTCTAATCAGGATTCCTGCATTTCTTAGGAGCTTTTGTTTGGGTCTGCAAAACAGTCGTTGGGGCAGCCCGGGTTTGTAAGGCTCACAAGTGCTTAACAGTGCCCTGCTGCATTGAGTTAGTGGGCGATGGAGGAAGTCACAGCGGTGATTTAAGAGATTTGCCCTTCACCTCATTCAGTTCAGTCCCAATGGAAGAAAGTAACTTCGGCAAGGCTGAGAGAACAACAACATTCAGAACGTGCACTGGGTACGAGAAGCTCTGTGTTGGCTGGCACAGCAGAGCTCTCACCCCCTGTAGGCACCTGCCTTCACTGCTCCTGCCCCGCACACTGCCAGCTGATTGCACAGCAATTCACAAATCATTTCACAGAAAGGATAAGAACTTCTGAACGTGGGATGAGGGCAGGAGAGAACCCGCGCCACGCGCTCGCTCTCAAAAGCATCTCTCTCCTTTCATGGGTTGGGGTGAGGGATGGGGCAATGGAGAGCTGATCCAGCTTCCTTCCTCAAAGTGCTAAGAGCAGGGATAGCAGCAGCTTGCAGGAACCCTCCCTTGGAGGTCTTCAGTTCAGCCGTGCCCCTGGAAACTCTGCAGTCTTGGCTCGACCTCTTTGGTCCAAGTCTTTCCCCCCCCCAGGGTTTTGCATCCCAGGGACAGTCGAGCTCATTGCACATCACAAAGGCTTCAGCATTTCACCCAGTGCCCCTGCACAGGATGTGAGCGTGGCTTCAAGCAGTATTTCTCAACCATTGCTACCAAGGACCATCTTGCGTTCTGGCTGCCCACTGCCGCCAAATCAATGCTTGGCTGCACGTTAAATGTTTGCTAATTTGTGTCACGGGATTATTAGCATTCCCTGTTAACAAAATAAGCTTTTCAGCCATCTCAGAGCTTATCTCGATATCTCCCATGCTACTCATGGTCCAAAGGCCACAGGTTGAGAAACACTGCCATCCCACTCCAGTGTACAGATTCTGGTGGCAGAGACACGCTGGTTAACCATCCTCATGGTTGTTCTTTGGGGCTTTGTGCCATTGGCTGAAGTTGAAGCCATTCCAGAAGCTGCAGGCAACCTAAGATCTGGCACTTCGGCAACAGGAAATGAACGCCGATGAGATTTTCCCTCTCTTCAGCAAATGCCTGATCTGCCAAAAAAATGCAAAGGTTTATAATGCACCACGTGAAGCTGTGGGGAGTGACACGCACAAGCTATGTGTGGACACTGAGATGCATGCACACACACCCCCCTCATTATATACACATATAGGCGTAACTAAATACACTTTCTAACACACTAAAATGACTAAAATGAGCTCCAGGAGCCTTTTCATACCCATAGACATGAAACCTCATCTTCCCTTGAGTCATGCTGCCATTAGGGAGCAGCTGTAGATCGGTATAGCACAGCTGTGGCACTTGGAGACGTGGTTCGGTGGGCATGGTGGGGGTGGGTTGATGGTTGGACTTGGTGATCTTAGAGGTCCTTTCCACCTTAGTGATCCATTGATTCTAAAGCCTGCTTTGTGCTCCTTGATTACGGATTTGCTGAAGTAGGGATCCCCAGCAAGCTCAGCCCCATGCCACACAACTTGGCCAAAGCTGTTGGCACACAACGTCCTCACTGTTTCCTCCATTAAAGGCAGAGGGCAGTGGTGCAGCAGGAACACGTACCTGGTCCCCAGCTTTCCCAGAAGGAGCCATGTGGATCGGCTGATCATTGTCTAAGTTTCGGATGCTAGGGTCCGCCCCGTGGTCAAGGAGCAATTGGATGATCTCCTTCTGGTTCTTGTCACCGTGCAGCGCAGCTGCCATGTGCAGAGCTGTGTTTCCATGAGCCTAAAAATAAAGAAAAACCCTTTGAAGGGCTATGCCCCTTTCTTAGAACTGCCCTCGGAGTGGAGATCAAGAAACCTCACACCATTTCTTATCCAGAGCTGAGTGAGTATCCCTACCCCGTGTTCCCCATTCATGGCTTCAGCAAGAGGTGCTCCAAAAGGCACTGCAGAAGGGTGCAGAGAGACAGAGCTCCAGCAGCCCACACCTCTCCATGCACCACAGCCTGAGCAGGGGGGCTCAGCACAAGGCATGGCACCTGCCCATGCAACCCTAACGCTGCCCAGTGGGGTATGACCCGTAACGGTTCTACGGGGCGAGAAGCAAGCCTGCAGATGCACAAGGAGAGGTATTTTTAGGCAGCACCAGGTCTCGTTGTGGCAGCTGTATCTGTTTGTTCCTCGCTGAAATAATCACACGTTTCTGATGAGTTTGGGAAAGCTGGGCACAGATGGCATCACTACTCCAGCGGTGAAAAGGGATATGGATGAAATTCACCTCCCGTTTAGCAGCGGGACATAAGAGATGTGGAAGCACAGAACAAAGCAGCGAATTAGAATGGAAATCTCAATAGCTATTCTCAGGCAAGGCATTTTTACAAGCACTGAACAGGCAGACAATTGTCAATTTTACCATCCCATAAACTCAAGAGTTTATAAACACTTTATACGATTTCTCATTAAAAAGGAAACATCTGCATTTGTTTGCTGCATCTTGGTGGCAGAGGCACTTGATAGCTTCCAAACCCAGGCACAGGGCCATGAGGACCAGGCCAGCTGGCAGTGCTTGATCTTGAAGCCCCTCCATTGACTTCAGTGGGACTTGTGTGAGCCACTGTTTCAGAGCACCACATCTGGGCTCTAGAAATCGGTGAGATGAAAAATACCTGAAAGCCCTCAATGCTTTTCTCATCATGAAATCCACAACTGATTGGATGTGGAACGAGCCAGGAAAGCCAAAACACAAAATCTCCATTTTCTTCTCTTTGTCGTGCTTGGAAGAGGCAGGAAGCCCAGACAGGACCAGCCAACCCTGCCACTACATTTCTCCCTGTCCCAGGCATCCCACCAACAAAGCTCCAAGCGATCCTATCGCAGTGAGAAGCTCTCCCAGCATTGTGATCAAGAGACAACAGCAGACTCCCCTGGACAAGATAGCACGTGCCTGATGGCTCTTAAAAGATACAGAAAGAATGCAGTAAAAGAAAAATAAAAACCCAGTGTAATTACCCACGCATGCACACTAAACCAAACATGTTTTCCCATCCTCCAGCCCAACAGGTTGGATTTTGCGCCCTAGCAAACAGCTCAGCTCTGCAGGAGCACCCAAATCACCACCCAGACCTGCACTGAGGTGGCAGCTGCTGGGATCTCTGGCTGACAGCGCAGGGCGATTGCTCAGCAGCACAGGAATGTCAGGATCTCTGCTCAGGAGGATGGGTGCAGCCGATGCAGCTACAAGATAGTGTCACTGCTTTGTGTCTGCTCAGAGGTGAAGCGCGGGGCAGGCAGGGGGTGGGTAACAGCAGCAGTGCTGGAAAGCTCCCAGCTCACGCAGGATGGCTGTGCTCACAGAAACACTGCACATCTCAGCTCTGTAAGCAGAGCTATGCAGTGCCTGAAGCCATGCATTTAGCACTGGAGCTTTGACCCTTGCTGTGCAGGGCATTGCTGGGGCAGGTTACCAACACACAGCTGCCCCAAACACTGCCAACAGCAAAGCATCACATCACTGCTGAGCTGTTTTCTCAAACTTCAGCCCAGTGTCACAGAGTTCACATCCCCCCCCCATGGAACCACTTCTCATGTCCCTCTCCCCCACATTATCTGTCTTGCTGCCAGGGCTCAGCCCAAGCCCTGCACCAAGTCCCATGCGAGTCCCATGCTGCCCAAAAAACGTGTCTGGGAGGGGAGTCAGTGCTTTGTGCAGGACCCCAGGGCCATCTGCACTGCCTCTGTCCGGGCTCACCTTGCTGTTGATGAAGTCATTGGAATTGAAAGCATTGAGCTCCAGGAAGTAGCGGAGCAGGGAGATGTTCCCATCCTGGACGGTGTAATGAAGAACCGTCTTGTTGCTTTTCACATCCTATTTCAATGCAGACAGACACAACCAAATGAGAATCTTCCCACAGAGCAACTTAAGGCAGAGTCCCCGTACCGACAAACAGCAGAGGGACAACTGAGGGATGGGGAGAAGCAGTTCCTACCCGGCTGTAGATGGAGGCTCCTGCCTGTACCAGCTGCTGCACGCAGGTCTCCAGCTCCCGGCTCTGGTGCTGCAGATCTTCACTCTGCTGTTCCAGCAGTGCCAGGCGGCCCCGGTCCCGCAGCAGTGTGTTGTGGGCCAGGACAGCACAGTGCAGCGGGGTATGGCCTGGGGACACAGCGGGGAGGGAGCGATGATGGTCCCCATCAGAGCAGCACCATAAGGGGAGGATGTGAGCTCCTGATGGAGCCGTGGGTATCCCTGGGTGTTGGACCAGGTAGCCTTTAAGGGTTCCTTCCACCTCAAAAGATACTATGCACACATCTTGGCGAGGGGGTCTTTAAGACCCGAGACCTTTCTCTAATTCCAAAAGTCCCATTCTGGCTGCACAGACAATTTGGGGGCACTTTGGTGCGTACTCAGCTCCACGTGTGCACTGAGGCACCACTGAGCTCTGTGGCATTTGAGCTCCCAGCATCGATCCCTCAGAGCCCACCACCCCACACACCAGCCAACCCCAAGGCGCGTCAGTCCACGACATCGCTGGTATAACTTCTTTCTTTCTTTCTTTCATTTTTTTTTTAGGACCGCTATAAAATACTTGTGCATAAGTTCTCACCTTCAAAATCCTTCATTTCTAAATCGAGAGGGAGGCCTTGTGAGAGTATCACCTGGGAGTGACAGAGAAATGGGACAACTTTAGCTCGGCGGAATGTTGTCCAAACCACAGTGGTCGGAGCTAACAAAAGGTGGGAAAAGACAACCAACCAATCCCCCCAGAATAGGCAGCTAGACAATAGATAATTATAATTTAACTGTAGTTTGGGTCTGGATTTTGGCACTCTGAATCCTATATCCTAGCAGGGATGTCGCTCAGGGTCGCACAAGATGATCACGTTCCCCAAGTCCCCTAAAACTAACCCAAGGATATCCCATTGGGTTCTACTAGATTCTCAGTTCCTAAAACTGAGCCCAAGGGTGTTAACCTCCTCACATTCCCCCTGCACTGAGCACAGGCACACCTTGATCACACCACTTCATGTTTGTTCCAAGTTACTCTTAGCAAGGATAAGCGGGCAAGCGGAGTGACATAGGGGTCTGGAGGTGAGCATTGCTTGGATTTAGCAGAGAGCAAAAAAACTGCCTTAAAGAAGAGATCTGATGCGATGCAGCCAGATAGCCCCCGTCTGAGTGACTACAGATAACGCATTTTTTGCTCTGGACTGAATGCAGAATGTTGTTTGCATTGCAGCATCTTGCATGGGGATTTGGCTGCGCGGTGACTCATCCCAACCCCGTCGTGTTGGACAAGGAGCAGGATTACTCAGAAACGTTAGGGCTTGTGCTCTCTTATCATAACAAGAATATAATATACCCAAAGCAAACACTGACAAGAGGCTTTGAGCTGCCTGATGTTTAGAGATTAGACGTCTCAGGTGTTAAGAAGAACAAAACCAAAAAACGCATGTCATGCCCGTGACCCAGGCGAGGAGCAAACCCACGTGCACTGTTCCCTGCTCCCTCTTATTCCTCTTTTTATGTTTAAAAAATAAACACTGAGAAGAAGAATTAAAAAGCTTCATTTCCACCACTCCAGCTGGCACTGAAGGAATTATCTGAATGCACGGTGCTTTAAATGAAACACCTGCTTTCCAAAGAACTGCCCGCGTTACACATTAACCACTGCTGCTGGCCCTCCCAGGACACGTGCCAGGCAGAACCGATGGCTGCTGGAGCTGCATATCCCATAGCACTGGGTTTATCCAACACCCTGCAGAGTCTTGCTCAACCCAAGCGAGCCCACCATGTCCAGCCCACCATCAGCTCTGCAGGAAGAATTTATTCTCCCCCCCAGATACGCTGGGGAGATTCCTTCTGTGATGGTGTTGGCTTCCTAAATTAGGAAACAAAACCCTAGGAAAACCCTAACACGTGAATGGAAAGATACACTTTTTCCCCCTCTTAAAATCTTAATTGCTTACAGACGTCTTCCCTTCTGAAAGAGTTATTTAAAGACGGCGATAACGAGACGATAACGTAGGCTTACACTGCTAGCAATTAAACCATAAAAGCTTTTCCTACCTGGAGGACCTGGGCATACCCATATGTTGCAGCAAGGTGCAGAGCTGACTGCCCTTTGTTGTCTACAGCATTGACATCTGCTCCTGCCTGGATCAAATCGTGGACGATCGCTGGCTGCCGGGCAGTGACGGCCACCAGGAGCGGGGTCTGGAAAGGGCAGCACAGCAGAGAGCCCTGAGAGTCCGGAAGGAGATGTGATCATAGAAAAGGAAAGGGAGAGGCAGGCTGGGTCGGATGGGATCTAGAAGGCCAAGGGTTGTGGTGCACAAGCCAAGGGGAGCTCATAGGCAGATTTGGAGTCCCATGGCACCATGTGTGAGGGGCACTTCCCAGCTCCTGCTGAGCTCTCGAGCCCTAATTCAGATGGAAAACCAGAGCTCCTCAGTCCTGATTTGGATGCCAAACCAAGCGCAGCCCTTCCAGAATGCCAGAGCAAGGCATAGCACTGCTCAGAGCTTCTCCTGCAGTAACAGAGGGGCTGAAGGGGGATTTTCACAACATCAGTTGCTCTCAGCCACACAGCCTGTGCCCATCCCAAACGCTGCTGTTTGCAGGAGAGGTGGTGGGCATTACCTTTCCTCTGTGTTCCTTGGCATCAAGTCTCCTCAGCTCCTTCATGCGCTCCGCAGCTGCCAACGTAAACGCCCTCATACCTTTAGCTGCATAAATATGTAGAATTCTAAGACAGTAAATAAAGACATCGATCACTGCTTGGCCATGGATCTCCCTGGAAGCAAACAGTTCTACAGGGTAACAGTGCTGCTTTGGGGGCTTTATATCCAGAGTTCCCCCAGACTATGCCGTAACCCCAAAGGGCTTGAGATTCAGATAACCCATTTCCAGGAACTGGGTTTCCTACCTCAACATAACTGCTGCTTTCCCCATCCCTCAGCACCCCGTGCTTTGCCATGCTGGCTCCTTTCCACACCAGCACTTCCCCTCAGGTGAGCTTGACACTTGTGCCACGATGTACCAAAGTCCCCCACAGACTCAGCGTTGAGTCTTCCACTGGTTTGGGGTCACACAGCCCTGCACGCCATGGTAGCATAAAACCATGGGACGAGGCAGCCCTAGCAGCCCAATTTACTCCTCTCCAGACAGCAACATTCAACACTTCTTAGTCATAAACCAGTGGGCAGTCGCTTCTTCCCCCAGGTGATTTTGTACCCCAGAGCCACAGCTTGCAATTTTAGGAAGTAGAAATGCAACTTCACGGCTGGTCTGGTTTGCAGTCAAGCTCAGCATGAGCTGTGAGTGCACACCGTGCATCCCCATGGTTACCAATAGCAGATAACTGTGATCAAACCAACACCCAAACAGCAGCAGTGCTTGTGTCAGCGTGCAAGCAGTGCTCCCAGCCCACATTTGGACCACGGAGATCCTCTTTGGCCTGCCTCAGTGTGCAAAACTAGCAGAAAGCCCAACAGCTCCTTGGGCTCTGGGCTGTACTCACGGGCTGACTGCTAACCCAGCGCTGGGTTATACTTTTGTGCAGGAAATAAAACACTCTAGGCGTATGGAAGTTACTATAGATCTTTATTGGAGAATAATTTGTCTTTTTCTAACCAGAACAACCCAGAAAGAAATTCTGAAGCAGTTCATCTTTGGTATCCACACGCAGAATTTACATACATTGGAGTGAAAGGAATTAAAATGCAATCTTAGCAACCACAGGCTTGGTTCACACACCCATTATCCCAGTTTTACTGAATGATTCTGTACTCATAAAACTGGAGTAAGCAGCGGTGAACCAAACTCTTTCTAATTAATTTCTTTGCTGGGTTTTTCTGCAAATGTAAGCCACTAATTTCAATGCACCTGGACTACTGCTGTTTTCAAGTGACTTTATGATCACTTACATGATCTATTGCTCATGTCTTCTAGATTTGTGAATATTAAACAATGAAATATGCTTTGAAAGTCCTGAAGACTTTTGCTCTGATCTTGCAAACCTCACTCAGGCATAAAACATGAAGGTTACTTGAAATATTGCCTGGGTGGCAATTGGAGTGCTGGGCACCAGGCAGTCAGCAGTGCAATAAATTACTTTGCATAATCTCACAAGTACTGAATTCAGCTAAGGATCCTGGGCTTCAGAAAGCAGAAAAACCCAGAGAAATTGTGTTCATCAGCCAAGAGCCCCCAGGCTTTTTCAAGGAAACGATAAACAAAAATCAGAAGGGGGTACATCTCCTGCAAGTGCGTTTGTGGCATGGCACTCCTGAACATCAACAGCAATATTTACAGTGGCATCAGAGGAAAAGGTAAAGCTACTCATTGTCTGGGAAAGAAAACCAGAAAGCCATAAAGAGAACGTGTGCACCTGTGAGCTTGGGAAACTACAGCACAGAGGAACTTTCCATAGCAGTAAGGCACAAGAGAGGTCACTAAGGTTCCCTGGCTCAGCACACCACCAACTTCGTACTCAAATGCTACAGAAGAAACAAAAGTATCGCCAGCTAACAGTAATGTCATGAATTTCTTGTTAGGCTGAAGTCCAGGTTTTGGAAGACCCTGTCTTCTCAATGATTTGCTGATATGGGGCCATGTTGTGCAATCCTGACTCTCGGTGACGTCAGTGGGACCAGGATCTGTCCATTGGTAGAACACGCAGCATTACCAGCCAGCCACAGAACCAGCCCCCCATCTCCAAGGTGGAAATTCAGAGTCCAAAAAACACTCTGCAGATGAAAGACCACGACTGCAAAGCACTGTCCTTCAATACCCACACGTCTGTCTCACAGGGACAGATAAGGTGAGAGCTTTGAGTTTCACCTTCATGTGAAATCAAAGGTTTCACCCAGGCCACTTTGCATTGCTCTGTGCACACGGATACCCAACTGCACTGCCATGTAGTTCAACTGTATTGACTTTTCATCTTTGGACTGATGCACCCATTTGCACCAGCAGAACAAATGTACCTTCTACATCCTCTTGTTTTCCAAAGGGGTGGGTCAGTTTTGAAAAGTACCAATGCAGGCCCCCAAACATTTTCTAGTGGCATGAACGGCTCTGCAGACAGAGCGAAGACACACACAAGGCATTTACACTGAGCTCTAGAAAGCAGTCCTACTGGAAAGGTCTTGCCAACACTTAGAGGCGAGGGCACCCTCACCAAACACTGCAGCTGGCCATGGCTACACTAGGGTTTGTCCATTTCAGGCTGTGAGATGAAAGTCACCTCGTGCTGAGGCTGTAACAGCACAGACGTTGGGTGCTGGGCCCCAGGACAAAGCAAGTTTCACTCAGCACTCAACCACGGCGTGCTGGAGGCGGACAATAAAACCCCAAGTCTACTCTGGGCCGGATTTCCTCTGTACTCAATGCTAGTGGTGATTCCACATGGAGCATTGAGCACACGAGGACCGGACTCAAGATGCACAACTTAAAGCCCTTCAACAGAGAGAGCATGGTTTAACACATACGTATCATTGTCTTCATCTTCTAGCAGCAGCTTCTCTATGGGCAGCGTGCCGATGACCCTCCGGGCGTCCTCCAGCTCCTGCGGGGCCGGCTCAGGGATGGAGATGGGCAGGGGCACAAACTGCGGCGTGGGGAGCGTGGAAGAGGCCGGCTGGTACTGCAGGGTGGGGGCCGGCAGTGCTGAGAGGGGCTGTGCCCACGGGAAGTAGGTGAGAGGCGGCTGCTGCTCCGTCACCTCCAGTTGGGGCACCACGGCCGGGGTGCTGCTTCGGGGCTGGTGGGAAGGAGAGGCATTCAACAGAGTAAAACCATTGGCCATTGGGTGGGGCGCGGGGAGGATGCGAAATGAGGGGAAGGGTGCTCAGTCTCACTTTGAACATCCCTTTTCCTGTCTCTCTGGGGGAAGCTTTACACCCAGGGTGACAGTTTTCCCACGCTGGCTCCCATGAGAGCGGTGCTGTGGGTGTCCCAGGTGCTCGCAGGCAGTAGCTTGCGCTCATGACGAGTTCCCTTCAGCTTTCTGTTCCCACTCCCACCCTCACTGCAAAGCCATGAGACAGCTTCACTCTGCGCTGAATGCTTTGGCAGCATTTGTTTTACCAAACCATTTTCCTGGCACGTCCAGTGGGTGTCTCCTAGAATTCCCTTCTCTTTTTTTTTCCCAAATATTTGGAATTGAATAGTGAAGAATCCCATGAAGACTGCGCAGATCTCTGGAGAGACAGCCTCTTTCCCATCCCTGCAGGCACTCAGGGCCAGGTGGGATGGGGCCCTGGGCAGCCTGAACCGACGGGTGGCAGCCCTGCCCATGGCAGAGGGTTGTAAACTGGGTGATCTTTGAGGCCCCTCCAACCCGAGCCATTCTATGTTTCTAAGTACTTGACTTGGCAACAGTGTTTATGGACCATAGAGTAAATCCACTCAGAACTACAGCTTTCTCAGCTATTGCAAATCCAAGATGAATAACCCCTCCTCCAATTGGAACTGATGACAACAGTGAGCTGAACACTCCCCATTAACATTCCTGAGCTGCAAACAATACTCCCTGACAAAAAACAACTGTCCACAGAGCCGAACAAACTCAAGGCAATGGCAGCCCTGCTGCTGATGTGGTGGGAGATGATTCATTTCTCAGGACAGCAGCAAGAACAGGCTGTATCAATAACATGGAAAGTGCTGAAGGAGTGTGGAGAGCTGGGGAAATGGCAGAGGAGTCTCCAACATCAATGCAACTTCAAAGCACTCCAATGCCCAGCACTGTACAGAAGGGGCTACACTACGAGAACTACATGCAAGAATGAGTTATAGCCTGCACTCCCCACTGACACTTTCTGGAAGGTGGGGATTTGCCATCATTTGTACAGAGGTATCTTTGACTTACCGCGAAATTGGTGATCAGTGGCTGAGAAGCATAAGTCAGTACAGACGAAGGTCCAACCAACGTGTAACTGGGACACATAGGCTGAATGTACATGTCTGCAGTGTAAGGACAGCTGGCTGCTTCGTGGGACACGTAGTCGGGGTAAGTGGTCCACTGAGTCAGAGGCTGCAGGGATGAGGGAGAGGGCTGGGAGAGCCAGCTGGAACAGAGTGCTCCTTCCTCCACGCCGGGCAGTGCAGGGGCAGCAGCATCCACGTCGATACACGGCTGGCCTGGAAGACAGGAGGGGATCACAGCTCAGTTCTGCACGGCTTTCCCTGCAGCAGGGCTGAGAAACACATAGAAAATCAGGGAAACATTACCCATTGGTGAGTAGGAAGGGAGCGGCTGGTGGGGCAAAACAACCTAGAAAAGAGAAGAAAAATATCCAAGGATTAATACCACGAGCAGCAATCCCTCCCTTCAGCCAAATCAATGGTGGCTGAAGCTGCCCAGCACCTTAAGTGTATTTATTTCATAGAATGGGTCAGGTTGGAAGGGACCTTTAAGATCATCTTCTTCCAACCCAATTGCTATGGGCAGGGACACCTCCCACTACACCAGGTTGCTCAAAACTTAGTCTTCATTTACATCTAATTTATCAATTACATTTAAAATGTAATTCATAGTATCTCCAGGTAACAAGGGCATCCGCTACCTCTGAACACTCTGGTGAAACAAAGATTTCTCTCCTTGCATGAAGCCATGCCGGGGCCGCTAGGTTATTTAGCAACCCAACCAAGCTTTGCTCCTGCATTTCTTCATTCCTCCTACCGTTGTGGCTGCTGCTGCAGAGGCATTATGGACATTCCCCCGTTTCCTTTTCAACAGCTCCTTCACCGGCTCTTTGACACGGACCCCTTGGTAGGGGCGAGGCTGTGGCTGCTGTTCTGAAGCAGAAGCTGTAAAAAAGGAAAAAACAAAGAGGTGGCGTTTATTTTCTCTTCTTGCCCCTGTTTTCCTGCAGAACATCCCTACACTTTCCCTTTGGTCTATCTGCTTCCTGTTGCTCCCGTGCCACAGGTGTGCAGTGCAGTGATTTACACCACCTGAATGGGACCGAGTGAACCTGCAGGTTGGTTGATGAGATATTTGAGAGAAATATGTTATGGTCCCTATTTAGAAGCAAGCTGCAAAGAGAACCAAATGCAAAGAGCATCCCCATTTGGAGAGCCATTGCAGCCATCACTCGTTGGAAACATGTGCCCCATGGCTTTTAGGAGCAGGCAGGAAGAGCTCAGCAAGGTATATGACAAGACAATGAGAGCAGAGGAAGCCCAGTTCTTTATCAGCATGTATTATCACCCAACATTATGCAGAAAGTCATTGGAGGCAGTTTAGAGCAGGAGACCACGGGACAGCAAAGCTCAGGACGGCCCTGTGCTTGCAGAAGCACTGACAGCAAGGCTTGCTGCCTGCCCCTTCGATTTGTAAGCATGTCAGTTGGTAAGTTTCCATTTCTGAGGGCTGCAGTTGGCTTTATGAAGAAGCCCAGCTGGATATGCAGCTCAAATCATCCACGTAAAGCACCACCCCAGCGGGAAGCAATGATTCAGATTTACGCTCTGTGCTTTGCACTGCAGAACAAAATGAAAAACTGAGTCTAAAACGGCAAGAGAACCTCAGAAACATTGGACAGAGTTAACTTTTCTGCTTGGATTTCTTTTAAAACAAAATCTTTATTTTCCCTCAGCTTTGCCATACCTACAGTTTGCTCTTTCAGCCCCACATACCACCTAATGACAAAATCTTGAGAGGCCAGTATAAATACTTCTGGCAGCAGATAACACCACAGTTATGCATGGAACTGCTCTCTTTGTTTGTTACCTTTATGCAAATAGGGAAAATTCCACGCTTTAGAGCAATGGCTGAAGGAGAGCTGATTTCTCAGCCTTTGCCTGATGTGTACTTGCTCTCTCTGACCATTCCCTGTGGAACTTCAAAGCGGGCTGCCTGCATTCTCGTAACTCCTGTGGCTTTGGAAATGGAGTTAGCAAAGGGAACGAAGGTCACTTCGTTTAATACAGCTCTGCTTTCACAATGTAATTGGCATTAATTTCTCTGAGCGCTACCTAAAGGCTGTGCCACACAGCACTGTGCTGCGGGCTGCACTGATAGCTGTGAAAATGAGCTGAATACAGGACAGGTCTGAAATGAAGCCCATCCCAAAGGTGCTTCTTGCTCGTGGAGGACATTTCTTTGGAAGCAAAGCGTTGGTACCTTACCAAGGATGCCTCAGAATTGGGTGTTGCTGCTGTTTATGCCGGGAAAAACCATCAGCTCTGCCAAAGCCAACATGCTGTAGGGTGCACGAGGGGCAGAACGTCCCTCCTGGCAGTGCCCTATCCCCGAGGCACGCTGCCCTCACAGCTCCTCCCTGCAGGGCTGGGTGGGGAAGGATGGCAGTTTCTGGCTCCAGGTTTGGGGGATGGGAGAGAAGAAATTTACTGTAAAAGCTGACAAATATACCTATTCACAGTTTCCGGTGTAAGCAGAGTAACCAAAAAAAAAAAAGAAAAAAAGATAAGAAATAAAACCAAAGTCTGCACGACGTATTTCGGTTCCCCCCAAGCTGACCTCCAGAAATAAAAATAATGCTAGCACAGCTGCTTTTCCACTGCTCGAGTGTGCACCATGTCTGAGCAGCACAGAAAAAACAGAGCAAGCTGAGCTTGGGCTTCAGTGTGCAATTCCTCATAAGGCAAAATAATGTGATTTTTTACAATATTTTGGGAGATAATGACCATTAGGTACCCTTATGAAGAAAGCAGCTGGGCTGAGCACTCTCCAGCCTCTTCTATCAGGGTTGCCTTAATGAACTATCAAGCCTACCTTGAACTCACGCTCAATAAAGGCTGTTACACTGAGCTGCAATGCACCAACAAACCCAAAACGAATAAAGAACAGCATCACGCTTATTTTGGTGCTCAAGTGTGCACAGCACAACAGCCATACATCCTCCTTACCAGGCACTAGGTCCCAATTTGCAGCTGCTTGCTGAAGCTGGAGCAGTACAAAGCATCGGGAGCGTAGAGAGAAGAGAGGGAACCTGACCCAGCCAGTAGGATTGGCCTTAGTTTCTGTGTGCAGACTTATTTGAGCTCATTGCAACGCTTTGGTCGGGCCGCCTTACAAACCCAAGCTCCTTTCATCAATGTTATCACTCGCTGCATTTGCTGATTACTGAGAAAAGCCTGGCATGAACCCCAAACCCTTCGGAGCAATCTCTCAAAGTGGATGGAGAGCACCAAACGGTACCAAACACAGCACTCCCTGCAGTGCTATGCACCAGGGACAACAGCAAAAAGCCCACAGAGGTGTTGGATCGAAGGCTGCTCTGCCATTCAGCTTGCTGAGATTGCAGAGAAGCAAACGACACACTCGCCGCCGCTTCACGAGGTTCCCTTTCTCTGTGCTCATGCTCTATGTTTGATAAGCTATCAACCAATCGGTGCAAGCAGGGCAAACATTTTGCTCTTTCCCTCCAATGCAATAAAAAAAAATTGAAAAGAAATACAATAGAAATCTTTTTCTTATTTACAGTAACGCCAAAAAGCAAACGGTCCCTCTTGGATAACAAGAAGAAACTGCATTTCACTTAACAAACCACTGACACTTGGCCTTTGGTCTTGAAAATTCCATAGGGCAGCTGCCGACACCGCTATGGTGTGCAGTGAACTTTGGTGAATAAGAAGCTAAAAAGAGAGCTGGGGAAAAAAAGGCGTAGCTTTGGATACACTGCTGGGATGCTTTGACTCCAATCCAAAGCTTTTTGCACTAAAAAACCAGTGCCCATTGAGGAATATTGAAGCAAGGGACTAAATGTTGCACTACGTTTGTCTGCATTTTGGATTCAATTCAGACTCATCGTTCTTCAAAGTGCTTTTTAAAAGTCTGGTAGCATTGGTTTGCAACTGTTGCTGCTTGGAACGAGTTGAGATCAAAGCAGACAGACTTATTTCTGCCAATATTTTAGGGAGTTGTGTTGGTAGCAGCAGGTCGGGCTGGCTGGTGGGCGCTGGGAGTCACGACCAACAGGCCATGCTTTGGCTGAGTGCATGCAGCATTGCTGAATAAACCACGAAGCAACTCCAAATGTAGCATTGCCCGTATTGCCTTTGGTCACTGCCCACTTTGTCATCTCATCAGTGGTCTCTCCGTCTGAAACGATGTCCAAGGGCCATGGTGTTGGCGTGGTGTGCCCATCTGGAGGCCTGAAGGCACTCCATGCTTCTGACACATCCCAAATCTCCTGTGAGCTGCTGCCATTCTTTTATAAGACAACCCTGACTAAGAGAACTGGATCAGAGCAGCTTATTTCCTACACCGCTTGTCACGCTGAGGGTGTGTATCTCAATAAGGATTTAGTTAAATGCAAAGTGCTAAGCAAACATCTGGGCAGAGAATCTGCTGTACAACAAACAGAAAAACTCAGAGCAAGAGCAAAAGAGACAAGCGATGGTTCATTGCTCAGCATAAGGAAATGAACTCGGGAGGGTCCTTAGTGTAATTAAATCAATAGGCTAAATATTTCACTCACTTACCAACAACTCAGTGCAGTATTTGGTCTCTTTCTGCTCAGATGCTTAGCGCTACAGCTGCCCAACAGAGTGAAACAGATTAGTGCCACAGTGCTACCTTTCACAGTTATGCCCAGTCCCTTCATTTTTGGGTGTTTATCTACAACTGGAAGATGGCCAAGAACCAAAGCAACCTTGGGTTCCAGCAGATCCATGTGCCATCATACCCTGCCTGTGTCCTCCCTGCGTGCTTCTGCACGCTGCCCTTGTAGGAAGGGTCTCCTCCACACCTCCTTCCATGTAAAGGAGTGGAAGCCATGGGAGCACCGTGCAGAACCTGCGCTCTGCTCCAGCACAGGGAGATGGCTGCATTGGCCGTGCGGTGGTGAGGGCTGCCAAAAATTATCTGTTTCAGAATAAGAGAACTCCTTACAAAGGGGAAGCTGAGATAGACAGAAAGTGGCTTAACCATAAGTCTCACCCGCATGTCCCAATTCCTCCCAGCCCAGAATACTCTTTCCATTTTAGTAATGCGAGCTTTCCATTTAATTGCCGATGTGGTCATTCATAGAGCCCGACACCTGCTTCGTAAAGCATGGATGGGCTCAACTTTCGTGCTATCCATCTTTCCCAGTGGGGCTTTACCAAAATTAAGACTCACAAGATGCGACATATTGCAGTTTCACCTCTCGGTCTCATTATCTGATACTTTCAGAAAGGCGGCATAGAGCCCCACATCTGCTGAGGGCAGAAAAGGCTTCAGGGGCTTGAAAAGCATTTGGGAAGAGGTTTGCGAAGGGGAAGATTCACATCTCTCTGTTGCATGGGAATCCTGCCTTACCTGCACCGGTCCCACAAGACTTGAGTAGGAGTTGAGTGTCCAAAGCTTTCTGACCTCACCAAAAACACCACGTCAATGTGAAACACTTGCCGAATTGCAACCTGCTCGCATACCCTCTCATAACAGAAGTAATTTGCATGAGAAGTATGTTCATTTTGTCATCAAAATACAGCATGGAGTTGCTATCTGCATACAGACACGTAAGAGGAAAGGTGCTGCGCAATAGAAATTTCCCGTCCCGCCGAGCGGCCGGCTCCCATCCAGCAGAATCCTGCCAAAAGCTGGGAAGCCCCTACAGTCACTTTGCTCCTGCCGTGGGAGGGGATGCTTTCAGGCTGTGCCTTTTGCTCAGCGGAAGCTCTGGGCCCCATTCCTGCACAGAAGCTCCCACAGGGTCACGGCACAGTGAGCATCTCCAGCCATGCGAGACTCCCCAGAGGACGAGGGCCTCTGGTCACCGCAGGGCTGAGGGCTGTCCTGTTCCTGTAGGGCTTTCTGCTGAAAGGTCCTCTGCAGAAGCAGGAAACTGCCCTTCAGAAGTGCCCACGAGAAATGCCCTCTGGTGAGGTGACACCTATTCAAATCACTGCGTCGCTCTTCGATTTTCAGTTTGTTTGTTTTGGTCTTTGGTTGTTTTGGTTTTGTTTATTTCATGGCTGGGGTAAAGTATGGGGATGATACCATTCCTTTTGAAACCTCCTGTTGTGCTAAAAACCCATTTAAATCCATACTGAGGCATCCTGATGGAGGAGGCTGTCAGAAGTTCTGTGCAGCCTCCTTTCATGCAGGTACAGATGGAGCAAACATTTCCGTCTCTACCTTTGCATTCCAGCTGGCACTGTCCTGAGCTCAATTGCAAACGTAGCTGTGATAAGCCAATATTAGACTGGATATAAAGAAGAAAGGTTGACACTGAGGGCGGTGAGGCACTGGCACAGGTTGCCCAGAGAGGCGGTGCTGCCCCGTCCCTGCAGACAGCCAAGGTCAGGCTGGACGGGGCTGTGAGCACTGCTGGAGCTGTGGGTGTCCCTGTGCACTGCAGGGAGTGGCACCAGGCGGCCTTGGAGGGTCCCTTCCAACCCAAACCATTCTGTGATTATAAGTCTGAATAGCGCTCGAAGCTGCTTTCTAACTTGAGAACCATCAACAAAGGGCAACAGGCAGCGAATGCATCCAGGAGAGGGACAGAGCAACAGCCCACAGAAAGCTGCTGCACAGCAGCTGTACAGCACACAGAGCTGGACTTACTAATGGCTTTGTGACTTGCATGAGGGCACTGGGACATCCGTGTGGTCACAGGTGCTTTGAGCCAGATGGTGCAGGAAACATGAGCCCACAGCTGGTCACACTGGCAGAGGACAGAGGGACTAAATGGGGACTGTTGCAAAGTCTGACTTCCACTGAAATCATTGAGACCCAACAGCACACTCAGCAACACATGGAGAGTCAGCACAGAGAAGGTAAATGCACCCCAGCTGCCATCAGAGCACTGCTCATGGCTTCACCTGAAGCCAAAGGGATTCACAGCTGCAGCGCAACGGAAAAGAAGCAGGATAACAGTGTAACATTGAAAAAATGATCCTGTATTTAGGTTTAGCAAAAAACCCAAAGGCTTCTGGGACCGAGGAACCCCAACCATGCCATAACACAGCAGACACCACCAGCAACCAGACAGCAATCTGCCCTCAGCTCCTTCCATGTCTCAATTAACACAGTGCCAGGCTGATCCAGTGACCAGCCCAGGGGCAGAGGGAAGCCTGGCTACTCCATCTGCAGCAAGAGAAGCCAAATGCAGGCAGTTGCTGTCTTTCAGAACAGTAGAGAGCATTGCTACAATGGGAGAGTCCTTGGGAGCTCGGGGGCACGGGCACGGGCATGGGCAGGATTGGGCAGAAATGGTGTTGGCTGGAAACTCCCAGTGGGGAGATGGCTGACTTCGAAACACAGGTTTTGATCTCCTCTGCTGCAGGCTTGCAATTCCTGCTTACCTGTGAAAGCACTGCATGTGTCAAAGAAACAACGCATGGGGAAAACACCTTATCAGTTGCCAGTTTGGTTCTACCTACAACACAGCTTGTTAGTATTGCTTTGTCATTGCAGTAAAAAAAAAAAAGTAATAATAAAAAGAAGATCGATAGGCTTCTCAGATGGAAGATAACATCTGACCCTTGCAGCATGTTTCACATCATATACCTACTGGTTCTGAAAACAGCACGAGATCATCGGAAACAAGGTGTGTTGCCATAGTGCTCCTGCGTGCTGCTGACTACTCATCACACAAACTGAAACACCGTGGTGTAAGCAGCCAGGCCTTCTTACCTCAGGGCTTACATTTTGCACAATGTAATTTCACAAACACACGTTTGAGCTTCCAGAGTTCCCGAGTGAAAAGAGGAACAGAAGCTCTTAGCGGGGAGAACAGAATTAAATGTTAATAAGATCAGAAAGACGCGGGCATCGTAAACCCATCTCTGTACAACCTACAGGCTGCTGTGTCAAAGAGAATAAGATTGGTCTCAGTTCCATGTTAAATAAGACATGAAGAAAGAAGCTCCTTCCTCTCAGATACACGATATTATTCCAGGTTAAAGGACGGCATTGTGCAGTGCCAAGGACGGCAGCGCGGCTGCAGAAACGAACACAGCCATAGCATCATAGAACGGCTTCTGTTGGAGGGGACCTCAAAGCCCACCCAGTCCCAGCCCCCCGCCGTGGGCCACTAGGGCAGGCTGCCCAGGGCCCCATCCAACCTACAGATCCGCACAGTGAGAATGAAAGAGCTGCAGAAGCAGAGCAAACACCTACCTGCATTGGGATCGGCACATTATCTGCGCAAAGGTGGGCCAAGAGTAGTGAAATTATCTTGAAAACAAGAAAACTGATTTCCTGTAAACTCATAACCGTATTGCCTTCGCTCCTTATCTTTATTATTAGTTGAAGAAAAAAAAAGTACGTATCAAAAAAGACACAGAAATAAGCTTTCTCACAGGTTTCACTTTTAAAAAGGAAAATTCTCTGGTATGTAACCACCGTACCCTTTGATATAATACCTGCATCCTGTTATTGTTTTTATGAATCATAGTCTTCCACTTGATTCATAGTGATGAATGCCAACAAAGCAGCAGCGCTGCCCTGTCTTGATATCCCTGCTGGAAAATCAGCATCACGTTCTCATTTGTCTCTCCTGAGAGCGCATCTCTCCCTCAGCATTGCCGTGCTGTGCTAACCCTCACTGATCCATCACACCTCTTATATCAGATACGAAAACAAAGGCAATCGGAGCTCACTTACATTTTTGCCAGTGCATGCTGAGTGGTGGGACGGAGCCTTCTGTCTCTTGGCTGAAGACAGTCGGGCTCTTTAAGAGCCAACGTGGGTTTGACTCCCTTTCGGGGGATGTGATCACTGAGTGTCAGGATGTTTCTTTCAGCTTTTTAAAAGCCCCGTGTTCCCGCTGAACTCTGTGATGTCATCACATCCTCCAACCACAACTACTTCTATATTTTCCCTTGCTCTGTGTTGTTCTTCATGACGCTAAAAAGTTCCTCCAAGACCAAATGAGCTCTGGAAGATATTAAGCATCAAGCAGCACGTGAGATCACTGAGATCCATTCAAACAAACCACTGAGCCTGGAACCTGCCTCTCATGGGGCTTCTGGTGGAGATTTGCAAAAACGGGGTCACACAGCAGAAAAACAAAGGGGGTTTTTAACACGGCGTTGACCATCTGTGGCACTGTGGATGACCCCAGCTCATGTCCAGTGGCCATCCTGTTGCAATCGTGGGCTCCAGACACTCAACCAGACCAAACCAACACACGCTCTGTGTCTGCAGGGCCCTTTAAATGCTCACAACTTTTAAAACACAAAACTGGAGTGTTTGCCCCTGCCTTATGAGAATCTCAACTCCCTGGGGCCGCTAAATTTGAACTTGTGAGGAAACACCTGTAAACACTTCAAGCCTCATTAAACGAGGACGTCCTTCATTTAAAAAAGAAACCTCTCCTTTTTCTGTTTTGTTTTTATCAAAATACAGCACTTCCTACCAAGGAAGAGCTGGCCCTTCCAAAGAGCCTTGCAGGGCTGAAGGAAGGCTGAGAGATTGCCATAGGAGCTCAGGTACGTTCTGAACATCAATCATAGCAACACTATTGTATCTGACCTATTCACACCGCTGCATGAATATGACCCCTTTAACCACTTGGCATTCCCATTAGAAGGAGAATAAAGGGGTCTGGTCTCTGTTTTTGGGCACAAGTATATCAAAGGGATTTCAGCCCTTCAAAGATGCCCAGTGTGTCTTGGGAGCGGGTTCATATTGCAAACCATTTTGCAATGTAACATTGGCACGTGTTTCATGAAACGAAAACCAAGCAAACAGAAGAAAAACCCAATGGACTGACAGAATGAAGATCACACAATCATAGAATCACCAGGGTTGGAAAAGACCTCCAAGACCAAACAGCCCAACCATCCGCCTACCACCAATGTAACCCCGCTATCCCATGTCAGTTAGCACCACATCTAAACGTTTCTTGAACACGAGAGATTTGCCCAAAAAACCCCTCAAAGAAACAACCTCCAAACCAAGCAGTGACACAAAGGAGACCACGCAGCTCCACACTGCTGCTCTCAGCAATAGGCCCCCACCTCCTGAGCATTGTTCTGCCACGCTTTGCATATCTGCATTCATTCTTACTACCAGCTGCACGCTGCGATATCCTCCCTGCTGTCAAAATGCTTAGTAATAGCAGGCATGCTGAGAGCTGACACTGCACAGACGGACAGGGGAGGGCCCAGCTCACAGCCCTGGATGAACGGAGGGACAACGCTGCAGCCGCCCTCAGTGCCATTCCATTTGCACCAACACTGGGACAATATGTGGGCTCTCCTGTCTCTGGTACAGAAACTATTGGATTTCTCCCCAAAATAATGCAAATATAGGATTTCATTACAAAAAAAATTAAAAAAAGCCACTTCAATGTGTAGAATTAAAGGCCTATTTTTCTAGCAGTGCAAAACCTCTACCTCACAAATGATGCTCTTCAAATACCAGTGCTTGGTCAGGTACTCAGATTTACTTCAAGCTCACAGTGCAGGGCAATATCAGGAAGCAACGGTAGAAGTTAAGGGCATCTGGCTCGAGTCAGTGCATGAGAAAACAGCAATCACAATTAGGAGATGGTCTCAACAATCCCCACAAGTCTCTTCCAACATGAGATATTCTATGATTCCATAACTGGGCTCTGCTGCAGTTTTCTTCTGGAGACACCTGGTGACACTTCTGCCACCACAAAGCTGCTTGGAAGCAGCACGGTCAATGGAGGCCTCCAGCAGGTCTCTGCCACGAATGAGCCCTCTATTTTTAAACGTGAGAACACACCCTGTGTACATCTGCAGAAGCGCTGCCTGAGGCTCATGCACAGCAGACTGTCAGTGCATCACATACATGGTCCTGAGCTGACACCCAGACCCAGCATCTCACATTAAGCCAAGCTGTAGTTGTACGCAGGAATGCCGAGGACGACGTGGACTTACTCAGGGTTCAACTGTTTTTAAGGTCTTTGCATCAGTACTTTACGAACATGAAACCAGATAAAGTCTGGTGATAAATATCTAAAATGAGGAAGTTGCAAAAAAGGGCATAGATATCCACAGATAAAACAACTGGCAGTACTTTGGTGGCTGACAGTCGCCCATTTCCATTTATACACACAGTCAGTAAACGTTTGATGTTCGTTTCCATGCCTCCCAGCCCTGCCTCGACCAGTTCACCACCAAAGCAAGGAGCTCAATGTCTTGGATCCAATGAGACCCCTGTTAGCATGGAGCATCTCTGCCCCAAGTCGGGGTGAGACTTCTCTTGTTCCTGGTGGCTACACATTGAGTCGTGTCCACAGACCAAAAGACTCAAAGGCAACACAGTCCTGCCACAATCCTGGGAGTACAAACAAAACAGAATCATAGAATCATCACAGAATGGCTTTGGTTGGAGGAGACTTCCACCTCCTGGCCATGGGTAGGGCTGCCCCCACCAGTTCAGGCTGCCCAGAGCCCCTTCCCACCTGGCCTTGAGTGCCTGCAGGGATGGGGATGTTGCTGGGGATGCCTCCATAAGTGTAAGTTTGTTTGGCAATCTGATCCCGAGCTTTACCTTGCAGGTTATGAATTAGGCGCTCCCTCCCCTTATCTCCTTATTATTGCCTCATTCCCAGGACAGCAGTTGAGCTCATAAATAATTTTCTTCCAGAAGTGGATTCATGCTGTTGACAGATATCCCTTTATGCTCTTCTTTAACATGTGTCAATATTAGCGCTTTAATCCTGCCATACAATGTCAGAAGTATGAATACACCAGCAGCAGTCTGGTATTTCAGAAAGCTCTGCGGTCTGCAAGCACAAACATTTGTCTTTGAGGATACAATAATGAACTTAATAAGAGGATCTCTATCTCATAGCTCTGAATGAGTTTAAAAGACAACCACACTTAGCCAAGGTTCCTTCTGAAACTTCCTCCCTCATCCAGCAGGAGAGGGAACAGAGATTGAGAAGCTGAGTCTCATTGGAGGCAGTAACATCTGCCTGAACCAGGGCAGGTATTTCAGACTGCAAATCCTGTATCTTTGTTCTGTTTGCATGACGTTGTATGTGAGAATACAGAAAGACAATCCAGGACAGAAGTCCACAGAGCACGAGGCCAGGATCCATCCCAGTCAACTGATGTAAGCCGTATCACCCAGCCTGGGAGCATCCCCACCTCTGGGAGCTTCTGCAAAGAACACCTACAAACCCTCAAACCCGTGTCTGGAACGCAAAAGGTGACTTCAGGCAATGAGACCAACCTCGAAAAAAAGTCAAAAATGAAAAATAAAAGAAAGTTTCCCATTTTCAGCAGAAACTCTGAGGGTTACCAGGACCACGTGAGTCACAGCAGCAGGGAGATCACAAACAACCCGAGCAGGGCCGGAGGGGTGAATTTTGTGTTAAACTTCATCAAAACTCTCTGGGAAATGCCAGATTTTACTCTGTGCCCCGCAGTGGGAAGGCCTAAACGAAATGACAGACACGTTTCTGATGTCCTGATCCCAGTGGGAAGGACAGCATTACCAACCAGCACAGCCTGCTCCATCGTCCTCGTGTGCCACAGACCCAGAGAAACACAAAGATGCACTTATTTTGCAGAAACCTGTTGTCAGTACTCATAGATTTAGTTGGTTTTCCCTGGGAATGCTGCACAGCCATCCACAATGTCACCCCCTCATTACATGCACCCTTCAAACAGCCTCTGAGCTGCAGTGGAGCTGCAGTGTCCCTGCTCATTGCAGAGGAGTTGGACTAAGTGACATTTGAGGGTCCCTTCCAACTCAAATGATGCTATGATTCTATGAACACCACCTATTTTTTGTGGTGCTATAAATAACAGCCGAGCAGCTGTAGTACAATGAGCTCCACTTAAAGCAGCTCCGTATTATTTTTATTTTTCTACGTGAGCCCCACACCTCCCACTTGGCCCTCTGAAACAAGCTCTGATTCATACCTCAGTTTTAATAAGGAACAAATGAGGCATCCTCCATACACAGTCAGCAGCAGCATTAGGCCCTTGGGCAGTGTAAAGCACCGTCACCCTCATGACCTCTCACACATGCTGAGGATCTGAACCTGGGGCATTCCACATCCGCTCCATGGTTGCTGCATGTATTTTTTCACATTCAGAAATCATAGAATGGTTTGGGTTGGAAGGGACCCTCAAAGGCTGCCACAGTGCACAGGGACACCCACAGCTCCAGCAGTGCTCACAGCCCCGTCCAGCCTGACCTTGGCTGTCTGCAGGGACGGGGCAGCACCGCCTCTCTGGGCAGCCTGTGCCAGTGCCTCACAGCCCACAGTGTCAAACCTTCCTCCTTATAATCAGTCTAAATCTCCCCTCTTTGAGTTTGAAATCATTCCTCGTTGGTCCTATTGAGTGCCCCATACTGCTCACACCTAACATCAAACACAGAGGACAAAGTGAAAGCCCTCAGAACCTCTGCACGCAGGTGACCCTATTCCCCAGTGTCCTCAAGAGCATTCTGAGATCAAGGCTAGGAATCATATTCAAAATAAATTTAAAAGTCGAGCCAACACAAATTTATTTGCTGACAGACTTCTCCAAGCTCGACTTGCAAGCTGCTCGCAGCAGGCACAGTGCTTGCCTGTCCCTGCCTCTCCCTTCCTGCTCCTCACTCACACGTTCAGGTGTTTGTCTGCAGATGAGTTGCAGTCACGTTGAGCTTAAAAGTTTCCGGCGCTGAGTCAGGCAGTGGGAACGACAGCAGCCAACACTCTGAGCTGGTGTGATGCAAGCCAACTGTGGTCAGAGTTTCTCCTCTTGGTAGAGGACAAAGAGCAGCAATGGTCCTATGGGCACCGTGCAGCCGATGCACACAGAAATGCTCACTTTGCAGCAAGAAAGGAGGGAAAAACCAAGGCACCTTTTAACTTCCCCACCTACAGCAAGTAGCACCAGCCCTGGGTCTTGCTGGCTTCCAGGGTTTGTGCACCAACACGAAGAAAACCACCCGTCCGATCTATCTGTTGAGAAAGTACACGCAGATCCACCCCCCAAAATCAACCTGAAAATGGGCAGAAATCTGAAGATCTCAAATGATTCACCGAGGGAAAAGTACAAGCAAGAACACCATTGCATGTTACTCACATGGGTCGCATGACTGGCTCTGGAAGCTGCAGTGTGATGCTGTGAGGAAGCACGGGGTTTCTGCAGCTACGAAGGCAGTGCAGCAGAAGGGCTCATTCCATTGGAGTCCCAGCACAGTGGTCCTGCATAGCAGCCAGAAACAGGCTACAGTGAGGGCTTGGGTCCCTTTTCTGAGCCTCCTGCAACAGCATTTCTTTACAGGAACGTGTTATTAACAGCCTCTCTTTCCCCTCACTGAAGCAAAACTGAAGCTCTGCAGATGAACGAGGAAGGCTTTGTGTAATGTGAAAACAGCGATACTTCTTATGACCAATACTCGCCATTTGTAAAGCTGTTCTCACTCAAAATTTGCCTAACTGTTGACACGGATTTCAGATGAAACTCCCTTTCTGAGAGCCTCTCATTTGACTGGATGGCAAGTCCTAGAAAGGCATCGTGCTCTGAGCTCACACGGTGCAAGTAACACCCAAACACAACCACCAATGGCTCAAAAAGCCGTATCCAACCAAGCCACGGGCCCAAACTCAGTAGAGCAAACCAGAGGCTTCACCACCTCTTTTGCCATTGAGATGTTGGCCCAGGCTTGCCACAGTTTTCAAGCCAACAGCTTTGAGCTAGTGGTGGAAATTCTGCCACCTGCAGAACAGACCTTGTGCCAGAAACCACACCATGGAGCTGCCTATAGCTGGTTCATTCTGAGCCTGAGCCCTGCCTCTGTTACCAAGGCAAAACCTTGAGCCCAAACTGTGTCACAAGGAAAGTCAAACCGCCGGTGCGTGGTCCCATCTGGAAACCATTCACACTGAGAGCTCCCTCTGAGCACATTTGGCCCCGCAGTTTCATCAAGAAACAGGACTCAGCAGCTCCACAGCATCCTCACCCCGAAACCCGCAGTGTTCAGCTGCAGAGGAGTGGGCAGAGAGCTGCAGAGAGCAACAGGACCACGGCAAGATGTGAATCTGCACAGAAGTTCCCACTGCGTCATTCAGCACTTACTTTTCTGCGGCCTCCTTGGAACACCTGGGAAAGCCCCAGGCAAGGTGCATTCCACCTGCAGATCCCACCCCAGCTCGCCACTAAGGAGGCTGACCCTGCCTGGTTTAGGGGAACCATTAGGAAGACGAAGGAAAAATGATTGGAGAAGTTTTTTGGGGTGGGTTTCCTATCCACATCCTCCATAGATTGGCATCAGGTTCAGTTCCAGACCGTGCTTTTGAACAGGCTTTTTCCCCCATCTTATTCAGCCATTGGCCATGCTGTTTCCCTTGCAAGCTCCTATTAGGGCTTAATTACACCTTTAATAATTGAGTTAATAATTCATGGGCAAAAATTCCCCCTCTTCTCTGCTGGGCGCTGGTTTTGTAGAAGGCCTTTTAAGCCTGTCTCCACTTGACAAACTGAAAGCAGCACTTATCAGCCTGTTCTCATCATCAAAGCATGGATGGAGCTGTGTCACCCACCTGCAGAGACACCGATGGACCTTGGGATAGAATATAGAATGAATTAGGCTGGAAACATTGATCCCACTCTGAGAGCATTGAACCCAGTTTAGACAAGGAGGTGGGTTACATCTTCCTTTGGCCCTCATGCTTAAGAGAGGCTGCAAGCTTTACAAACTCATTTTATATCCACGTGAAGGAAAAGAAGCCAAACACGTCCCCAGCTAAACACGTTCCTGGTCAGGCCATGCTGGGGGTCAGTTTGCAAAGCAGCACTGTGGGGTTTGGAGGGAGAATCTGTGCTGGTTCTGATCCCTGCAGGCATTCAAGGCCAGGCTGGATGTGGCTCTGGGCAGCCTGGGCTGGTGGTTGGTGACCCTGCACATAGCAGGGGGTTGGAACAAGATGATCGTTGTGCTCCTTTCAACCCAGGCCCTTCTATGATTCTATAGTATGATTCTATAAAAACCAGAAGCAAACTCAAAAAAAAAGATAAACCACCCACCCAGAACAGCACCCGGACTACAAGGCAGAATTAAAAGCTTGGTAAAGTGGAAGCATCACTGTCTGCCATGTTGCTGACAGCTCTGTGCTGGGAGGGAAGCGATGAACGCTGACTGCGGTCAGCCTGAACAGAAGAAATGGCAGTTTCTGGTTGGAACCAGCCTATAGCAGGGGGGCTGGAAGCAGATGATGCTAAAGGTCCATTCCAACTCAAACCATCCTGTGATTCTATGATCTGAGAGGTCACAGAATCACAGAATCACAAGGTTGGAAACGACCTGCAAGATAATCTAGTCCAACCGCCTTCCCATTCCTATTAGTACCACAAGCTACTAGACCAGATCTCGTAGCTCCTCATCCAGGCGCCTCTTGAACACTGCCAGGGATGGCGACTCCACCACCTCCCTGGGCAGGCCATTCCATTGGTCCTTTCCAACGCGAGCCATTCTATGACTCTGTGGTCACTGCCATGCGAGCAACAAGCAAGGTCTGCTCTAAAGCGAAATGGTACTGTGGGATTGGCTGCTGGAATTCCTCCTGCGCCCTGCAGGACCCGTATTTGGGTAAGAAAGGAGAATGGCACGCGCTGCGTCCCCTCCGTCACCCGGTGCCATCCGCTGGGCGAAGCTGCCACCTGCCGGCCCTCACCCACACCCTTCATCCAACCCTCGTCAAAATGGAGATCTGAAAGCACAGCGGATGTCCAAAAACGCCATCAGCACCAGCCGCGGGAGCAACCAGCAGCACCCAAAGGCGCCTTGAAGGAGAAATGCTCAATCCAGACGCTGTCATTTAAAACACAGCTCTGACAGCTGTCTGAGCATCCACGCTCCGTATGTCTGAGTGCAGAATTGTGGGATATTTCCTTCCATTCCAGATGCATGGAACGTGTTTCATTAGGTCTGTCCGCTCCCTGGAAATGGAGGGACTTTCCTCCAGCTGGGTCAGTTGTGCCAGCAGCCTTCTTTTTACTTCCAGTGAGCAAAATCCTCACTGTGCAGTCTTCTACTGCATGAAATGCAGGTGCAGAAAGCAGCCCTCACTCTACTCTGGTTCTTGTGAAATACCAACAGCAGCACTCGAGTTTCCAGTTGACCCCCTCCTTCATTTCTCATTCGCTTACCGGTCATCGGTTATGCACTCACTGCTTTTACACCTTTTGTTCCACTCTATTCCACTTCCACAAGCCCTAAGCCAGGCACAGACCCGTGCTGAACGTTGGCCATGAGACAACTCAGCCCTCACCCAAAACAGCAGGATTCACATGGAGCAGAGAAGCACCAACTGTGGGATTCCCCTCCTCCCGTCTCCCTATGCTCTGCCGTGCTTCGGACTTCATGGCAAGAATACAAGAGAAGGCAAAGCGTGCTCTCACAAGTGGAAATGACACCTGCATTCACTAAAACTCTTGGTTTTTCCTTCAAAACTCCATGCATTTGGTCACTGTAGAGTTCCACATCCAATAAAAATACCTGACCTCAACCAGCACGCAGACACTCTTACTCCTCTTCGGACTATGGGGCGACCTGTCCACTTCTGCACCTAAAACCAAACATTACGCCAGACATGAAGAGTCCATTGTGGTTTTGTTGCTTTTTTTTTTTGCAGACTAGACCAGGCCAGGTGATTTCCAAAGAAAGAATTTTAAGTCTCTTTTATGTTTACAGAAGGGTTGAATTTTCATACCGCGCGGTTTGGATTACACATTAAACTGTTATAATCATTTATCCCCTTACAAAGCCTGGGTCCCTTGGAGTTTAAGTGCATCACCCAGCAGCGTGCCAAGCCAGGTGAATAAATTCAGAGCTCTCAGGACGGGGCTGCCAATGGCAGACATGAGGGCTATGGGAAACACTCGGCCATAGATCACGCTTTCTACGCCTGTCTTCCTCCCCACTCCTGGCCAAAACCTTCAGCAGCGACAGAGGTGAACGTTTGGCTCTCCTTCCAACACCCCATTTTCCCATTTATCTCTGCCAAAACCCCAGACAAGGAAAAGCACAAAAATTCGTTGGAATCAGGCTGAAGTATGAACTCTGTATGCTTGGAATGGAATGAATTTTCTCAGCCTTTTGAAGTCACAGCCTCAGCGCGGGGCACGAACCTGCACAGTGCCGGAGGTCCTCCAGGTTCCCCAGTACTTGCCTAATATTTTCTGTTTTATCTGATAAGATCAGAGAAAAATGAAACAAATCGGATCATTCTGTTCCAATTATGAGTCGCTGCAGTGAGGCAAACCTGGACTTTCCCAGCTAAACATCTCAATATTGTGAAAATATTCTGACTCAATTATTCTAATTTGTTCCTTCTAACATCTGAAAGGCGCATCTGAAACAAAAGAAGAAACACTCATAAAATCAACCGAGAGGCTCAATGTTTTTATGAAGGGAAAAGCATTGTTTTCAGTTTCGCTTGCAAGCTGTGTGGATGCTCAGTTAGTCAGAATTAAAGCGCTGTCTGAACAAATGGGGCATTGCAGCCCTGCAGGGGAGGTGTAAAGGCTCAGAGCACGGCACTGAATCCTGCCCTGTCGTTAAGTCACTGGATACTCAGAAACTACACCAACTTTCTGATTGTGTACATCATAAAGCACCACCAGCACATCACAGCCAACCACAGGCAGGATTCCCAGGGATGGGACCTCACACCTCCCTGGCTGGGGCAGATGATCTTCTGCACCATTTGTTGCCTCTTTGCTCCGACGTGAAGCTTCTCTCGGGCATCAGCTGTGAAATGAGTGGAGACTTTTGCTATTTCAGGTGCATTCTGCTGGGGAATAGAGCTCAGTCTCCAGTGATACCAGTGCTGGCCCCAGGGCTACGTGAAGTCATTTATTCTAGAGCTGTTGCCATAGCACGCATCACCTCAGCAGATGAGAACCTCGCCGGTTAATTAACACAAATTAACAAGGCGTACTGCCTGCCCTGTGCTTTCCAGGAAAAGCTGTCCACTGGGAGCCTTCTGCTTCAGGAATTACCAACGCACGAATGGCTGCAGCAAAGCATGCAGAGTGCTCTGCGTAATCTGTGGGCATCGAAAGCCAAAAGGAACCCAACTGCTGACAACAGAAAAAAGGAGGTGGGAAGGAGAGAAGGCCAGGAAGGGCCGAGCTCACAGCAGAGTGCAGCACAGTTCCTCCTTCTCCATCTGGCCGTACTTGTGTGGAGCACCTCACCTCCGACCCCACCCCCAATGTCTTCAAGGCTTGGTGAAGATGGATCCCAATGCCACGGCCTGATGCTTCTGGGGCAGCTCCTCTTGCATTCCACCCGGACAGAAGGCAGCTGGGATGGGACTCAGCAAGTTTTATGGGCAGCATCGCATTTTTCTGACCCCGAAAGCACAGCTGGCTGTTGTTGACCTGTGCTGAAATGGCCTCTTGTCCCACAGGAAGAGTAAGGTTGGCAGATTTAATCCTGGGAGGCTGAGCAGCTCGCTGAGAAGTGGGTCAAAGCAGAAGCAAGGGAAAGGTGCCCCATCACCAGCTCACAGGCATTGAGATTTGTGGGTGTTTTTCCTTTCTGACTCTTCTGGTTGATTTGGGAATTTGTGACGTTTGTCTTAAAGATCCCACACCTGCAATAAATGGTTTGATTGCAATGTCTTCATTTAATTAAAGAAGGCCAATCCCCGAGACTTCAACGTGAAGCACTCGCAAACATGAGCTGAGTACGTTTAAGATTCAGAAATAGACCACGAAGGGAATGAAGTTTTCAGCAGCACACAGAACATCACATAGCATCATTCCTCCTCTGCTGGGTTTCCCTCAGGGCTGAGGTATGAGCTCACCCACTGCCCTGAAGCACAGCGAGGTCTAAACAGCACCCCCAGGAATGCAAAGGTTCAGAGCTCAGAGCAGTGTCTGAAGGTTACAGCCTTGCCGTTTGAAGGAGCAGCAGGCTTTGGAATGAAGCAGTTTGATGGTATCATATATACTTTGTTTTCAGACTTGTAAACTGAGAGCTGAAGTTATCCTATTGAGCAACGCAGGCGGAATGGTCCATGCCTTTGTTAAGGGCTTCTCTCCCTGGGAAGAACAAACACAGCACCCATGTGAGTTACAGCCCTGCGGAATCGTTGCTCCCAGTGCTCCTGATTGTATCAGCTGCCACTCAGCTGGCTGTAAAAATACAGTGTGTCCCAGGGGAAAGCAGTGCATACAAAAGCTATGGAGCGCAGTGGGGTGTCGGATGAAGCCCTCTGTTACTGAGGGTTGTGGTGTCACTCCGGTGCCTCACTGACACGAACAGCTTAAGGGATAGCAGGAAAACATGAAGCCTGCATGGCAGCACTCTGCTTGCATCCTCAAGCAGTGTGGCACGAGCCACAAGAACATCAGTCCTCCTGTACCTCCAGGTGGTCACTGCCCCTTAGGACTCAGGTTATACTGCTTTCAAGGGAGAAGGATTTGTTCTGCCATCAAAACATCAAAACACCATCAAAACTGGAGTGTTGTTTCCACGTCGCTCTTCAGAACTCAGTCCTGCAATGAGACGAGACAGTCGTATTGGCCAATGGCTCCCATTGCACAACAGCATTATCAGGGCTGGGGGAAACTCTTTCTCACTGCACATACAGGAGCCAGATCCAAAGAGTACTGCCCATTGGCCCCCCTCAAACAGTCTCTGTATGCAAACACAAAGGTTTGCTGCTAATAACTTAGATCTCAGTAAGCCCCAAGGAGAATGTTAGCCTGGTTTGACGGGGTGCTCTGTGTGCACATAGAGAGAATGGATTTCCGTGCCAAAGAATTTACAGCCCAATCCAAGAAATGGGTGACAAAAAGGCACAACTCTCATCTCTGCTTTACAGGCAGGGGGTCAGGCAAATTAAAACGTGCACCCACACGGCACCCTGTCAAAGCCATCAAAGGGATCCAGCTGTGAGTTGGTGCAAACCATCCCAGCTTCTACTGCAACTCATACCCCATCACAAGCACGACATCCTTGGTACACCCAATGGCAAGAGAGGAAAAAGGGCACCAGAGCTGGAAAAGGATGTGGAAAATCAATGGCAGTGCTCTCAGGGCTGCTGCTCCCTGCGGAGCTGCAGGCAGCACGCGTCCCCTCCTGCTTTGCACAGGTGTGAGGTTTGCACCGTAGCTTCGGTTCCCCATTTGGCTCTGGCTTTTTTGTTCTGGAATTATTGGAATGATAACAAAGGGGCTGCGTATTTAATCTGCCAATTGGCATTTCTTTCACCTGGTAAATATTTAATTCCTTTTTTCTTTTTCTTTTTTTTTTTTGGTAAGACCGCCTCGCTCGAGCTGTGCTTCCATTAACCTCTTCACCCTGGGTAAAGAGGCTCAAACTCCAAGCAACACCTGCATTTTTGCATTTCCCCATTTCCCTACGCAGACTCCCCCCCAGGCAGCCACATACCCCAAAGAGCTGCACCATCTTCCCCTTCTGTTCCCAGACATGAGGTGCATTTCTGGGCAACATGCGACGCGCTGACCACAGCAATGCAACACTCGTAGAGTCATAGAAACATAGAACGGCCTGGGTTGAAAAGGCCCACAGTGATCATCCAGTTCCAACCCCCTGCTATGTGCAGGGTTGCCAACCAGCAGCCCAGGCTGCCCAGAGCCACATCCAGCCTGGCCTTGAATGCCTGCAGGGATGGGGCATCCACAGCCTCCTTGGGCAACCTGTTCCAGTGCGTCACCACCCTCTGTGTGAAAAACTTCCTCCTGATATCCAACCTAAACCTCCCCTGTCTCAGTTTAAAACCATTCCCTCTTGTCATATCACCATCCACCCTCATAAACAGCCATTCCCCCTCCTATTTAGATGCTCCCTTCAAGTATTGCAAGGCTGCAATGAGGTCTCCCTGGAGCCTTCTCTTTTCTAAGCTAAACAAGCCCAGCTCCCTCAACATTTCCCCACAGCAGAGGTGCTCCAGCCCTCTGACCATCTTAGTGGCCTCCTCTGGACCACGCTGTGCGTTGGCTCAGCAGACCTTCCCAGCTCAGTGTGGTCTGATGGGAGATGCACGATTTATAATGAAAGATTAGCTCAATCAAGGGGAAGACAGCAGTGCTCTCATGGGAACCTACCACCCAGGAATGAAAAATAAACATGGCAATAAACCAACCCAAACAATCCCTGCATTAAACTGGTTCAATCCGAGAGCCCCATCCTCTACAGCAGGCACAGCACTCACATCTTGATTCATGAGCACAAACAGAGCAAGAACAATCCAAAGTAATTATCACCTATCGCTAATGAATACGTGTCTGTAAATTAGACCTACACAAGCATAGCACTCTTCCCATTTGCCCTCTTCAACGAATTTGCCCTTACACTTTCCCACTTCTTGTGATGTATCTCTTATACATCCCCAGTTCTTGCAGTTCAGTGCCTGGGCTTAAGAGGAAACGAAGGTTTGGTTATTAGAGCTGCACACACACAGCTTGTCGCCTGTCCTGCTGCAACGGAACCGAACGCAGCTGGATGTGCCTCTCAGATCAGTTGGTTAATAAGGTGCACTTCCTTATTTCCAGATAAATACCAGATGTCACAATTATTAAAGCAAAGCCAAGAGTAAATACTACACACAACCCTGAGCAAATAAAGCACTGCAATCATCTCCGAGCAGTTTCACAGACCTGTTTTTCAGGGTTCTGCTCTTATTCATTGTGTCATTGTCCAGAGATTAGCACAGCAGTGTCTGGGTCACGTTTCACCATGAGGTGTTGACTTCGGGCATCCCGAGCTCAGCTCTGCAGAGCCTTTCCTGCTGCAGCCACGCTGGGGCAGCGTTACCTGCCCCCAGTGCTGAACAGGTTGGGTGAAGCCCATTGGGAATGCAGTGTGACCTCCGTGTATGGGAAAGGGACCGGGAAGCCTGACCCCACTTTACCACCTATTGTTGTCTGCCACTCTCACCGGTTGTGTTCAGAAGGGAAAAATGGACTTCGGGCCTTTATTTGCTTATCTCCACTCGAGGCGTTCCTTTTAATGATTAACCTTAAATAAGTCAATTGTTACGGAGCTAATTTGTGGTTAATAGGAGAACATTCGCTGTTTGGGGCGTCTTAGTTCTGGTTTGGTTCAGCTGCTCTGTTGCAGAATGACAAATGGGCAAAGCATTAAGGAAAATGGTTAATGGGGAGTTTTGGGGTGGTTTCTTCACCCATACATGCCCTGTGTTAAATATATATTGATAGGACAAGGGGAAAGGGCTTTCAACTGGAATGGAGGGGGATTTAGAGGGGATGTAAGGAAGAAGGTTTGACACTGAGGGCAGTGAGGCACTGGCACAGGTTGCCCAGAGAGGCGGTGCTGCCCCGTCCCTGCAGACAGCCAAGGTCAGGCTGGACGGGGCTGTGAGCACTGCTGGAGCTGTGGGTGTCCCTGTGCACTGCAGGGAGTGGCACCAGGAAGCCTTGGAGGTCCCTTCCAACCCAAACCATCCTACAAGTCTACACTCATGAAAATCTCATAGGTAACAAATATTTCCATGCTAACACCTCACATCACCAGCTGAGAATCACCACATCACTGCGTTCAGAGCCAGCTCAGTGCGTTCAGCTCCTGAGGTTTTGCACATCTCCAAAGAGCAAACACAGAGCTGAGATGCTGAGATCACTGAGATGCTGTTTGTTTGATGTGAAAGCTGATGCATCGAGGAACTTCATGGAAGAACATTCAATCGCCACAAAGAAAGAAGTGTGAAGGCCCCAGTACCAATAGCACTCTATGCTTAATGTCAAGCTTGCACTTGATTTCCTGACTTAAGTGCTTTGCTGAATTCCTGCCAGAAAAGGCAGAGCAGAGATACTACAAGAGAAAACACGACGAGGAGCAGCCACGTATCCCAGAGTGACGTCCTGCTCTGGGTCACCAACGAGCCTGACACAGAAAACAAGTCTTAAGCAGACAACAAGTCTTAAGCAGAAAACAACCAACCAACCAGACTATTATTAAGCATTTTGGAAGCTCGATAGGACAAGAAGAAAGGATTCGCAAACAGAAGGGTGAATGAATGAAAACCATCTGCAAAGTTTGTATCTGGGAGCTCAGTGTCATGTGCGGTAACTCAGTTCTCAAGGCATGCAAGGAAGCGCTTCAAGGAGCAACATACGGCTGTGGCTGTCAGGGGCAAGACTGAGACAACAGGAGAGGCAGAGTTATGAAAGAGATGGAGAAACTGAGCCTTGTGCCTGGCTGCCAGCCACGCTGTCGTATTTTAACAGCTAAGCAAGTAAATGATCCTTTGAAAAGAAGGCTGTAAATAGAGAAGGTGGCTCGAGTACCCAGCGTCAAAAAGGTGTGTTTGCAGCTCTGGCTCGTGGACCCAGAACGTTAACCCTGACTGTGCTCCGTGCATGCAGTGAGTTTAAGCCAAGGGTTTTGCATGGGCAAAGTAATGCAGTGCTATTCGTGCCACGTTCAAAGAATCATAGGATCATCTGAGTTGGAAAGGATCCCTAAAGCTCACCTCGTCCAGCTCCCCTGCAACCAACAGGGACATCACTGAGGTACAGCACGAAACAAAGTGGGGAACACAGATAAGCCTCATAGATCCGATTGCTTTCAACAGGAGATTTGGAAACCCTATTCCGGACTCCCCCGTGTGCCTTGAGAGAAATACTGCTGCTCCTCACCGATCTCTGCTGTCCGGTTGGTTTTGGTAGCTGATTTATTTCCCTCCCGTTTGCCAGGGAGGGTTTCCTTCGGCCTGATTCACAGCACCATCTCGCGGCACGAGTTGGGATGTCACAAACAGGATTTCCTATCTCTCACCATTACTCCTTCACCATCGCTTGGGTCTGAAGCTGAGGGCGTGCACGTTTCTGGGGGTCTGAGCTGAAGGTGGAGACAATAATGCCAAGGATAAGTGTCTGAGAGCTCAGTTCTCAGTAGAGGGAAGATGGAAGAGTGCTGTGCTCTGACTCCCTGCCCCACGCAGTTCTAAGGTGTAAAAACCACAGTGAATCTGCCCAGCGTGTGGGACTCAGAGCTACAAACCTGAACCCCAAACTCCTGGGAAAGAAATGGGTGAACCCATCCGGAGCTGCAGATGGGCCTGAACAGAACATGGCAAGTTTTCCCTATATGGATACACGACCTGTTGACATCGCTGCCCAACACACTCATTCATGCCTGCAAACATGGATCAGTTTTGGAGAGCCCCCTGTCAGCACACCACAGCCACCTGTGAGCTGGGGCCATTGCTCTCAAGAGCCTGTTTTAATTACCAGCTGCACTTAATGGCCTTCAGAGTGCAGATCCACACTCTGTGGCTCCTGAAATTTCACCTTGGCGAAGAAAGCAGAAAAGAACAAACAGAGGAAAGACCTGGCTCTGCAGCCAGCCCCTGTGGCACCCACCTAAGAGGCAGAACTGACCCAGGGGATGGAGGCGGGCACAGAGGCGTTGGTGGATGAGCAAATCGTGGGCGTCCAGGTGGAAGAATTTGGAGGTGTTGTGGCTGCTATGTGCTCATCCCAGTCCACACAGGTGATGCTGGTGGGCACCAGCACAGAGAGCATCAGGAGGAGCCCAGGGTCACCTGCTCCCTGGCAGTGGGCATCTGGCTTACCCAGGCAAAACAGAGGCACAAGGGTGTCAGGAGCTGCTCCCTGGGCCTGGCTCTTGTCCTCCTGCAGCACACACACTGCCCATCAGTGGAGGAGACTGGATCCCCACCATGGTGCATCACAGCCAGGGGCTCATCTCCACACCAGGGTTTCACTCGGTGTGCCAGAGCCAAGCAGCAGGCAGGCCAGGGCAGCCGCCGGCAGCAGGTGGAGCAGAACATGGGGACATCCCTGAGCCAGTCCCTGTCACCCCAGCATGCAGCGTGGCTGGAGCACACAGCCGGGCCATACCTTACCTGGAGCATCACCCCTGCATCCTGCCACCCTATGGGGCAGCTGTGCACAGAAACCTGGCCCCAAGCATCCTTTCACCACGGGTGCTGTCACCGAGCAGGACCTGCCCTGAGCAGCACTTGTGGTCCTGGGGTCGGTCCTGCTGCACCCCAGCTGCAGCACACAGCACCCAGAGCGCTCAGGAAGAGGACAGACATCTCCACACCCCCCATTTCTCTGCTCCCAAACGCAGCGTGGCTGGAAGCGATGCTACAACCACTCATAACACCACAGCCAGAGCCCTGCTGGGCAGCAAGGGAGGTTTATTTGCAATGAAACAGGGCCACGACAAAGCTGAGGTGCAGGAAGTTTTCCCCATGGCGGCCCTGGAGCAGGGAGCAGCTGCGTGCTGCCACCTCCTCTAAACCTTTGGAGACCTTCCAAGCACGGCTCTGCCCCCGAGCTTCAGCCAGGATGGGGGTCCGGCGGCCTCAGTCACTGCCGGCCATGTCGGGGTTGCGCAGCCGCCCCAGCATCTCGCTCAGCATTTGGTTGCAGAGCGCCGAGTAGGGGTTGAGCAGCACCAGCTGCTGTCGTGCGAAGGCGCTGCCAAGCCGTGCAGCCTGCTGGAAGTCCCGCCGGGCGTCGTCCTCGCGGGCCTGCAGCCGATGGATCAGCCCGCGCTGCACCAGGCTCTGGCACACAGCGCGGCCGCAGCCCCGGCCCAGGCGGATGGCGGCATCCAGGTCCCGCAGCGCGCCTGGATGGGGCGAGAGGCAGCGGGGGGATGTGGGGCAGCCTCGGGCCATCCTGGTCACCCAGTGCCACGTTCCTTACCCGCCACGTCGCCCTTGAGGCGCAGCACCTGCGCCCGGTTGTTGTAGGCCGAGGCGCGCTCGGGCAGCAGGCGGATGGCCTCGCTGAACCGCTCCAGGGCTGCGCTCACATCTCCGGATTCGGCAGCAGAAACGCCCTGCAGCTCCAGGTCCCGCACCTGCTCCAGCAGCTCCGGCGCGAAGGCCTCCTCCTCTGTGCATGGCAGAAATGTCCCTCATCCAACGCCCGGCGACCACCAGCCCCGGGGGAAGCAGAAGGAGCCCTGAGCACTGACTGCAAGCAGAGCCCCTTCCACCCCTCCGATGGGAAGGACCCAGTGGGAACCCGAAGCCGCATCTGCCTCACCTTCCTGCTGAATGTCCTCATCCTCATCCAGCCCGGGGATGTCCCCGAAGGGAGTGCTGGGGTTGAAGATGGTCTGCAGCACCGCCCTGTCGTTGGCGGTGGCCATGGCGCAGTGAGCCCTGGGGCAGGAGGGCACCCAGCAGGCTGTTAACGTTCACCCGTCCCTTCCTATCGCAGCTGGGCTGCACCTCCTCCTCCCACCAACCCGGCCAACTCCCACATCTCCCCCAGCAAACTGCAGGCAGGAGCACAGCACGGCATGGCTGTGTGAGGGATCCCTGCAGCCATCAGCCCCCACGGGGTGGAAACGCCATCCCCGCCCCCCAGCGCAGCTCCGGCCTCAGAACAAACCACCAGCAGCCCTCTGCAGCAATAAACTTGACATGTTTATTAATTAAACTATCACTTAAATAAAAAAAAGTGCATAGAAAATAAACATGTTTAAAAACTCCTTTTTTTTTGTTGTTTTTTCATCTTTTTTTTCCTTTTTTTTTTTTTACAACTATGTACACTTTTTAGTTTTTTACATTCAGTCTTTTGCAGAGCTTTCAGCAATTTATTTTTTTTTTAATTTTTTTTTTAATTAACTATTAAAGTATTTCCTTCTTCCCTGTGCCAGGGAGTCGATTAACACTGATGGATTCAGACACGTTGCCTCTTTTTTGTTGGTTTTTTTTTTTTCCTTTAACCAAAAGAAAACCAGAAGCTCGGAAGAACACAAGAGAACAAATAAAACAAAGGTTTGTTATACATGATAAGTTGTCAAGAAATGTAAATCCTACAACGTAACTTGGCGGATTTTTTTCTTTTTTTTTTTTCTTTTTTTTTTTCTTTTTTTTTTCTTTTTATTGAAACAATTATTCACCTACCTGTATTTACTAAAGAGACTGTTAAGTTCAATAAAAGAAACACCACAAGTATAGATCTCGGTTGATAGACAAAGCTACTGTACCTTGTTCAAAAGATACCAGGAAAGCACAGAGCACGTTGTTTTTCCCTATATGCAGGTGGTACCCCAACATTCATTACCAAAAAGAAAGGAAGAAAAGGAAAAACCAAGTTGTACAAGTACTGACTGGTAACAATAAAGGGCAGGAAAGGCCCCGGGCTGCCCGCTCCCATAGCCCAGCCCTCATCCAGGCACCCACCTGGAAACGCACAGCCCGGGCTGTTCCTGCCTCTGTTAGCAACTGTAACACAATCCTTATCTATAGTGTTAAGAGAATTAAAAGCCATGGACCGATACTGAACTAGGCTTCATTACACGGTGCATTACTATATTAGTTCCTATATATATCGTATTTATAGTTATTAAAAAAAACTTGCAGGTGTTGAGTGTGGACCAGTAGCATGGGTTTGAATGGCATGATTCTGCACAAAGACCATCTCGCTGAAGAACCTGGTATTGCTTGGAAATGAAAGAAGGAACAATTAACAGAAAGATACCCAGCCCTTTGCAATGACCCGCTTTTCCTTTACAAAAAAAAAAAGAACAAAAAAGAAAAGAAACACAACCCAAAAGTCGGTTTGTACAAATAAAACTAAACGCCCTAAGGTTCCATTTTGTAGTATTTTTCAGATATGATCTGTGTCAGTCCTTATAAAATATACATTCATAGACTGGGAAGCTGTGCTGTGCTCAGGGCAGGGCAGGGCGCGCCGCAGCGCCTGATGGAAAACGCACAGCAGCTGCCAAGGCTTCTCCCTGCCTTCCTTCCAAGCACCCGCGCTGGGCCGTGGCAGCGGGTCGGGCCCTGCCCAGCAGCACAGCTCACCTTCTCTGGGTACAGACAGTTTCACTGGCCACGGCGGTGCCGCCACGGCGGCCGCCACAGGTATAGCAGCAAAGCGAACAGCGAGCTGGGTCTGAAGGACCCAATTCTGCTCGGCCGGTCCTCACAGGGGGAGATTTCCTGGTGCTCAGCTCCCGGGGGGGTCCCACAGCTCTCCTCCCCACCCCTCTCTCCAGGCGTTTCCTATAGGAGCGGTGTCGGGGCTCCCAACCGCGCAGCGCGGCCGTGAGGGACCGGGCTGAGCCGTGCAACTCGCACACCGTTCTTGGGTTTAAGCAAGCACTGCTGTCCAAAACAAACTAAGAACAAGGACAAAGAGCAGCCGTGTCTGTGGATGCAGGGCCAAGATCCCCCCCCAGACGTGCTGTTCGGCCTTCTCAAGGTATGTGCGTTCCCAAACTGTCAGTGCATCAAATCATTTCAGTAACAAATGCAGCTTCGATTGGATTCTTCTTTAAACAGTTATTACCAAATAATAATCACACAGTGCAATAAAGAAAGGAAACCAGCAGTTCCTGACCCTGTGAGAGCTGTATTTCATTCCCAGGTCAGAGGAAGAGGTCTTGGGGCCTGAAGAGCACAGATAACGGAGTGTGAGATCAAGAGCGCTGGGGTATCGCTCACTTCGGTCCGTTCCCTACCAGCTGCTGATGCTGTTTCAGAGCAGCCCTTCCATTTGCCAGCTCGCCTACCCACAGGTCCAGCTTAGAAAATCAAGGGTGCTTCAAGGATTTACTACTCCAAGGAAAAACCACTCTGCGTTTGGTCTGGGGATGAGGAGTGCACGTAGGGTGTGAGCCCCGTGCTGCCCTGGGTGGCAGTCTGGGGCCCTATTGCTTCGCTAGATTTCCACAGGACTGCGTTTCTGTGTGCGGAAAGACGCGGGTTTACCCAGAGCAGAAAGGCAGGGCCTTCCCTCGGGGAAGCTGCTCTGGACAGAAGAGGGATGCTGGGACCCCGCAGGTGCCACGAGGCTGGGCCGGCAGAGCCCCTCGCTGCCCCCAGGGCTGTGACACCCAACTCCCCACACTTCGGGGTGAGAAGAGTCGCACTGCCCACCCGAACGCTCATTCTGAACACCAGGCAAAAGGGGTGAAGCTATTTACGGTCAGTTCTCTCTCTCTCTTTTTCCTCTTTTTTCCTTAAATACACACAGGATACTGGTGTGTGGCAAGGCAGAATCATGCCTCCCGCCTGGGGGCACGAGCAGTTGTTCAGAGATCCCAACAACTCCTCCAAAGCCGGGCAATTCTCCCTCCTGCCCCCATCTTGACAAGCAAATCAAAGTTTAAGGTCCAGCCAAACCTCACAGAAACAGTTACCGAAGTCAAAAAGGCAGAACAAGATTAAGGAACAAAAATAAAGTGTACCCCTCTCTCTGGAGAAAGGATCAGACTGTGTCCAGCCAGATATTTCCTATAACCGTCCTATGAAAATAAAAAAATTATTAAAAACAGATTCTTTTAAATTAGGATAATACCACTGTTTAAAAAGCCTCGTCATAAGTGCTTTTCCCTATGAAGTGCTTCTCATAGAAAAATATACAAAATATATTTACATTTATAAAACCTTAAATACTAAACTGTAAACAGAACAGAGTAAAATCCAATGTCTCCATTTGTCAGGCTTGGGGCTTTTTCTTTCGTTCTTTTTTCTATTTTTTTTTTCTATTTTTTTCTATTTTTTTTTCATTTTTGGAGGCGTGGAGCAGACCCAAAAGGGAGGAGCATTTACTTGGCCCAGGACAATAGTGTCTATTGATTCACTTCAACTAAGTTTGACTCTCCAGCTGCCGCCATTTTCAACCGTGCCCATCGCCAATCTGTTTCCTGTGCATTTTTAAGTGCTGCACGGAGTCCACGGGGCTGGTTAGTGTTTGGCCTAGCATCTTCAGTGAATTTACACTCCATTTTGGTGCCTCTTCCTGTGCCTTTCATGGAACATTACCAAACGACATGCTGACGGCAGGTCAGACAGGCACGGGCCTACAGAAGCCACTTGTTTGTCTCCCTGGGATGCTGTTCTGTGGGGCTCCACACAAATCCCCCCTCCCAGTTCCTGCCCTACAGCCAACAGCAGCAGCAGCTCCCACCACTGCTTCCTCCCCCAGAGAGCAGCCCCACGGTGGCAGGGGAGCCCTTCAGTCCCTAGGTCAAAGGAGAAAGGCAGCCTCCAAAGGAAGAAGCATGGAAAAAGACTGCTTCCCTCCTTTACAGCAGGGGGAGGGTGCTGCTGAAAGGAAGCCTCTGCTCACAAAGATTTACAGCTCTGCAACCAGTTGGCACAAGCCCTTTCTCTACTAAGGAATGCCAGGAATTCCCTTTGCACTCCAGCTGGAATTTCAGAGTGAAACACTATCCAAATCCTTCTCAGTTTACTTGCGGCTGCTGTATGACCCTCTCCCCCATTCAGTCCTCCTAGATTAAAGCAGACAAGCCGGACCCGCACGGCACAGCAGCCACCTACACCACACAGTACACCAACCAACTGACAGATAGTGTTTTGGAGATGCATAGCACAAGGAACCACAGACACTCACAAAGTTCTCAGAGGAGCTGGTCGGTAGGGTACAGTTTCTCTCCCTAGGAGAAAAGCGCAGTCACGTACTGTGCTATGGGAACTTATGACACAGCAACCGAATGAAAACAAGAACTCCACGTTCACCTCTTTGAGCCAAGAGAGGTCAAAGGGGTGGGATCTGTGATCAGTCCTCTATACTTGGGTCCGGGTCTGCCTTCCCTCCCCTCTCCCACTCATTAGCCCCGTTCTGAGAAACAAATTCTGGGGGGTGTTGGGGTGGGAAAGAGAATAGCAAAAACATAATCACATTGAGGATCTTCTCCAGTCGCCCGTGTCTTTCGTAAGGGTAAGTGTGCGCATGCAAGACATGAAGATGTGGACTCTGACAGAGAAACACAGCCGCCAGTTGGGTCCCTGAGCCCAGCTGATCTTCATTCCTGCCTCTGTCCTTTCCCCTCCCCTGGCGAATGGCAGGGTGGGGGTTCACTGTTAGCTTTGGTTCGCCCCACGCCCTTTAGGGCTCACTTGCAGCTCGTGGAAGTTCTTAGTTTAAAAACTTCCTGCACTTCTTGGCGCCGCAGTTGCAGGGCAGTTTGTTGCTGGCGTCTTCAATGGGGAACTTGTAGTCATACGTGAGCTCCTCCCCCCGGTAGATCTTGCGCATGGCGAAGATGACGATGTGCTTCTGGCCATCGATGTTGATGACACGAGAGTAGCAGTTGGGCTCACAGGAGTGATTGATGAAGCGGGCTGCATTCCCATGCATGGTGGCATCCACCACTTCAGAGTCGTCAATGCGGAACATGTAGCAACCGATCCCCTACACACAGAACAGAAAGACAGTCATGACAGGGAAGTCAAGAGACAGCTACTCTAATGGACAGCTTTGCTTAATTACTGCAACGTGCTGCATGCTAAGAGGCAACTCATTAACAATATCTGCAACCCCTCTACCTTTGCCTTCATAAGCTCCTGCTTGAATTATTTCAACCCCTTTTCTCTTTGGATCTACAAGGTGAGACCACACTGGTATCTTTCCCTGCCCATGGGGGAAAATGACAGCAGAGCTCCAGCTGGTAAACAGGCAGAGAATTCTGTAATCCCAAATCATGATGCTTCAAATGCAATTTTCACACGGTCTATGCTTGTCCTACCTTCAGGGCCACTTCTTAGTTCTCCCAAACTCCTCTCCCTACACAATAATCTCACCAGTCATGCCTGACAGTGATTTATTTCATCTTATATACATCACCACTTTGCACTGAAAACTGCTTTAAGTCACTAATACAAATGCTAAAAGCATCTGAGAACTCTAAATACTCAGATTATACTTGTCCTGGCTTTGTTTAGACAAAATGCTTCTCTCAAGAATGACAAAGGCTTCATGAAACAACTGCAATTTGTAGCAGGGAGGTTACTATGCAACGAGGTTTTAATTTAGGGCAGACTGATCAGCTTCTTGATTTTGTTTGAGAGTTCTGGTTTACACACTTCTTCATGCTGTGAATCCTCAAGCTCTGATCTCACCTGTGACACCTCCTGTGGCACAGAGTAGATCTTTAACTGCTTAAGCTTCTCTAACTCTCTGAGCCATAAAAAACAACTTCACTTTCCCTCCATTCCCTGCACATGAGAAGCACTACTCTGGCTCTAGAACTTGAAACTTCAGCACACGTTTTTGCCAGTGTTACAAATAACTTCAATCCCAAAGCCTCGTTAGTAACCACGTTCTCTGTCTGCTCTGTTTCCTTGGATGGCTGAATGGGAAAGGGGCTTAGAATGCTCTGTAAGAAGTTCTGTGAAAGCCCTTAACTCACCTTACTGTCATAGTACTTCTCTCGTTTGTCAGTGAGGATGGAGCGAATGACATTGCCCGAATATTCAATCACCATCTCACCTGCATCAATGTTCCTTTTGCAGAACAGGCCCCGGCCGTGGATGGGAGACCTAGAAAAGCAACAGGGTGAGAGAATATTCAAACAATACAAGTGAAGCTCAAAAAAGTTGCACCAGCACTGCAGAAAACAAGTTATTTCATGATAGGGACCACAGCAGTATTGTTACACTTCTACAAAGTAATGCCAATGGGAACACCACCAGGTCTCTCCTAATGCCTTAGCTGTCAGCAAGGCAAGCCAGAAGGAATACGCTGTTTGTGCTGAGGATTACTCAGCACAAAACCCAAACATCCTTCCTCCTTCCCTTCTATTTTTGCAGTCTGACTTCACAGGTTTTCAGTTTTTACCTTCCTCTGTCCCAGATGTCAAGTTGAGAGTGTCAGAACCAAGCCATACCTGTAGACACCAACTGCCTCCTTGGAAGTCTTCTTCAAGTGTCGGAACCGCATGGGCATTGGCAGGTCCATACTTGTGGCCCTCCTAGAAGAGAGAGACACCACTAAGTGATGACATTCATGAGAGCCCATGCCATGTATTATTATCTGGGATAGTTTCCAAGATACAAACATTCAACCACTGTAAAACTGTGAAACTGTATGAGTTTCAATAGGGCCAAGTGTCAGGTCCTGCATTTTGGTCACAACAACCCCAGGCAACCCTACAGGCTTGGGGAGGAGTGGCTGAAAGCTGCCTGATGGAAAGGGACCTTGGTGTGCTGATGGACAGTGGGCTGAATATGAGCCAGCAGTGTGCCCAGCTGGCTAAGAAGGCCAATGGCATCCTGGCTTGGATCAGGAATGGTGTGGTGAGCAGGACTAGGGAAGTCATCCTGCCCTGTACTCGGCACTGGTGAGGCCTCACCTCGTATTCTGTGTTCAGTTTTGGGCATCTCAGTACAGAAAGGACATGGAGGTGCTGGAGCAGGTCCAGAGAAGGGCAGCAAGGCTGGAGAAGGGCTTGGAGAATATGGCCTATGAGGAGAGACTGAAGGAACTGGGGCTGTTTAGTCTGGGGAAAAGGAGGCTGAGGGGAGACCTCATTGCTCTCTTCCAATACCTGAAAGGTGCTTACAGCAGAGCGGGGCTGGGCTCTTCTCACTGCTGACAGGATGAGGGGAAACGGCCTCAAGTTGTGCCAGGGTAAGTTTAGGTTGGATATCAGGACAAACTTCTTTACAGAAAGGGTTGTTAAGCACTGGAATGGGCTGCCCAGGGAGGTGGCTGAGTCACCATCCCTGGATGTGTCTAAAATCTGTTTGGATGTGGTGCTCAGGGCCGTGATTTAGCAGAGGGCTGTTAGAGTTGGGTAGGATGGTTGGGTTGTGATTGGACTCGGTGATCTTTAAGGTCTTTTCTACGATTCTATGAAAAAATAACAATGTGTAACTGAACCCGACCCCTTCGTTCTAACACCACAGCATTATTTTCCCCCCTTTAAACCTTTAAGTCCTACTGCATACCGGGCTGATTTCAGCTGTACTTCCTCCTCTTCCTCATCATTTGGGTTGTATTCTGGTGGCTGTCGGTGTTTAGATGCCAAGAAATTAAACATATCAAATGCAGATTTCCTGTAATTTAACAAAGGAAGTCTGTGTTACTAACTAAAATTAATGCAAACATTTGGCTGGCAGAACAGCTTGGCATGTTTACTCTTTTACACCTTCTCCAGTCTGTCCTCTTTCACAGCTTTCTATGCATCAGGATAACACACAACAGCTTCTGAGAACTGTGAATAAAGGCACCAGCCAGGAAAGTTTCATTAAACAAAGAAACACACAACAAAACGTGCAGACAAAGAAGATGCAACAGAATTGAGTTACAGGAGAAAGTTGCTTCCATTTCCTTATAAACTGAGCGCTCTCAGTGATTTTTTTGCTCGTGTCCTTGTTAACCTTAACAACTGCAAAGCTCACACTTGCCTCAGGTGGACTTCAGCCCTAGCAGAGCCATGTGGATTCAGAGGAGGTTCGTTGGCCTCTTCTGGTTTATGAAATCTGAACTTGTAGTTGTGGCAGTGCTTTGCTCCATAAAGCTGCTCAATCAGAAACACAACAGTATCGTGGATAATCCCCAGCATCCTCAAACCATTCACACCTGGAACAGGAAACAGAGCACAAGAGTGACAAAAATGACCAGGCATACGGGAACGGGAGGACAGAGCAGCCCACTGAACAACACTTGTGCTAGCCTGAAATTTTCACAGCAGCGCTGTATTACTGGCTCACTCCAGGCAAGCAATTTTAATCAATTCATTAGGAGAATTTATTTTCCATTAAAAAAACAGCAGCTCAACTGAAATTCTTAAGACAGCGAATCCTAAGACCTGTTTGTTCCCATACATTCAGAAGCACATGAAAAATGATGGTGGCACCGGGCATTACCTGCAAACGACAGCTGCTTCAGGCGGGCATTGGAACGGGCCTCCTGAACTTTGTCAGTCAGTGACTTCCAGGCATCTGCAGTTACACAAAGAGAAAACAACTGTGAAAGAGTATCCAAGCACTGGGCAGAGGAGTGCTGTAACAACAGCCTTGCTGTCAGTTTTGGCACATTCCATCAGATTTCCATCACTACTGTCAGCAGACTTCTATGTACATGTGCAGTATGCTGTCCTCCTATAGAATGCTCATGTTTAAATGAAATAACCTGAGAACATGAAGCTTTCATTCCATCTATGGACTATAAAGTTCTCCAAGATTCATTGTGGCAGAAAGGGAAATGAGTTTCTTCAGTAACTGGTCTGCAGGACGAGTCTGGATGTCATACTGTCTGAATTGCACTATTTCTTCACAACACGTGGATCAAAACCATTGGTCAGTGGGTACACCAAAATGGGACAGTGGCATGCTGTATTCTTCAACAGAAACAAGCATTGCTAGGAACTGGGACAGTCCCAGGGCTGTAAATTAGGAGAAGTTGTTTCTCATTTAAAGATCTGTGAAAATAAGCAATGCTCTCAGAAGCCATGATTTTACTTCTGGCAGGGAAAGTTAAAAGCAGTACAGAATAAAAGCACAGTTCTCACCTTCAATGCTTTCTGCACAGATCTGAAAGCCATCATCACTTGAGATCTCAAAAACCAAGCCTTTCTTGGGTTTCTTCTCCCCAAGACACTCCTTCCTCTTCTGCTCTTGCTGCAGCCAAAACATAAGTGGGGAGCTGAAAGTGCTCTCTTCTTCCTCCATAGCTTTCAAGCCTAGGAAAGACAAAAGCCAGTATGAGGGTGGAAATTCAGCAGAATGAAGCTTTTATCCCACATCTGAATCAATTACTTATATTTAGTGGTCAAATGGCAAGTCAGTAACGTGTCTAAGAAGAACCTACAGAACTCAGATGATGATTCCACTCACACAGATTTACCAACATTCACACCTTGGTGAAGAGACAAAATCTATTCATTCTGAAGCTGTTTTACCAACAGATGACATTAGTAGCTTCTACACAGCTATTACAGGAGAACCAGGTTTCCACAAGTCATGATTTGCAGCAATGACAAAGAGCAGAAGGACTATTATTTTATATGTGAGAACTATTTACAGTTGCAGGGGCCTGAATAAGTGACACTGGACTGGGAAGATATGAAAGGCAACAGTCTGCATTTCCAGGTTCACTTTGAACCATTCAAAAAAGGCCTTGGAGCTCTCATATCTGGCAGTCATACTAAAATACACCTTCTAAGAATTGAGATTTCAAAGAGATTTTACTCAAAGGAAAAAATTCTAGATAGCACCGCAGTGAGAGTGTAAAACCTCAAGTGCTGAGATTCCCACAAGCTAAGAATAGAAACAACTATTTGAGCAGATTTTATTAATAGTGAACAAACCTTGCCTCCCTTCAAGGCATGAATAACAAGACTATTAGCTCTGAGATTTTTTTCTGTGAGAACAAGAGAGACAAATTAGAACAACAAGGTACTCATTTCCCAGTCGTGGAGAGCCCCAGGACCTGGTGCACGTGAAGAAGCAACACACCTGCATTTTCTTGCTCAGTTGTTGAGGTCTGTGTTGATTGAGACTCTGGGAGAACTGCCGTTTGCCTTCAGAGGGAAGGAAGGGAAAATGAAGAATACTTAATAACCATCTTACTACACCTGAAGCATCGTTAAATACGTTCTAATGTAAGCTCAACTGGAAATGAACAGAAGGATTCTATTCAGCACCATTTGTCTTTGTGGAGTCCATCAGTCAGCAGATAGCAGACTAATTTAATAGAACCTGTGATGTGTTGTCCCTATTAGTTCTACTCTGTAATCAGGTGCATGCTGACACATGATCTGTTTGAGTAAGAAATGCATTTCCCACAGCTATATTAAAAAACCCAACAAACGAAACATGTGGCTGCTCATTCCAGACTGAAAGCTTCCAAGGTAAATCTGTTAGCAAAGACTCCTTGCATTCTGCAGACAACTTTTTTTAAGATCAGGCCACCTGAAGCAAAGGTGTGCTTCATGCTTACCCTGCAGACTGGCCACACTGTGTTTGTGATGGCTGATCTGTGCTTGCTGCATCCTGCACATCTGTTTTCACAGCAGGAGTCCTGGAAGAAAAAGAGTTGGGAACATTCAAACTACCTTCCAGATCATGCAGGCTATAAATGAGACTGGAAGGCAGCAATAGATCTACTGGGAGCTGCAACAAGTGATTCAGCAGCTCAGCAAAACTACAGGAGGAGTAACAACAGCTGCTCCTCTGATACGAGAACACAGATCGCATTCCCAGCACTGAGTGAGATTTAAGACATGCACTTGAAGAGGAAGGAGAAGCATGAGTCTGGCTGCAAGAGGAACAATGCTGAGCAACCACAAGCAATATGCTCAGGGGTCAAGTGATGTACAGTGGAACGCTGACACAACTACAGCAAATATTTACAGACTGAAACAAACTGGCAAGTCATCAACAGCAAACACACACAAAAAAGGCTATGTTAAGAGGTTAAGCCATCTAAAGAGTTCTGAATCAGCTGTTTAAGAACCAGACTTATTTCAGGACATTGAGATGTCGGGTAATCACAGAAATCACGCGCAGTATTTCTCAGTTACCCAAGTGCTGATGTTCTTCAGCACCAGCAATTATTTGCGACCAATGTAGCCAGAACTGAAAACAAGGGGTGCAACCTTTAATTTGTCAGAGGTGCCAACAGTGAACAGAAGCCCTCCTAACCCTGATCCTCAAAGGCTTTCCTTTCCAGAGGTAAAAGTTATAAGAACTTCTTTAAAGATCTGCTTTCCAAAGCCAGGTGAGGCTCTACCTTAGAAACTATCAATCAAAAGGCAAACCTGCTGTAGAAACAGGCGCAACGTTCTCTCTTGTTTTGCTGCAAAATCTCACGGGTGAGCCAAGCAAGCACTTCTCTTACCGTGCAGCTGAGACCTGGGGTGCAGCAGTGGTCCCCCTGTCAGGAACGTGTGCTTCAGAGGAACCGGTCCACATGTGAGAAGTTTTGTGCTTCTTTCCATTCCCCTTCTCTAAAGACGGCTGAATGCGTTTGATTTTCGGTTTCATTTTCGATGAGCCAAGCACGGAGCTACTTGCAGACTGCTGACCAGACGACGGGGAGCCTCCAGGAGATGCTGAACTGGCATGCATCACAGACGAGGAAACCTTGTTTTGTTCAAGTCCGGTACTATTGGGAACATCAACCAGCTGTGGAAAGCTTGACAGCTGAGCTGTTGCTGAAGCTGCGCCAAGGTCCAGCTGTGAGGAAGCAATCCCAGTTTTGCTGGCCAAGAGTTGCGTCATATGCTGAAGCTGATAAGAGCCTTCTGGGTCAGTAGATGACTGGGCAACCGTCATGCTCATGCTCTGAGCTGAAGGCAGAACACAGATGCTCGACGCAGCTGTCATTGCTGCTGTAGATGGAGTTTGTGATGTTCCCAGTTGCGAAAACATCCCAGAAGCTGGTGGTAAAGTCATGTGCTGCTCCTGAAGACCAAGGCTTTGCTGACTAGCTTTGATCAAGAGGTTGCTTATGGAACCAATGTCCCCTAATAATCCAGGGCTAGTTAATGTTACTGAGCTTTGTCCCAAAACATGGCCAGGAACCGACCCACCGGCAGTAGGGGCTGCTGTGGCCTGCATGGATACCACGTTCAGTACCGAGGAACTCGATGCCAGCCCCGACACAGGCCCTGTTGGAAGGTGACCAGCATCTGGCCCAATAACACTAGGAGATGAGCCAACTGCAGCAGCAGTCCCACTTTGGGGCAGCAAAGAGGTTTGCTCAAAATACATTACTCCAGACTTGGACCTTTTGATAATATTGGGGACGGTTCTGTGGGACGTTGAATTTGCAATGGTTCCCAAATCCAATGGGTGGTTGGAAATCTGGGAAGGAGCAAAATTAATTAAAGTCATGTTTGAGACCATATCAGGAGGAGCTATTGCAGAGGGGGTCCCAGAGGGAGCCAGTTTCTTATTCTTCCTTGACTGCAGTCGAGATATTGGCCGTTTCTTGCTCAGGGCTGCAGCTGGTGTTGAAGCAGTGGTACCGAGATCAGTCCTCTGATTAGCTTCAGACACCAACAGCTGAGGATCAGGGGGCGGCTGCACACCAATAAGGAGACCTGGCGAAGGACTGCCAATATTTGGTGGGAAGCCAGTCTGAGTGGCTGTGGAGAAGGGATGTATATGCTGGTGATGGGACATGGGCAACAATCCTTTACTGGTGGGAGGATATAAGGACTGAGATGAGGGCAAGCTTGGATTTAATCCCGTGGTCAGTGTGAGCCCACTCCCCACAGGCCCCAGCACTGAGGCATTCGTCTCCATTACGCTCTGTGCTGAACTAACAGAAGGTGTCAACTGTATCTTTTGAGTAACGCCATTGGGAAGCGTTTGGAGGACATAGAGTGGCTGCATGTTTTGATTGACCACGAGAAGCTTTTCTGCGGCTGGCTTAAGGTGGGGTGGTGTTGTCTGTACTGAAGCATTAGAAATCTGAGAGGGGCCGGGACTATCCGTGGAATTGGGAACGTACTTCTGGTTCTGCAGGGGAACGGTGGGCGACACGGGCACTTGGATACCTGGAGTCCCACTGTTCCTAGTCAAATCCTGGTTGCTGCCATGCCCTTGCTCTACCGGGCCACAGGGCGGGCTGGCTATATGCTCTGCATCGATGTGACCCTGGATGAAGTGGTCAGGAGTCATGTGCCCTTCAGGGCTCGGGTCTACTCCTGGGCTCAGAAGAGCCGTATCGCCCTCGCTAGAGGTGGATTTTTCTGTGACTGTAACTCTTTTTTCCCCAGATTCCGTGGAGGGCAAGGCAAGCATCGACCTCTCTCCTGAAGAGGACAGCGAAGACTCTGAAATGACGGCAAGCCTGTTGTGATTCTGACTGGGCACCGTCGGGCTGCGAGTAGTCAGAACAGAGAGATCAGAAGGAAGTTCCAACGGTAATTCAAACTGCTCCTCTGCTGATATGGACGAAGAAACACTGCTATCCACTGGCTCAGTTGTTGGCAGCTGTTGAGAAAACACTTCAAACAAACCCATGTCTTTGCCCCGGTTGCTATCAAGACCTAAACCTTCTCCAAGTGTTAGAAGTTCAGATGATGAAGACTCTGGACTTTCTCCTAAAGCCTGCATGGATGGTGTGTTCTTCAGTACAAAATCCATGATGTCTGAAGGGAGGATGTTCCCACAGTCATCGCTGTTGTTATTGTCAGAGTCAGATTTCAGGAGTTCTGTGTTAAAAGTATCCAGTAAGTTCTTATCAGAAGGCGTGCTTGCATGAGCCCTACGGCCTGTTTCCAAAGAGCTCAGCTGAGCTTCCAGAGAATCCTGACCTTGTGTTTTAACCCTGCTCGCGGGATGGCAATTATCCATCTTTGGATCGGTTTTGTGGACAGCAGGGCTTTTGGTGACTTGTACTTTCTCCCCAGCTTCTTCAGTTCTATCCAGCTTTAAGTTTTCCGTTCCATTTTCTTTACCACTCCTTTTAGTTACTTGATTTACTTTTCTCGTTGTGGCTGTGACACTTGTATCGCTTTCAGTCCCATCGTCTACACCATCTAACTGGGAGATCTTTGGAAGGTCACACTGCTCTTCCTCCCTGAATAAGCTGTGGGATGCAAGCCTCTCCTCGGTGTTAGAGGAAACCACTGTTCTAGTGAAATTATAGTAGTACAAGTCATCCTCATCTGACGTGCTTAAATCATCCGCCCCGTCCACTTGTCCTTCTGCAGACCGCTTCCCTCGCTTCTTCCCCGTTGAGTTACTGTAGAATGGAATGTCTTCCTCTCCGTAAGACCTCACACCATACAGAGGAGTCAGTCCAAAGAACATATTAGACCTGGCCCGAGCGCTTCTACGCGGATACCTCCGCTTGTAGGAGCCTTCTTCTTGAGCTTTAGTCCCATCCTGAAGCATCAAGCTGTTATCTTGAACAGGCAAGTTTTCATACGCATTATTTTGAGATTCCTGTGCTGGTGCTTTATTTGGACTTCCTTGAACTACAGAGTTATCTTCTGGGCTTTCAGAATTTGAGGAGGGCTCTGCTGAAGAGGCAAGCTCTGTCCCTGCAGGCTGAGGTTCAGCATCACTTTCCTGCTGCGCAGCTTTAGACTGGCCTTCGCTTTCCATCTTGAGAGGAGTCAGAGTGACTTTGACAGTGCGTTTTCTAGGTGCCTGTGATTCCTTAGAGGCCGCTTCAGGCAGCACTGCAGAACCTTTAGATGACCCCTGCGAAGGTGGAGACTTCTCAACATTTTTTTCAGCAGGAATATTATTACATAACCTCTGACTAATTTGTTCAGTCACCAAACCCTGATTACCAAATTCTGATGTCAGATTTCCTTCATCACTGCCTACTGCCTGACTCGAATCAGTAAGAGATTTCAAGGAATGCTTCTCTTTAAAACTCTCTTTCACTATCTTTTTCCCCTTCTGACGCCTATCTCTGGAGGCAGAAACTACCTGCTCACTTGCTGCAGGAGATCTGCTATTTACTCCTGCAGGCTTCAGCATCTTTGCATCCATCTCATCAACCGAAGTAGTTTTTTCTGGCTGTACAGATTCCAAGTGCTGATCTCTGTCTTTCCTTGGGCCTCTCTGATGCAAAGATGGAAAGGATACTGTCTCTTTAGAAGAAAATGATCCTGCAGATTCTTGAAAGGTTCCTATTTTAACACTTATTTCCGTGCCCGATGAACAGTTTGGTTGAGTTGATGTTTTGGAGTTTCCTCCAGAAGAAAAACCATGAGCTGAATAATCTGGGTCCCTTGAGGTCAACGTTTTCATCTTCTCTACCTTTGAAGGTGCAATTTTGGCTATCGAATCCGAACCACCAGGATGTTTTCCTTCTGTAGACTGAGATGCATCCAGCTGGTAAGTTTTAGTTCCACTTGTAGCTGCTGTTTTCTGGGAGCCTGCACTGGAAGAGCAGCTTTGAACAGGAGCACTTGTGGTACCTGAATTCACAGATCCCACAAAGTGGTCAGTAGTTTTTGTACTCTGTTCATGCTCTGAAGAGGACCCTATGCTGGAAGCTGAAGACAGGCTGTGCCTGGAGTAAGTATTCCCAGCTCGTGTAGGTGAAATCATCCGGAGCTTTGATTGCTGCTGTGACAAAGAAGAAGTGCTATGTCTTCTAGAACCAATGCTCTTAAGTCCAGAGGAGAGCAAAGGATCTCCCACTGTAACTATTTCATGGGTCATTGGGGTAGGACTTCCTGAGAAAATAAAACAAGAAGACTGTCAAGAGATCTGAATCCTCCACGATCAGTACATACCTAAGTGTATCAATCACACATTTTTTGACAGGTCACCTCTACTACATGTATTTCAGAACGTTCCTTCTCTCAAACCTCCTGACATTCTCCAAGTTCTTCAGAAACACAAAAATAAACACCACACTCTGAATGCAGTCAAAAAAAGACATTGAACCAACCCACCAATAGCAAAAATCAAACTCAACAACACTTGAAGTACCTGCAGAGGGTAAAGGCCTAGAGCCAGGAGACCTCTGTGTGGATGGATAACTCGGTGTCCTGATCCTAAGACCCTTTGAGACGGCGGGATAGTAACAGGAACTGGAGGTCTGAGAATGCATGGGACGATCTGGAGATGATGGGTTTACAATTTCAGGTGTATTTCTGCTGTCTTTGAATAAAGTTTCTGTCATTGCATAAAAGAGAAACAACAATATAAGTCATCGCTGAACCCTAAACGCTGTGATCTGGTTAAGCATATACGGCCTTCAGGTTTCACATGAGGAATCAGGGCATTTGTTAGATACCAAGTCAAAGACCACTGCTTCCTTGCCATCTGATGTTTTGCTCCACAAGAACACTGTCAAATACTTGTTATCAACATGTTACCTATTGACCCGCAAATGATATGTGCACACTGACACTAGAACTTACATTTGATGTTTTAGGCCAAGAGAAAAACCTCAGCTCTGTTGACTAGAAAGCACCACTACAGTAGTCTCTGTTTGGGTCCTGTTTACCAAGTTGCCAGTGCACTCAACATTGGAACCATGGGATTCTGGTCCAAATCAGACTTAAAAGCCAGGAAGTCCTAATTACTACCTGACTTTCTGGTAAGAATACACTATAGCAAATACGTGTAGAAACTATATACCTCAAGAAAGTCCTTCAAACATTACCTGTAAGGGGAACAGGGCTATGGGCAATTGTTCTGTTATCATCATGTTCTACAGTGCTATTGATATCAGGTTCCACGACTGGTGGTCGGCACTCCATGATCTTGCAGGTATACACACAGCGTTTCCTGGCATCTGTTGTACTCCAGTACACCCTGGAGCACCTGGAAGATAATTCAGACATGCATAAAATAATTTACTCAACAGTCAAGTAAGCCCTGGCATTATTTCACATTTGCATTTTCTTGAAGTTACACAGGATAAAGGCTTTCTGGTGTAACACACAGCACAGCCAGCTTAGTCACAAGATTGGTTAACAGTTTATGAAAGCTGCAGTTGATTTCTACCTATGTTACCTCAGTGCTGGTTTGACTTCTGACACAGTAAAAGACACTGTCATGAAACAGCTTATACTCACTGATAACCAATGGGAAACAACTTATCTTCACAGTCTGAGAGGTCATTCAGAATTCCCAAACAGTCTATCGTCATTGAACCTAAGCAGAGAGAGGAACAGAAAGTTCCATGAACAAAGCTCCAGCACCAAGGACGAAACAAGTGTTCAGGAACCAGATCTTACCAATCATCATGTGGATGTTCTCCGGTTCCAAGCCACTAAGGAATTTTCTTCTCAAACTGATCCCTTCAAAATCCACAAAAACTCTCCTGAGAACTTCAAACCCATTCTCAGGAACCACCTGGAGCAAGAACCCACAGAACATCTCAGTAACTTTAAAGGAAATATGCCATGCAACCTGTCTTAGTATGTCCTCACTATGGTCTTCAGTTTGCTACTTGAAGCACACAGCACCCCTTGACAAACTTCCTCATGACAGACACAGCACACATTTGTTTTTAACAGCACTGTGGTCAGGCCCTCGTTCATAGGGAACACGTTCAATATTAACTCTTAAGAAATGTTTATAGTTACAGGCTGTCCCCACCTTCAGACAAAGCAAGTGTGAAGGATCTGACCTCTCCTTTGAATCTCACCTCTCCTTTGATCAAATCACGGTGCCTCTGGCAGTAAACTTTCTTATCATCCAGAAAAACACAGTTCTTGGCTCGTGAGCACATGAAATGATAGTTACTTGTGCAGGAAGTGAGGCAGCAGCCCACTGTGGCACCTGACTTCTGGCAGAACTCACATCTCTACAGAAGCAAAAACAAAGGTAAACATTTATTTATCGTAAAATCAGGCAACCACAACTGTCAGCTGTTCCCTGCAGTGGTACAACACATCCACTCACCAGCTGCTTTCCCCTGATCACAGCCATGTGCACATTTTTCAGAGAACCATCATCATCTTCAAATACCTCTGCTGACCATAAAGCACAGTTCACATGTGTCCACTCATTTTGGCCAATATAGAGAAGGCGTCCAGCATCCTAAGGAATGGGAAGAAACCTTTGTTCTTTTTTCCTTTTTTCTTTCCCCCCCTAAATGTTCCACAAGACACTGCAATGCACAACAAGCCTCATAGGTTTCAACTGCACCGGGTTTAAACGTTCCCCAACAGAAGTTCAACAAGACAGCATTACTTTTAGAGTTTAAAAGATAAACAGAGAAGACTGCAGCTAAGTACACATGATATAAAAAGCAACCTTATTAGGAAGAAAAAATATTCTATTCTTGAAGAAATGGCAAGAGGCTTCAGTGTAAGAAATGCACACAGTTCACATACTGATGCAAAGTGACATGGTGAATTTCCTAATGACATGCCTAACATTAATGCCACACCACTTTCTAGGCAGGAGAACAGACAGCTAAAGGCCATTTTCATTCCAAAGAAGGCATGCCAAGATACAGGAAAAACCAACAAACAAAAAACCAACACCCACTACCCCACCCCTTATCTGGCCTGCTCACAGTACTACATCTGTAATACTGCTTAAGTCAGCTACTATCGAAATGGGTGCATGCCAGATACTTACATTAGCACTATCGTCACCATATTTCAGGCACAAGGCACACTGCCTGTTGTCTTCTACATCCGGAGGTGGATTAAGCTCAGGACTATCTTCTCTGCTTCTGTCAGAACCTTATCATTAAGAGAAAGAATGCTTTTCATTCCTGAAGGTCAGGAAGTACAAAATTTATCTGGGAAAACTGTCAGTAAGTGAACAGGGCAGAAGAGCCAAACAGCAGCCTAGAGTTTGAATTATCAGCTTGCAAAGCAAGGAAAAGCACACATCTGCCTCTACACAGCCCTCGTCAGGGGAAAGAGAGGCAGGTGAAACATGGGCCAAAGCTCTGGTCAAAAACATATCAGTATGTAACAGCCTCTGAATGATTTCAGGTCACACAGGTCTCCACGATTCCTCAGTCACACAAAGAACTAAGACCACCCTTTCTACGACTAGAGGGCTCAAAGTGAAGCGCTCTGGGTTTGGGGCTAACGGTGCTGCCATGTTTTCTTACCAGAGATAGGTGGTGTAGGAGGATGTAGAGGAGTAGGTGAGTCCGGCTCTCCAGGCCCTTTGGGTTTTGGAGCTGGAATGATTTTCTTCATCAGAGGAGGCTGCTCAGTGCGGCTGTTCTCTTCACGCTCCTGCCACTGGGCATAATTATGGTCAAGCGAAGGAGGGAGCACTGCATTTGGCAGCATACCACTGCTGGGGACACAAGGAGCCAGCTGTTAGACCTGCCTGCACCAGATGAACTTCTGCACTGCATACGAGCACTACAGACATCCAATACACTGTAATTACCTTCAGTCTACACATGCTCTCACAAAATGATCCATCACTTAAAATTTAAAGCTTGTGATGTAGCTGTGTTTCTTTGGAGGATAACAGATGAAGAAGGGTCAACACGAGATGAGGGAGAGGAAAGGTAAGAAAGGAGATGACTGATAAGCCAACACACAGCAGACTCAGTTCTAAGTAACACTTATGATTTCTCTGCTTCAGAACAGTGACGTGTATACAAAACCTGGGAATGCGACTGCTTCTTAAAAACAACATCATCATTGTCATAAAGAAGCCAACCTCACAAACAGGCTCTCTTAATACTTTTTGCTTGGACAGCTGGCAAACCACATATGGTGTCACAGTCAGACACAGGACAACTACTTACTTGCTTGTTACTTTATTTGGCTCCCAAAATCTGGACTTCTTTACACTGAACCATGGAAAAACACGCTCCATTTGCTGAAAGAAAACAACATTCCTTTAGAAATGCTATCCAATGCACCTAGAAACTCAAGGAAATTTAGCCAAGATCGACTATAAATGCACAACCAGTGAGATCTCAGTAACACTAACAACCCTGACGAGTTATTATTTTCTTCTTAGAAATGTGCATGATGGACACTTTGGATTCCAACAGCTACAAACAGCTGTGTGATACAAAGGAGATTTCAAAGTAGCTGTAGTCCCACTCACCCGAATAAAGAAGGACTTCACCATGCTATTGGCTTTCTTAATTTCAGGCTGCCCTCCATCAGAATTAATTGCTGCTTGAATTATCTTCACAATATCATCACTAAAATCCAACTGCAAGAAAAACACAGCGTTGTTTTATCAGCAGGATTGTCTCCTGTACAGCTACATCATCCATTAACTTTTAGGGCATCAAGCGAACTTCCAGGTGTCAAAACGACTGAACCAGAACATTGACTTCTGCCAGGATTTGGCTGTGAAGAAGCAAGCAGCTCTGTGTGTTTGCCAACTGGCTGGCAGAACGGCTGCACAAACCAACCTGTCATTTTCCCCCACTTTTCTTTAACCAGGACCTGGCTGCTGACACACTTTACATCTACTACATTGGCTACCTCACAAGCATTTGGCCAAAATCTGCCAACAGCACGTTTGCAGTGGGACTTCCTAACACACATTCCTCCTCCAGATTACAGGCTCTGTAGGAGGAAGAAAGTAGGGGTCTTTGTTCGGTTGTTTTTAGAGCTACTCCCTACAAATAAAACTGATCTGGTCAACATTTTAAACAAGGATCCTTGAAGAGATCACCCCTCCAAAGCACGAGTTTATTGGTTTCCAGCTGAGTACTGTCGGTGTTACTTTGCTGGGCTCCTTGCTAGAATCTGCAGCTAAAGGACGACCTATCCTGTTTCCATGAACATAAATAACTAAGAGCAAAAGCAGTTTAACCAAGTATCACTGCCTGTTAAAGAGAGGCACACAGCAGTGTAAATTACACGTCTTTGGGCCAACACTAACACAAGTGCCAGACAGAATTATTTTTAGCAGTATATTAGCCTGTTTCCTCGTTCATTAAGAAAAGGCTTAAGCATGCTCAGTTATAAATACCACGGGTCATTAAGCAGCGCATAGGACCTATTATTAGAATGGAGCACTACAACTCTGACATACCACAGAAATGTAACCTCCTTGATCCATTTTTCTTTTCACTCCTTCCATATCCAGAGGTTGCTGCTCCTCTTGTTTACTGACTTCTGTTAGGACAGGAGGATCGGGACCTTCCGGAGAGCTTCTCGATGGGATACTCTCCTCTGTCTCAGGATTTAAATCAGGTGGTTTTGCTGCCTGTCAATATCAAGAAACAGACAAACATTGGTTACTGAAGTGCGAATGCTACCCATGATGCACTCCCTTGCACATTCATAAGCACAGAGATCCTCATTAACATGAAAGAGACTCAAGTCTGGAATTCCTGTCCAGAACAGAAGGACAAAGATAACAGCTGTCTGCTGTTGATCTGTAAGGCACACAGCAGGGCAGTGACCAGCCAGAAGGATCACACTCATTCTTCACAAGTCTTAATTCTGAATACTTCTCGAGCTTCAGCTTACCTGTCTGTAACGCAGCAAGTGGCTGGTAGTTCTAGAATTCAACAGGGCTGTTAAAACCTGTTTTAAAGAAACCTGCAACTCCTTTTCCAGTGCAAGACGCCATTCTGCAGGGTGCTGCTCTGTACAGTTAATGCAGGTGTATGCTACACTCTCAGGCAAGTTAGAGAGTATCTCATACATTTCATCTGGAGACGAAAAACAGAAAGAAAATAACAACCTGGACTAATTTAGTCAAGGACAGATGTGGGGAAAAGCCTTACTCTGCATACAGCACCTACTGGTTACATCAGATGCCCTTCGTGTAACTAAAGCATCCTGTATAACTCTTGTTAGAGTTGGGGTAGTACGGTTAGGTCGTGGTTGGACTCAATGATCTTTAAGGTCTTTTCCAACCTGAGTGATTCCATGAACTCATTCATACTGCATGTGAAGCAAGTCCTCAGCTTTCAGATAAGTAATATCACTGATATTAGTTAGGTATTTGTCAAGCAGATCACAAGTGAGACTGCTAATGCAACACTCAAAGAGAAGGACCAAAGCGATCCCATTTTGGACTTGTTTGCTGCTGCCTCGTGTTCTTAGGGGCTGAGGAGACAAGAATTTGCCTTACCAGAAAGGTTTTCACATTTGGAGTGTACCCAGCGGTCACATTTCCCACACTGCATCATCTTACTCTCGTAGTCATCGTCGTCGTAGCATTTGTCACACAGGGGACAAAAATTCCCTGCAAACAAGAAATGAGGTGGATGTTTTGAATCAGAAGTTAACTGCCACATACACCTTAAAGGCTAGATGGTTACTTACTAGTGTGCTAAGAGAAGCTCTCTGAAACCTCCCACTGGTAAGCTGCCAATACAATTACATCTACTTTTACAACACTGAAGACATTGGCCACAAAAATAACCTGCTTGAAAGACCAGCTATCCTTTTTTCGTGGGGTTTTTTTCAGGGGGGAGGCATGTGGGGTAGTGAGACTAATGAAGTGCTAAGTGAATCAGCTTTACAGAGCAGAATGAAAACAACAAGGATGACACACAGGCAAGAATGTGGGAGGGATACTCAAGATTTCTCCCTGGAGCGATCCCTCCTGGATCCAAAGGCCTCATAACTAACACAAGAATGAACTTTTCTTTTACAGCAGGAAATGTGCTGCTTTTAAGTCAGGAGACCTTTAAGACACCTTTTTTCCTCCTGAAGCCCTGAACCAGCAGGTCTGTAATAACTGCTTTCTATGGTATGGTACTTAACTTTTAAAGTCTCAAACTCTCCCAATGTAACAGTAGTGACTTTTGTTGTGCACTGTGAAACCCATGAACACAGCTTTCAAACTATGCTCTGCCTCTTGACCCTGACACCAGGTTTCACTCCTGTTTGTACCAGTGACAAGCTCACCAGGCCTTCATTTTAACTAACAGTGACACCATCTCATGGTGCCAGAGCATCTGAGAAGGTACTTACCATACAATTACAACTTTACGTACCTTTAGCAAAGAGTTTGGCACAATCATGACACAGTGAGAAGTCATGAGACCACTGAGCATCCCACCCTTTGCCTGGCGTTGTGGATCCACAGCTCTTGCAGCGAACACATTTGGTACATATCTGGAAGAAGGATGTGTTTGTTATTTGCTTTTATCCAGGGGCTTCTGTTCCTTTGCTCTAATGATAAATTGAATGGTTTTATTACTTGATGAGAGCTGAAAGCTTACACAACAGAACAACGAGTTTCAAACAGCAGAACTTCCACTACTAAAAAAAGAGCTCCCTCCCTTTATGGTAAGATGGTGCTGATACTAAACAAGGAAAAATTAAAAATAAATATAAAACAAATAAGTTCCTTATTTGCACTTTAGAAAATATCACCTTTCCCTTCACATCAGAAGGCCTATGTATTTGTAGCATTTCTTCTGACTTAAAATACAACACCATATTCTATCAGCTTTCCAGCTTTGAATACATTGTAGTGGAAAGCATGTAACTAAGCCTGTTAATGACATAACTGCTTCCATTCTTAAAAGCTTCCTCCACCTTCTGAGACTACAATCAGAAGAATCATCCCAACTGAAAAAGGTGTAAAACCCTCAAAACCCTTCTCATACAAACCCCGCCTGCTTTAGCAGCAACCCGCCTCAGTGAGAAACCCACCCCCAAACCCATCTTCCAATGCAGCAGGTACCCTTCCACGAACTGCTGAGTGAGTGCATGGGAACAAAACATCGGCAGCGCTATGATCAGTTAACGAGGGAACCACCCAAAGAAGAAACGTGAAAAAACCTCACCCAAACTTTCTTTTTCTTGGTGGGTTTGGTTGGGTAGTTTGGGCCCAGGCACTCGGGGTGATAGCTGTTTCGGCACTTGTTACACTCCAGCAGCTGCTACAAGAATAACGGGAGAAAGTATTGGAACAAAGACGCTAGAAAGAATGCAAAATCCTGGGCATTTTCATTTTACATTTCATCTCCTACTCAGAGCAATGGGAAGAAGCTGCAACTCAGCGACTCGAGCTAAGTCCACAGGAGGCAGCGTGCACACAGCCTGCACTCCGCCGCCTGCTGTCCCGGTGCCCAGCTGAGGGTTACAGCGAGCAGAGCTCGAGGAGCAGCACGGGGAAGGCTGGCTGGGTTGCCCGGAGGTCGGGGGTACCTTGGTGGCCTGGTGCTGTCTCCCACACACGTGGCAGAACTTGCAGCGACGGCAGCACCAGTTTTCCAGCTGGTCCTCCAGGGGCCGCTCGCTCTCCTCTAAGCAGAACTTGTGGAAAGGCTCACAACAGACCTGACAATACACAAACTGCAAGGGGGGAGAGGGAGGTTTTAGCAAGTCAAAAGCTTTCCTGAATTCCCGCTCGCGCTCCAAACTACTTTGAATCCTGCTTACAGCTAACAGAACAAGGCCATCTATTGGTATATTTCACTGGGGAAACGGTGTGTGCACTTCAGAGTGCCTAAATATAAGCCTGCCTACCTAGGTTATGCATCTAGCAGCAAAAGGGAGTCTGATACCTTTTGTCTATAAGTTCTGAGCGCTGGTAAAGGCCTATAGGCCTCTTCGGGACTTCCCTCCCTCGCTGCAACACAAGCCAGCACAACTGAAGACACATTTAGCAGAGAAGGAAGGGACACACGGAGCAAAGAACATCTTTCCCTCTGTTTAGCTCAGAGGGCTCATTGGAAAGCTCTGAGTATCCTCTGCAAGGCTGGACATCCTAAAAAAGAATAGTCCTTGGGGCACAAACACTGCGGGCTCAAACAGGACAGAAGAATGGTTCACCTGAGCAACCTGACAGAAGGGGATTGGCTCCACGTGCCACGGGACCCTTGTGATCTTCAAATACACTGATGTGCACATGCAGAACTTCACCCCGTTTCCCTCTACTGTTTGCTAATCATACTCAGCACTTTATAGAGTGCTGGCATCACCTTCCCAGGATGGCTGGGCTGAAAACTTGGAGAAGACATTTACCTTTTCCTGGAAATGCATTTACCAAAACTTAAGCCTAAACTCAGCTGTTTATACAGCACCAGAACCTGGCCAGCCACGTTTCAGCAATGATCTGCAACTCTCTGGAGATGGAGGCACAGCGGGGGCTGCCTGACAAAACTACTGAGCAGACGTTTCAATTGCAAGGAAAGAGAAAGCAAACTCCCTGCTTTACCTCAGCTGTGGGATCCCACATTACATTTTAGAAGAGATGCAGGGGCTCTTGAAAATGTCATTCCTTACGGCTGACAGCGTTCAGGTACAAACTGAGCACCACAGAACTCCTCAAAGACAATTTAAATGCTTTTCACTTTAGTATCTCAGGACAAAGTTTAGCAAGGACAGATTTTCAGGTATTATTTTCATTCCTTCGGGATTACGGTTGTTATACATTTCTTTTCTCTTTCTGGTAACAATATGGTGCTGTAATTAAGTCATCAACAGCAGAACACAATGCTTTACCTCCACGTGTCCACTGCTGGCACAGAGAAAACACACCACCCTGGGAGTAATAGGTACCGAGGTCACGATGCCTAACCCACCCATCTCCCAAACATTCTCCACTTCACAGTCCTCCTGAAAGTACAAAAGGATACATCACCATGCAGAACAAGGCAACACAACATCAGTACAAAGTGCTCACATTGCTGCTTTACGCACCGCGCCTTCAATAAAGCCTTCTAAAACAGAAATCATTTTAACTTCTGCCTTGGTCTACTTTAGAGCATGTATGGGAATAGCCACAACTCAGCGCTGCTCCTGCCAAGAGGGCTCAGTCAAACACTAACCTTCCCTCTCCAGAAAGCAAGCCTAAATAAAGCACGAGGAGGTTCTTCACAATTGCTTAGCGCTAAGAATGAAATTTCACAATAGTTCAACTTTATTAAAAATCCATGCTTGTATAAAAACACTGACGAGATCTCACTATAACCCCGTTATTAACACTGATATAAATGACTGAAAAAATATTAGGAAAATATTGATTTTTATTATTATTTCAACATGGCTGTTCAAAATAGTACATGATTTAGCAGTGTGAACCCCCAGGTATCCCCAGAATACTGTGAATTACAAATTACTAACATTTTCCCCAGATCTTGTTGACCCAAGGTAAGGTTTTATAGTTCCATCTTAATGGAATCAATCTTCATAAACCTCAAATTCTTGCTCATCCTCACATTGAGAGTTAAGGTTTAAAGCTTTAAGTGTCTCTTCATCCAGTACTCTAATTATAAGGAAAAAAAAAAGGCATAACAAACTTCTAATTAACCGAGTCAGGCAGGTTCCTATTTACAGTTCTCTCTCATTAGGACCAGACACACAAACTTAGAAGTCACTGTCAGCATTCTTGAGGGACTCTACTTCCAGTGCTTAGAGTCAGTTAATATGCAAATACTTAAAACATATTGTCCTCTACCTTGAAATCCACCCGGATTCTGTGGACTCCATCTGTAGGTGGCTTTTGCTTGGAACTGCTCCCATTAGTCAAAGTGCTGAGCAAATTCAGCGTGCTGCTTTCTGGCTTGCTTATAGGAGGGGGCTTTTCCTAGTCAAGTAAAGGAGCCTGCATTAATCCCAACCTCAGACATCAAAGCTTCAACAGTAATTCAACACTGCACATGATTTATGTACCAGAAAAAACAACAACAAAACAACAGCTCAGACCATCACAGAATTAACACGTGTTAGCAACCATCCTGCAATCCGTTTTGGAAGCATTCCACAAACAACTGCATTTCTAATTCGACTGGTTGCATTTTCCCCTACCAACAGGTTATTCTGATTATTTTTTACTTGGTTCCAGTGGGGCAGCTCTTGGTGTAATTATTACCAACACATTTCTCTCTCGGATTTAAGTCTTGCTGTGCTTTGTTTTTCAAATGGACAACCTAAGGCTCACCCCAGCACACAGATCTCAGTGAAAATAATAACACCTAAGCTGAATGATGGGCATAGGCCAGATAAATTGGCACCCACACATTGGCACAAGGTAAAGCCTAACATTCGTACAGTTTGCTCAAACTCACAAGAAATTACACCTTTCTCATTGACAAGACCGAAAACTTCCTCCTCAAACAGCACCAAAGATCCTGAGTAGCATCAGGAATCAAGTTAGGTCGGTCTGAAATCAGCACTCAAAGGAGCAGAACTGAATTCCTACAGGTATTTCAAGCACACACAAACCTGCAGAAGGGTTAAGTACCACAGCTTTACTTTCTAGACAGACAGATGGATGCTCTCACAATTCATTGACTGTGTACAAAAAGCAGTATTCACCTTTTCTTTTGGTTTCTGTTTCACAGGGAAAGTTGGACGGGGAGCAATTTTTTTCTGTTTGTTTTGTTCTGTGCCTAGGAAGGGGGGAAAAATTATGAGTATTTCAAGTCACTAACAGGCACCTGTAGAGAAGAGAAGGGAAAAACAACAGCTGTGTAACAAGAGATGAATTTTAGACCGGAATTTTTCCACCATCTTTGTGACTGTGCATCACCAGCTATGACTGGGCAGCCTGCAAGGCAAGGCCAGTCGAATTTGGTCTGCTAAAACTCTGAAGTGTTCCAGGTGCAAAGCAACAGAAGTCCTGGAGCTGCCTATCCGGTCACTGTCCACGCCGTCCTGTGCTATGTGCAATACTAGGCTACGTGTCTGCAGTAAGACATTACACTCCTGTTGTGCCACATTCAGACTGCCAGTAAACTTAACAATATTGAAAATATACTTTGAGACTGCCAAGACTGCACGACTGAAAATCACATTAAAGGTCGTCACTGATCTTCCCATCCCAATAAATTCTGCAGTTCAATGAAAGGAAGCCAGCTCTAAACAAAATTCCCAAAATAACTTGCTTTAATTTCACCAGACCATAAAGCGTTTATCAGTTTTAAAATCCAGCAGATTTTAGCAGCATTAATACTGTTACTTAACACGATTCACGATTCAAACATATTGAAGATAAACAGTCCCATTTACCTATTTCTGGCTGTGGAGGCTGCTTTTTCTTAGGCTCAGAAGCGGTAACTTTTGGTGCTTCCTTTTTCAAAGGTCCTGAGCTCGGCGGCTGAGATGGAGGGAGCTGTGCTGGCTGGGCTGCCTGTTTGCCAGTCTTTCTGGCACCAGATGCAGGGGTCTGTTTGGGCTCTGCTGGGGGAACAGAGGAATTCCCATCCTCATGCTTCTCCTCCACAGGCTTACGAGCAGGTTCGCTGCTCTTCTTTACAGCACTGTCTTCTCTTGGTACAACAGCTGGAGGAGCTGGTTTCTGTCCAGAGTCCAATTGGTTCTTCCCAGAATGACTTTCTTTCTTTTCATTTGTCTTGGATTTCTTCTCTTTCTTTTTTGCAGCTAGAAAGAAGAAAAGCATCAGTAAAGTAACACATATCAAATCAAACTCCAGATGACTCAGTGCATTTAAAAACCTTTCTTTTGAGGGAGTTCAGCATCCTGGCCACTGTGACAACATGCAAACCTCCAGAGGTCCAGTGCCAAGGATGCAGGGATTTAACAAAATACATATAATATACACACAGCTCACTTAAGGCTTATGTCAGAGACGAGGATGTGCCAAGGGATTTATCAGTCCTCATATCACTTAGGAACAAAGAAACAAAGCTCTGAGAACTGGCTGGGCTTAAGTGCTGAGGGAAGGCTCATCAGCTGCCAGCAGCCATTCCTCACAAAAAGGAGGAGAAACTACAAGTCTAAGCTGAAAAGATAACCGCTGTCTGCTTATAGCTGTCAGCTGCGTTCACATCTCTCCTACAACTTTCATATGCCCCAACAAAACAGCCAGGTTCCCTGTTAGCGTTTGGTTTCAGGCTAAACCTGTACAGTTGCGTGCAGTCACAATGAGAGCAAAGAACAAAACTGAAGGGATGAAAATTTCTCTCGTCCTGCACTTGAGCCAAACCTCCCAGCCTACCTTTAGCTTGCTTCTGGAGATACGCTTTTGAAGGCATCCACTGTAGATTCTGACACTTCCTCATTCTACAAGAAAGAACACGTCACCAGATCAGAACTCAGAGGGAAAATGCAGACATTGGGAAGGCATTCTGTAAACATTCAACATGATTAAAACAAGAACGAAACCCATCATCAATGCACCCACCAGCTTTCCCCACACTGTTTTCTCCTTCTTCAGGAACATTTAAAAGAATCCTGTTTTCCTGTATTTTCTTTTTCCCCCCTACGCTCACAACACGATTTTGAAGGTAATAAAACTCTGCTTCCCTGCTAAGTACCCCATCAATTCCATTTCTTACAAACTGGCACTTGAGTAGCATCAGAACACTTCTAAGAGCTCTAAAACAACATCAAACACTCACCAGGAGGTTTTATGTAACCCAAACAGGCCATTTCAGATTAAAAATATATATTATATCTATTCTGTTTCCATAGAGTGGGATTGGATTAAGTGTGACCAAATATTTTTAAGTGTTCAGTTCATATTTTCCTCATGTCTAATGCATGTTGCCTTCTAAATACTGAGCAACAGACTTTGTTTCTGCCTTCATTCTTGTAACAAAGTCAGTGGTTTTGAAACCCAGCCCAAAGCCAGGGCAGAGCTGCTAGGAGTTAGATTGCTCAGAAGTCTGCTGACTGTTTTCACACAGATGAGCACTCCATAGCAATTCTCAGAGCTGCACTTTATAAATAGCTTTTATATCACAACAATCTTTCCGATACCACTTCATTTGCTGCCTTTTCAGACAGATAATCTAGTCTGGAAAAATCAATTTGATGGAGCAATTAAAAAAGCAAGAGGTTCAGACTAAGTGATATGTATAAAACGATGGGAAAACTAAGTAATGGAGTTATTTTTTAATGATATCCAGAGACATCCTTGTTATATGAAGCGTGTGTTCACGAGATAAACTTCATTTGGAAAAAAGAAGCTCTCCATAAATGCCTTCTGGGAGAACAAGAGGTAAAATATATATGCATACACTGCCATCCTTGCAGTAATAATCTTTCACCCAGAGGGTGGTGACGCACTGGAACAGGTTGCCCAAGGAGGCTGTGGATGACCCATCCCTGCAGGCATTCAAGGCCAGGCTGGATGTGGCTCTGGGCAGCCTGGTCTGCTGGTTGGCGACCCTGCACATAGCAGGGGGTTGAAACCAGATGATCATTGTGGTCCTTTTCAACCCAGGCCATTCTGTGATTCTATGAACAACCCATACTGCTGAATGGAAGTCACTGGTCTCATTTCAAATGGCTCTCAGTGCTACTATGACAGTTTCTTCAAAGTAAGGGCAATAAATTGGAAGTGGACTTCAGAAAAAGAGCTCATGAGAAACACACCTTGAATCAGGATCAACGCTCCTAAATCAAATTGCTTTTAATTCCCTGTAGTGATCCAGCCTCAGCCCAGGCCAAATTCATCCAAAGCCTACACAACAGGGCTAAAAGCCTGTTGTCTCCTACCCCAGAGCGTGGGTGTGCTTATCCTGCTCCGTACACAGATCAGCCAAGCAGTTTCTCACACACTCAGACTTACTTGCAGCACTGCTTCTTTATATTCCGCCCACCAAACTTGGGTTTGTCCAGACAGTTAGTGCAGACACCACAGTCCTCTGGAACCTGACAGCCTGAGCACTGCCCACAGCGCCTCGAGCGTCGGCCCTTCTTCACTGGAGGTTCTTGCTGTGCCTTGTTTCTGGTTACCGGCTTAATTGGTTTGATAGGTGGAGCGAGAGGTTCAGCCTCCTCAGAGCCAGCTATGGATGATTTGTCTGTTAGAAGAAAAGTTCTGTGAATTCACTGGAGTCAGATAATCTTTCAGAAGCGTCTAACGAGCTCACGGAATCTATTCTGTTAAACCTAAGCTCATCTGCAGAGCCCCACAAGGGGCGTGTGACCACATATGTATACATATACACATACACACATGGTATGTACACACACACTGCCCTCAGCAGACCTCAAGTGCAGCACATAACAGGTTTGTATAAAACTTAACAATGGTTAGAAGGGTTAACCTTGTCTTAGTGGCACTTTAACACGGAGCCCAGATCTGTTTAACATCCATCCCCTTATTAATTGCTCAAAGATCTCATTCTCACAGGTTCAGACGTGGCTGTATTTAGCCATTAACCCAACTAGTCAACAAAAGCAGACCTTCCACGAATCCACGAGTGAAAACTGGAAGTCTTACCATCATTCCCCATGGAAGACAATATCTTCTCTCGCTCTTCCCACGGTAAGGCACTCAGAGTGGGCATGTCGTCAGGAAACACCGCTCGCTTACGGCCCAGGGCAACAGCTGCCCTCCTGCAAACATGCTTTATTCGCGGCCCTCGGACTGACGTTTCTGATGAATCGCTCTCCTGTCCCTGGATTTCAAGGTATGAAAACAGACAGTGCTCCTAAGAAAGGTACAACAGCGGGACTGTGACAACATGCAATGCAATCTTAATAACCTAAGAAGAATTAAAGTATATCCCAGCTTGCATTTTGTAAGAGCTGAGGTAAAAATAAAGACTCTCAGCCTTCTAAGCCTCAGATATCCAAGAGAAGATCATTCCAAAGAGCAGGCAGTTTTGTTCATCTGGATTGACAAAGTTTCTACCTGTTACTGTTTACTTTCTACCTGCAAACTCACTCATGAAGCTGTATGTTATCATTAGAAGTCCAGAGCTGACTGGAATCAGGATAAACAGACTAACGTTGGGTACTGACTGAGCTGGCAGAAGACAGAAGAAAGTCAAGCTGTTTACATCAGGCTCTTTGGCAGCTCTGCAGCTGTTAGGACGAGGGCACTGTGTTTACTGAGGTGATAAATGCAGCAGTTTAGTGCTATTTTCCACGTTTTCAATACAAGATTCTGAGATGTATCCTAATAAAAGAACCCCCCCAAAGAATTAATTGAAGGGTCTGGGTTTCTTAATATAAACATGCCAGGCACACACATTTTCATTTGGGGGACAAAAGATAAGCACCAGTAATTTCTAACATGATCAGGGAAAGCAATAGTTCAAATAGAAAGGAAATACTCTGTGAAAAGGCACTGCTGTCATACAACACCTACTTTTTGATAGCTAAACAGATTGCAGGGGGGGTTTGTGGTGGGGCAAACGCAGAGAGGAAAGACAGGAAAGCAGCAGGAAGCAGTTCTCCAACCAGATGCAAAATCCCAATGGATTTTGCTTCTGCCCATAAGTAACAGATCAGAACATCACACGAGACAGTTACAGAAGAGAGACCAAGATCAACTCCATCTTCAGAAAACCGACTGCAGTCTGTCAGAACTGTGCTTTCAGAAATGCATATTACCCTTGATGTTCACTTTGCTGAGATGCGTACAGAGAAACCCAATAACCAGCTCCACTGTACTGCTGTCCAAAACGCACCCAGCTCCCCCCGAGCTGAGCACACAGCAGCTTTCTCTCCCCCTCAACTTCTGCCCATGCCTTCTCATTTTTGGCTCCCTTACCATCTGTTGCACTAACAGCTTCTTAGCCTGGCATGTTAATTCCTCACGCTCAGGATATGAAAGCTGCCTGCGGTTTGCAGTGAAAATTCCAAACAAGACGGACCCTAGCAAAAAAAAAAAACAACAACAAAACAACACAAAAACAGGAAGAAAATACCTGTGCTTTTGGCTGATCTGCTTGCTTGAGGGACTTGCTCTTCTCGATCTTGTACAGCTGGGCCTTTGCTTTTTTCAGAAGGCTGGCCACCCTTTTGTCAGTCATTGGCAGTTTGTCTGCTTGAGCCAACATAGAGCTGATGGAGGAAGCGGAATGTTTAACGGTGCTTGAAGCAGGAGCAGAGAGACGCAGAGCTTTTTCCTTCTCCAAAGATGGCACAGCAGGGCTGAGGTCCAGATCTGATTTGTCTAACCCCCCTCTACCTTTCTTGGATGTTTTGGTTTTGATGGCTGTTGTATCTACCAGAGCAGCAGTGGAAACATCTGCCACAGGATCTATTGCTGTAGACTTCCTCCGCCCGGCAGTTTTTTTTGCAGAAGATGATGCTGCAACATCTTCACTGACAACTTTTTCTTTGGGCATTTTACCTACAGGAAACAAAGCAGAGCTACTCTGAATTTCTGACCCTTTTCTCCTTTTCTCTTTCCTTGACTCACGTTTGTTCTCCTTCTCTCTCTCTCTGTCTTTCTCTCTGCTCTTGTCCTTCTCCACACTCTTATCAGCGTCTTTATCTTTGGACAGTTCCTCTGTTGCCCTGTCTTTGTTTCTGCCTCTCTCTGTCTGGGGACTTGTTGTGAACCAAGGAAAGAGAGGAGTAGGACTACTAGATGAGAAAGGCTCTGCTGGAGTGCTAGTCTGCTTCCTTTGTCTCTGGCTTCTTTCTGCTGATTCCCCAGACTGTGTTAGGGAATGGGAAGGAAAAGTAAAAGTTGAATTTAAGGCACTAGTGGCAAGAGAACTAACAGAAATGCTAGTTAATGAGGAAGAGACAGAAGACTGTGGGGTGAGAGTTGTCAGGTCAGAGGTACTAAGTCTCCCACTTCTTGTCCTCATGGAGTGCGAAGGAGATCTGGGCTCTGAGCGGATAGGGCTAAACACTTTTCTCTTTCGTTTCCTAGAAGAGACACCTGTTGCAGAAGTTCCCGTAGCGGTTCGACCGACGGATGAGGGCAAAGTTACAGATTCAAAGATTCTGGAGTGGGCCTCGCTTGGAGTGAATCTCGGAGCTCTCAACAGGGGGCTTCTCTTGTGCATATCAAATCTGGTTCCAGAATGAAGAGAAAACAGACGTGCTGGAGCCGTAGCACCCGGCGTCGAGAAGCCAGACGCAAAGCCAACGTCCTCCGGGGTCAGCGGCGGGGGTCTGAAGTTATCAAATATTGGTTTGCGGATAAGACCCTCTTTGGCATACTTTGCTGATGAGAAGTACTGCGGTTCTGACCTGGAATGCTTTAGAGAGGTCCACCGAAACGTCGGCTCTCGCAGAATTGATTTACGTTTCTCTTGCATTGGTGCAGCAGAAGTAGGAAGAAAGGGTGAGGCTAACGGGATGGTAGGAGGCATAAGCCAGGGAGTGTGGTCTGAGATGCCGGAAGCAGGTTGTAGTGGGGGGGGAGGAGTGAGCAGAGGGGGAGGAGGAGAGGAGGAGGACTGCTGCTGCGGCACGCTTGGCAGGGCTGACAGCTTTTTAGCAGTCCTCTGGCCAAAACTTCTTTCTGTTATCGAAAACCTTCTGTTTCTCCTGTCGCTGTTATCGTTCTCAGGGGACTGAGAAACGGGTAGAGGTGTGTGGACCTCTGGAGTATTGCTTCGCTCCTCAGAAAGCGTCTGCATCTCCTCAGAAGCCTGAGAGTCCGTGGACGTATCGACGCTTGGGCTACTGGACCGGGAGGAGTCTGAAGACATCTGAGATGAATGCTGAGAAGCAGCACTGGATTTCTCACTGGATCCACAAGACGTAGCACTGAACCTGCTGTTTGGCGTGGACTCGAGTCGGGATATTTTAATAGGAGGGTCGTAGTCTTCATCTTCAATGAACCGTTTGGGTGTTTTAATAATCCGTGAAGAGATAGCACTCACTACTGGCATGATGAACTGCCGGATGTTTTTAAGCTGGGTTCTCCCCTTTCTGCCCTGCAGTTTGGCTGCTTCTTTCTCAATCTTTTTTTGCGCCCCCTTCTTAGCCCTCTGCAAGAGCTGCTTAGCGATTGTTGCATCTGTCCTTTTTGTGGAAGGTATGATCCTAACAGGCTTAATCCTGCGTGGACTCTGTCTGACAGCAGTCTTCTCCTCCTTCGTAGGAGGCGGCGTGCCATCCTTCTCTTTACGTATCCTTTGGGGTTTCTCCAGCTGTGAATTTATGACCAAGCTCGAGGAAGTCTTCAAACGTTCAGAAGATGGCGGCCTTCCTCTCCTGCGCACAATCTGAACACTTTTCCTCCCTATTTGAAGTTTTGCCCCAGGCTTAAACTTAGATTTCAGTGGGGAGAGTTTACTAGTTCTTAATTTCTTAATTTTAGTTGCTTGCTGAAATGTAGTGGATGGTGACCTTTTGATTTTTTTCAGACTCTCTTTATCTTCTTTGCTTCCCTTCTGAATATCCGATGTGTCCTTCACTTGCGACAGCTTGAACTTCACACTAGTAAGTGTTGGAGGTCTTCCTCGTCTTTTTTCCCCGCTTTTCAGATCCTTCTTCTTTACTTTCTCCATGGACGTGGTTTCAGACTTGCTTGAAGGGGAACACACCGATGAAGAGTCTGACAGTACAGCTGAACTTCGGTCAGAACTGCTCCGGGGCCTCCCACGAGGTTTTCGTGGACTAGATTTAACTGAGAGGGAAGCAGACAAAGCAGAGTACACATTAAGTATCTCTGAGTGTCAGCTCAGCATTATCCAGGTCACACAGGTATTTACTCAGTATAAATCACGTAACTTGGACAAGTTGCTGAAACACCTCAGTTCATTAACAAATAAAAATAGCATTTTATCAATATATAGATAAAGAATTCCATCACAAAATAAATCTCAAAAATCTCTGAGTAAAACAATACAAAAGAAAACAAAAGCCCTGGTTTTAGCTTTGAAATACATTTAGCACTCAGGACTCCAGCTAGAATCATCAAGCAGACGTGTGCGACTTGATTACTGACCTCAACCAGTGCATCTCAATCCACACCCACCAACCCAGCTATTCCACTTCTGGGTCTTCACACAGCCCTCACTACATACTTCATTCTTCATGTGAAATGCCCTATTAGCAAGGCTGTCCACAATAAAATTCGCTGGCAAGGCCGAATTAAGTAGAGTATTGTGGTGAATGAGTAGAGCACTGTGGTGAGAGCAATTACTGACGAGAACCTAAATCAAAACCACTCGTTTGCTTTCAGGCCCACTGTGATTTCAACCTACCTCTTGAACAGATCAAACCTAAAGACACCACAGTGATAGACAGCATCCAAAACTAAACTGAATCCAAAGACCATCCAATGGCCTTTTCGGTGGATGAGATTTAAGACAAGAAACAGGAAAGACACGAGAACAGCATCACAAAGGAGCAGAGGAAGCCAGCATCCATTCCTGCTACTTGAACGTACCTGTGGGGGACCGGGTGGGACTTTGTACTTTGATTTCTTCATCTGAACCAAAACCTAGGAACTGTTCATCCTGCAACAAAAAAGACGATTAACATCTGGAAGCTTCAAGCAGGGCTTTTGCTTCCCTCCAGCCCCCACTCTGAGCAGCCTCTCCCTGCTCCCACAAGAGCGATGCTCGCAGCCGCTGGAAGGAAAGCACACAGCTTCAGGGCTTCTGCCAACCCTGCGGGCCTTCAGATGTAGCCCACCCCAACACCTCCACCACCCAACGGCCTCCAAGCTGAGCAACAGGCTGGACTGGGCTCCAACTGCTGACATAAAGATGGAGCAATCCTGAAGGCATCGTTCTCTCTGCAATAGCACTGACAGCCTGCAGCAGCATGGACCATATGGGAACACCACTACCCTGTATGGTTTATTTTTTATCCTGACAGTGACAGCAGAAACCAAAAAGAATCAGGAAAAGAAAACCAAAACACCACAACAAGTGCTGTAAGATAAGGTGCAGATAACAAACTAAGTAACACCAACACAAGGAGCATCACAACTGGCAAAAAAGCTCATGCTACAAAAAGCTGAACTGTGAAATGGCCATTTTTGATACGGCAAAGCAAATCAATGTTCCAATGCAATGTTCAAGGCACTCTGCTCACATTAAGCCAGGTTTCTCATGGAGTATGCAAATGTAAATGTGCCACCAATGTTTGTGACTCTATTTTTATGCTGATCCTTGCTTCCTGGTGCAATTTCACCTCGAGCAATTACGTTCTCCATCCTTACATTCCCTCTGCACTTACAAATACGCCACTTGCTGCTTGCCTCTTAAAGCGCTGTGCACCCTGCCTGCACGCTGGAAAGTAACTCTTGTTCTAGCAGGAAGGTGCCACAGCTCTAATCGCAACAACTCAAGTCTTCAGTGAGCTCTGAGAGAGGAAGTGCTTGAAAAATAGCATGCTGAAAGGAAAAAGGTGCAATGCTACGAACAGGAGACCTTCAGCAGTGCAAATCAACAACAGCAACTGCTTCATTTAGCTCTGGGCTGATTCAAGAGTATGTTGAAACAGGGCCTCTTCCCCGTCTTGTGCTTCCTATGTTAAACACCTAATTCTCTTACACTCAGAAAGTCTCAGCTGCTGAAACAACAGTTGAGTTTTAAAGAAATCGAACCCCATGCCAGTAACCTGCATGACCACCCCCAGGAATAGGAAATTCATTCAGGTGTTAGAAAGTGCAAAGCCAAAATATCCCAATCCCACTTGGGTAGCTGAGCAGGCCCGACCCCTATAGGTTTCACACCCCAGTAGTTTGCTAGCTGTGTGGAACTCGATGCATTGAGAAGCCATTCAAGCTTTCAGAAGAGAAAACATTCCAGCAGACCCAATGCAATAGAGACAAGCAGTGCTCATAACCACAGCAAACAGCACTGATAAGTCAGCTAAAAAAAGTACACCCCAATGGCAAAACGGGCTGTTTCTACCCCGTGTGTCTTGCATTGGGCAGAAGAATCCATGGGCTTCCCCTGAAAGGCATGAACTACCACTTCCCAACGTTGATTCCATGTTAACAGGAAGGAGCCAGTGCCAAGCTGTGACCCAGCAGTGCAGAGCAGCCTGGCACCTTAAGATCCAGATATCAGGACAGGCAGCACACTGCCAGTCCACGAGGTACAGCACAGCCATGGGGAGCAGCACAAGAGCAGAGCTGCTCTGGGACACCAAACCACAGACCTCTGACCTACTGACTCCCAATCTCCTCTAAGCACTGCCTTCCAAGTTCAGTCACTGGCATTCGGCCCTGAACTTTCAATGGTTTTCAGTTTCCTTCCTTTCTTCCCTCACACCTCCATTAATGTAACTGTCACTCCCACTACGATAGCTTTATATTCTTTCTTCCTTGCCCTTCTGTTTTACAAGAACAGATCACAGAAGCGATGCTCCCACGCTGTTTGCAGTGCTCTCTCTCAACAAGTCCAAGCCATTGGCACAGCCACACCACCCATTCCCACTGCCAGGCCAGCAGTGCTCCCTGCACACCCACCTGACCTGCTCTGGATTCGCTTGTTTGCACTCTGCTCACCCAGAATCTTACCTGCCTCTTCAAGCACTGAGACAGACTGCGCTGGAGCTGTGGAGGATGTATGTGAAACAGGCTGACAGCTACAGGCTTAGGAGCAGAGAATGCTCTTCATAAGGGGGCTGCTGAGCTAAATTGAGGGAAAAAATAATTAAACTCCTTGCTGAGAGGAAGGCTAACAATAACTATTAATCCTAAAGACCACTTGGTGTAAAAGATAGCGATGATTTCTTTCCATAAGGCAATTCAGTTCCAAGTCTCTCAGCTCCAATTAAACATCCCCCGGTGCTCCATTCATTTGCTGTGCAGAAACAGCACAGAACGAGGGGAGCTCCCAGCTGCAGCTCCGGGCCCACAGTGCTGCTGCGTGCAAAGCACACCCCTACAAAACAGACTGCTCAAAGTAACCCCATTAAGGCTTTTAATACCAAAAGCACCTGGAATATTTTGTCTTCAGGTCTCACACTGGTCCTACATGGAAGTTAGGAATCCCAGCAATCCGGTTGTGTAAATTGGGGTGAGCACAGTCATGCCCCACTAAGAAAGGCTCTCACCATCTCTTATTATACAAAGCCCTTGGAAACTTGCAATTAAAAAGAACCTCACTTAAAATAACAAAGGGGCAACGGGGCTGTGTACCAGCAGTTAAAGCCTAGGAAAAGAAAACAATTATGTAGCTATTGTCATGAGATGGCAGTTTGGCATTCGAAGATAAGAGTGGGACAGGCAGAAGCTCAGCTCCTAATGGTTCTTCTGCCCACAACAGAACGCCGGGTTTGAAGACACCAGAGCTCACAATGCAGCCTGCAGGTACTCCAGGCACCCCCCTCCACCCTTCCATGAGCTTAATGAAAAGAAAGAAGGACCTGAGCACTCCTTTTACTTCCCCTAAGAAGTCTGCTCAGATCTGCTTCCCTGCGGTCTGACCCAGCTCAGGGCTTCCTTACAACCGCACAGGGAGGAGAGCTGGAGGAAATTCAAGGCAACCTGCACAGTTTCTGCAGTAAGAATCCCCACTGCTGCTATTCTGAGAAGCAGCTCCCCATCAGATACCACAAAGCTGCCATCCCACCCCAGCCTTCACAAAACAGCTCGGGAATACACAACCTCTCATCAAACATATGGAGTCTGGGGCCATGAGGTAAATGAGATAAAACCCGACTGTCCAACAGTCCTGATCTGTGCCTGCCTCTAACTCACTGTGACTGATACGAATGCTGCTTTCCTTTGGGTTGCCTTTTTTAATTACATTTTTCACCATAATCCACAAACCAGAACCTGCATCATTTCAAACTGACCACTGTAGTAAAGTCCAATGGGTTAAATAAACTCTGGCTTCAGCCCAGCCCCCTGGGAACGATCATTCCCCCTTATTTCCTACTAAGCAGTCACAAGAACTGCCTACAGTGAAGAGGCTCTCCAAAAAAATAATTACTTTGGCTCCATTTGCAGAAGCAGCACAACCAATGTGCCATTCAAGTTCGTTGGGGGATGATCAGGAGGGAATCATTGACCTCCAAGTGGTCATTCTCCCAAAGTAAGGAGGAGGCCATGCAAATTAGCAATGATGGAGAAGGCTGCTAAGTACCGGTGTGCTTTTGCATGGCTGTCATCCTTTGGGTCAGCGCTATGGCAAAATTGAGTTTGGAGGCAAATAAAGCAGGAAGTCTCCCTCCATTTCTTTCCAAGTTGCTCTAAAGCATGACAGATGGAGAGTGATTAAAAACCATAACGGTGCTGCACATGGCCTCATTTACCTGAGAAAGAACAATGCAACACAAAGGTCAGTCGGGATTATAGGTAAGGGGACGAGGACAGGCTCACCTCACGGGCAGGGCTCAGAACAGCCCTGCATGCAGGGGCTGCCCCAGGTGGGCTGCACAGCCTCCTATGCACCTCCCCAGCCAACACTCAGCACACAGCCCAGGTCAGACCTCGAGGCTGTGAGCAGATGAGCAGGGTCTGCCCTTGAAGTCACCTGGCTCATGCAGGAACAGGGCAGCCCCAGGCACATCCCCATTTGAACTCCACTTACCACAGCACTCTGGAGCAAAATTACTTTTCAAAGAACTTCTGACTGAAGACCTCAGAGGAAAATCCAGCAGCAGAAGCAAAACTGTCCTGAAGGAACTGGTTTTCTGATCTCTGAGTAATGCTGCAACCCAAACCACCACGGACCTGTCAAACTGCAGAGGTCTCTCATCGATGCTGTCAGAATCACTAAACCCAGCGATGCAGCTGATCCAGCTGGCTCTCACAAAGGTTTGTATCATTTAAGAGCAGAGCTATCTGAACCCTGCTTCACTTCTCTTCCTATTCACCGTTCTGGTTCTGGCCCCGGTTACGCAGCACTTCATCTTCTTGGAAAGAGAGGAGCTATTTTGAGCAGCTCATTCAGCAGCATGCTTGGTAACTACAGCACCACATCTCAGGGACTCCTTAGAGGGCAGCAATGAGCACCCCCCGAGCCCAGGCCGGGGGGCACTGAAGGCTTTGTGGGAGGTGGAACCCCCTGGTAATGCTGGGAGATGCTGCCCCAGGTGTTACTTAGGGGCAGCCTCACTAACAAACAGAACTTATGGCTCTAATGCTATATAGAATCACAGAATGGCCTGGGTTGAAAAGGACCACAATGACCATCCAGTTCCAACCCCCTGCTATGTGCAGGGCTGCCAACCACCAGACCAGGCTGCCCAGAGCCACATCCAGCCCGGATGGCTGAGGGTCCAGCTGCCCTTTAATTCAATATCCAAAAGCTTTGAACGGGAACCATGCAGGAGCCCTGCTAGGACCCTGCTTCAAAACAGCCCCAGCGTCCTCAAAGTCAAGTCAAACTCTCAACTATTCACCTCCCAGTGACGACAACAAAGACCCAGCCCTGCCACTGTCTGCAGCAGCACCCTCAGCCACTAATTGCAACAACACAGCCCTGGTTAGAGCTCCAGTTTGGCAGCCCCTGAGCTCGAAGAGCTGCACAGGGCGCACTGATCAGCACTGCCAGCTTGCTAGAAGGAAGCTCCCAATATCCAGCAGCAGGGGGGAACAGCACAGCCAGCCTGTCACTATTTGGCCCAAACCACAAGGCTCACTTCTAACAGCCACTAACAAAGCACAGGCAGTTCACATCTGCTGCCCAGCTACAACTCCATCAGCCCAGCCTGTCCCCTACAGTCAATACTCCATATGAAGAACCCTGATTCACAGTAGAACCCTGATTCACAGTAGGAATACTTTATAAAGCAGCTGAGGAATGCTCGTTTCACCTCCAGTACCACCACTGAGGGTCAGCTGTACCACTGCCTAGAGAAATTCAACTTGCACCCAGCGAGAGAAAGGCAACAGCAGAGCCTCAGCCTGCACCTCCCAGAGCCATGGACTGCTCTACAGCGAACACCTAGGAAGTGATGCTTCAGCTGAGCTTCCACAACTGAGAGACGGAAAGAACTGCAGGGCTGTGGTTAAATGAAAGCAGACGCAGCTCACCACGCTGCCCAGACACACCAAAACACGGCCCGAAGTGCTTCTGCCACTTCTGCACACACACACAGCCATGCTCTATAGCTGCTGTATCAAAGGATCAAAAAAATCATCTTCAGTAGCAATGACTCATCTTTCACTTCTCAAGAAATGCATGCCACCTAACGAAGCATAAAAGTATTACAGTGTTTCAGAGACTGAACCGTGCCTTCCTGCTTCACTCAGTGCAAACAGCACACCTTCCTGTGAGACCTGCAGCATCTCCAGAACTTCATGTCCAGCTCTCTCACTGCCACTGCACAGAACTGAACTGTGGGCTGAACCTTGCACGATGCATTCCTCTCCATCACCATCCCCAGCAGCCACCAATGCTGTAAGGAAGAGCAAGATCAGCACTGCGCTGTGATTCTCCCTACCTGCCCTTTACCAACCAACCCTTGACTGCAAAACCATCAGCTCTAAGTAGACCAGGAGGCTATCAGGATGCCTTCCAATACATGCCAGGCATGTTTTACTCAGGTGCTCCAGTAGAAGAGGTCAAGAAGAGAGACTGATCTTCTCTGCTGAATGGAAAACCTTCAATGGTTTGCAACCAAACCAAGCCCCTCTGCCTGACCACACTGAGTGCAAGATAAGCGTGTTCCAGTGTACTGAAACACAGAGCAACTGAGAAGTGAACAAAACACCTCCCTGCCTCACGGCAGCTCCTTGCCTCACAGAAGACCTTTTTTCCATTCAATTCTTGCTGCTTTAAAAGCTGTATGAGCTGCAAGCTTTGGTGTCACAGCTGATAGATCCGCAGTAGGCAGGCACGTTCCCTCGCATGTGGGCAGAGCAGAAAAGCAACCGCTCACTCCTGGAAGCCACAAGTGGTCTCCTATGCATTCAACAGGTCAGCAGGACGCTGCCTCAGCCGGGAAGCACCTGAAAGCCAGACAAAGGGGCTGGGAGATGAACAAGTGACTCAGAGTCAGCGAGCCTCCTCTCATTTCCTTCACCCGCAGCACAGTAAAAGCTGCAGCTCAGCACCTCGATTACAGCGCGACAAAAGGCAGCCAGATGCTCCTGCAAGCATCTGCCCTCCGAGCTTCCCAGCACCAAGAAGCCCCCGGAGCAGCGAGCATCACTGAGGCTGCCCCACCTGCCCATGGGAGCAGCGACACCCCTGCATGAAAACAGCTTCGCATGGGGAAATCCAAACCCCGGCCTCCAAAACCATCACAGAAGCGATACTCTGCGGGCTGCGAGCACTCGCTAACGCTGACTGAACTGCGGAAACGGGCTGGTTAAAAACCGTACTCTTATTTTCACACTTCTGACAATGATTTCCTAACTCTTCAGAAAGGAAAGGAAAGCATGAAGGAGCCCACAGCTCTCAGGCTGCAATCTGTACAACCTTCATCTCACACCTTTTGCTTTATATCCATACCTAGAAACAGCCCTGCCCCAACTCACAGTCACTGCCAACGTTAACCGAGCAGGCAGAGCTCCACACCCGCGCTGCCCAGCTCTGCAGTAACTATTCAGCACTAAATAGGAAGGGAAATCCCAAGGCAGACAGAGCTGTCGTGCTCATGGAGGAAAGAAGTTATCCACACTTCAGCTGGGTGACACAGAAGCCGCTCCTCCCCTCACATGCTGTGGCACATCTCAAACCAAGGCAGCCATCAGCCAGCATCGAAGGCTCTACCATTCGCTTCATAAAACATTACGACCCACGTGTAATTACAGCAGCTCTACTAGAGACACTTCCACTGCTATCATATTCCATTTCCAACCTCATATTCCATTTCCAACCTCGAGTTTCTGCAACTTAGCTTTAACTTTTCCAACTGATGCAGATTTATGAAGCAAACTGTCAGCACACATCCGACACACTGTCAGCTTTTATGTCCCCAAGCTTCAATTAAGCTGCAGAGATGCTGAGGGAGCTCTCAGCAACAGTTGCAAGAGATATTCAACAACCACACACCACCTCCTCTTATACCACGTTTTACAGAACACAGGCAGAAAACACAAACAAATTCCCCTTATTACTTAAGTGTCATTCCCACCAAAGGATGACACTCGCTATGAGTGCCACTGTTTTCAAGCAGGGAGAGCTTTGCTAGGCAAAAATCCCCTCCCCCCCCCACCAGCTCCTGCTGTGCCAAAATCAAGTATCACAATGTTGCTCTCTTACAGCTAAACGGTTTCAATATAACTCAATGAAAAACTGAACTCCAACAGAAGTACTCACACAGCTCCGCCAGAAACCTGGGGAGCACGCCATGACATCCCAGAACTGGGAGCTTTCGTGTAGAAACGAAGCCCACCACATCCTAAAAGTAGATGTCCCTAATAACAGAAACATGGCTTCTTCCACGTGACTTCGGTCACCTAAATCTAATTAGCGGTCAAGATTTGACTTCTGATACAGAGCGCAATCTCAGCTGAAGGCAGCAGCTGATGTGGTGCAGGGAGGACAAAAAGCCCCATGGTGAGCGATGCCAGCATCACCAATGGGCATAACGAGCCCATGAGTGGGAGCTCATGGAAGCCCCTCTCTGGAAGACGGCCGTGCCCGCAGCCAGGCACCATGCAGGCAACAGAACCTCACCATCTCAGCACCAACACACAGCCGTGCTCTCCTCAAGGGACCACAGGCGGCACCCAGACACTCATTGCTGAGATGAATTACAGCTCTTCTCACATCCTCTGCTCCTGCCACACAGAAACGTGTGCCGTGGGAAAGAAGGGTGCATCCCAGGCCTGCTGGTGCTGCGCTCTACACTATGACTGCAACACACAGAATAAGTCAGTGGTTAAGGATGTCTGAAGCTAAAATACTTGGAGCATCATCGCAGAAGGAAAGGCACCTTCTGATAGGAGCAATGAAGATAACAAACCTTTAAGGCACCCTGAACCAAATGCTCAAGAGCCTATAAACAGGAGGGGAGTCAGCTCTTTGGAAGGGTAGATAACAGCAGGACAAGGGGAAAAGGTTTGAAGTTGAGGGAGGGAAGATTGAGGTTGGATGTCAGGGGAAGTTCTTTACTGTGAGAGTGGTGAGGTGCTGGAACAGCTGCCCAGAGAGGCTGTGGATGCCCCGTCCATCCCTGGAGGTGCTCAAGGCCAGGTTGGATGGGGCCCTGGGCAGCCTGGGCTGGTATGAAATGGGGAGGTTGGTGGCCCTGCCTGGCAGGGGGGCTGGAGCTTCATCATCCTTGGGGTCCCTTCCATGCTGTGATCCTGTGATCTGCTCTCCTGGCTGTACACAAGAAAACACTGCAGTGTCAGAGCAAGAAAAAGCATCTTGGGTCTGTTCCTTCTCTGCTCACGGATGGTCAGACAGACCTCAACCACAGACATCAACTCACAAAGCAGCTTCATCATTACATTCCACTGTGCCAGAAGTTTTTAGTAGGTAAAAAGAAAACAGGTCTAAGAAGAAAAACAGAATCTGAAGATCCAATGGACGTTTTCCTCACCAGCTGCTGGTACCAAAAATGTACTGAAAACATCTTAAAGCAAAGATGCCCTAAAAGCTGAAGTGACAAAGATCTTTCACAGGCTTTGAGATGAAGAAGAGTGCTTCAAGAGAAACACAATGAGAATCACCAAAGAAAAGAAGAAAATCCAATGTTGTACAGAAAAAAAGAAATAAAACAAGCTGAAAAGTTTTCATGGAAGATGCAGCAACTTCTCAGCTGTGCCGCTGATCAGTCAGTGAGACTGCAGTTGGTTCTGCCCCTGAACCAACACTTATGAGATAGCATAGACAGCAAATAGCATACATAGAACATTCTGACCAACCTGGTCTATCACAAACAGCTGGATTTCCCAATGTGACAACCAACCACCTCGAGGATTTCGGTACCAACCAAAATGGATGCTAGCAGCAGCATGCGTGCCTTCAGCAGGTGACCACAAGCACTGCCAGGCTGACAGCATCTCCAGACTGCTTCTGAGTTTGTGACTGAGCCCCCAGCATCACCTGCTGGAGCAGGAGCTCAGAGCTGCACATGACATCACCTGCCAGAGAGCCCTGAGAACAAGCCCCGAAGTAGAATGCATCTTTACAAGCGTTTTCATCACCTCTGATATTATTATCAATCAGCGATGATAAAGCAAAGCAGCTGCTTTTTAACATGACAGACTCACGCACTCCACAGCTGACAGTTTGCCCTAAGAACCACAGACAGAACATGCCTCTCAAAAAGAAAACAAGAATAAATGCCTTCAATTGTAAAGAAACTGAAGAATTTTCCTGCCAGACCAAGGACACGGCTAACAAGCAATGCAAAGCAAGCAACACAGAAAAGGAACGCTGCAGCCTGTAGTAAGTAACACATCCCCATCATGTCTTCCCCGTTCTGTCAATAGGTGGGTTGTTGTCAGACTCTTGCTCTGGCTGCATTAGAATGGCTTAAAAAAAAATGAAGGCAAGAAGAACAACTGAAAAAAACAAACACAGAAGCACAGCTCTTCCTTGCTACTGAGCAGCTCTCCCCGCCAGGCCCTGCTGCCCCGGGGTGCAGCTCAGCAGCCAGGTGCAGCCGGGGGCGGCAGGAGGAGGAGCACCGCAGGACCGGTGCCCGCGGCACCCAGGAGGGGCGGGCGCTGACATCTCCGCTTTCTGCTCCGCTCCAGCGCCCGTCCCCCGGTCCCGACAGCTGCTGCCCACCCGTGCTCCCCCCTTAATGCCTCCTCCCAGCGATCCCGAAGGACCGGCGGCCGGAACACCTCCGAGCATCACTCCTCCGGGGAGATGCACAGCTGCTGCCAGCGGTCCCTCCCTCCCGGTACAGGGGAGCGCGCTCCTCACCCGCCTTCTGCTGCCACCGCGGGCCGCCCTTCCCGACGAAGGAGCCGCGAGAGGAGGATAATGGAGGCGGCGGCGGGGAGGACACACCGGCGGCAAGTCGCGTGCGCGGGGAGGGACCGCGCGGCGCGGAGGCGGAGGAGGGCGGCCGACACCCGCCC